>VXBW01003206.1:364586-431798 GCA_013400375.1 Thinocorus orbignyianus | reverse complement strand
AAAAAAAAAAGGAAAAGGATTAATTTTTGCCTTGAGATGGTATTTTTCAGATTTCTTTTTCTCTTTTGAATATATTTTACTGGTGCAATGTCTGAAACAGAAAGCAGAAAGCTGTTTTACAAATAGTTTCTGGAAGAATTACTAAGCAAAACCAGATTGAGCAGGAGGTGTTGAGAGAGGCATATATTTTTTATTGATAGGAGGATACAATGCTGAAAGAAAAATGGGCACTGCTTAGCGGCACAAGAAGGTTTTCAACTGTTTAATAAAAACTGTTACTACACACATATAACAAGAAACAGAATGCTATTTTAGCTTTATAGAATTTAATTTCCTTGTCTTCTGAAAATGGGTAAATATAGAAGCTGTGTTTCTAACCTTCAACTTTATAAACTTTGCTATTATCTAGCAAAACATTTGATTAAGTTGTGGGAACTGGGGGTAAAGATGCATTTCTTTACATGTTTAGCCATGGAATTAGGAAGAAGGTAACAACTGAAGGGTTTAAAACTATATCTAGTACATTTCTTGCAAAGCCTAAGTGATGCATGTAATTACATCTTTTAGTTCCATATAATATTTTCTAGCATATACAGGTATGCATATAATAGATCTCTAGCTAGACATTCATTCTCAGTGCCTTTATGTAATATAAGATCTAAAAAATACATTTTACAATCAAACAATATCAAAGCTATCAAAGAATATAGAAGTAAACTACTACGAGAGAACTGAATGTAAATCTGTATCCTGATAAGGCACATTGCAGTGTAGGGAGGATTGTTCTTCTACAGCACACGAAGAGGAGCATGGACAGAGCAACTACCTCTGCTAAAAAAGGGGTTGCTATTACTGCTTCTACCCATTTTCCTAGTAAAGTCATGCCTGATGATCACGTATAAACACAGTGATCACAGTGATTTTTTACTATAAAGATAGTGTAGTGACTCAGTCCAAATAAACAAATTCTCCACCACTCTATCATTTATGTTAAGTCAGATCCACAAGCAGTTATTTACAGGTTTAACTGGATACTTCAATTTCTGGCAGAGAAAAAGTTACATATTTACCGTTTCTCTGCTATGGAACTGATTTCTTTGTTTCTCATATGAGTTTCTGCTGGATGGTTTGGGAAGGCAGGAGGTTATGCATTGCCCTGGAGTTCAATAAGGTTTGGACAGATTTATGGATGAGTGGCATGCTCAGGCATAATACAGACAGAACACATCCCACAGTACTCCCCAAAATCAAAGTCAGTTTGAAATCTTATTCTTTTTTCCCGTCTTTTATCAGGAAGAAACCTCACATACTGTCCTCCAAAGCCTTGTAATTCTTCTGCTCTGTTAAAATCCCCAGCCAACCACCTCCCACATATTGCATGTGCAGAGCAATATTTTTCATGTGGGTGCAGTCAGTGTCAGACAAGAAGAGAGGGTCCGTAAAAATCTTTGTTTAAGAAAAATAATAGTACTGTTAAAGCAGGCTATATATTTCTTTCTGCCAGAAGGGAAATTAAAAGTTGTCCATAGTAACTCACAGGATTTGAATAGCTTATGAGAAGAATTGGTGAGCCAAGCTGAAGTGTCAAACTATGAGCCAGGATAACACCTGGAAAGGTAGAGCAATAGTGTTTGAGTTTTGTAAAATGATTAAACTGAGTTAGCTTAATTCAGAGCAGCAGGAGCAACAGATGCTGTTGCCTGAGTTTATTTTCTTTTATTTCCAGATGGGGTTAGAGAAGTAAACACTGGAACATGGAAAGATCTGAAATGATGTGTTTCTGGTCCTTCAGCATAGCCCAGCAGTGCCCGCTGCAGTAGATACCATATGACTTTGGGTCTTGGGCACTTGTTTTCTTCAAGCTAACAATGCTGTGGATGTGTTTGAAGGGATTTTTCAGAAAAAGGTCATAGTAACCAACTTGCTCATTGTAGATCCCTGAAAAAAAATCTTCTCTGGCATTATAGAATGGCAGCAATACTGTATAGACAACTGCTAATTACTTTCTTTTTTCCATTTTTCTTTCCCCCCCCCCCTGTTTTTCTCCTTTTTTCTTTTCTTTTTTCCTTTTTTCCTTTTCTTTTTCCTTTTTTTTTTTTTTTTTCAATAAGCCAGACAGCGTTACTGGAAGGGCCTTTTTGAGTGCTCTGTTCACTATTATTTATATTACTAAGATATTTCTAGCAAAGTAATTCCTGCTTTGCAGAAGGATTCCCAAGAAAGATAGGAAATGCAAAAGGGTCATGAAGTTATCATTTTTCATAGACATAATAAGATACAGGTTTCACACAACCAGTCAGCTTATAATTGTGGTGAGGAGACTCACATACTTACCTTCAAATTGCTTTTCATTACTTAGTTACTCCATCCAGCCAAGGGCAAAGCTCAGCTGTTTTGTGCCCTGCAGAACTGAAAGGCAAGAAACAAGTGCTCTCCAAATACTAACAATACCAAGCTAGGGAAGACAGCAAGTGGAAGAAACAGAAAAGTACAAATGTAACAGTTTTAATCCTCAAATTTCTCCTCACATAATCAGGCCCATCTCCACAAAGCAAAGACATTTGATGCTCTTTAGAATATCAAATTGTATTGACTCTAACAGTACTTGTTCCCCCGATACTGCAGTAATCTATAGCCAGATATATTCTTAACCCTGGACTCCTCTCATGCTTCTCACAAAATAAATAAATAAATGGTTGTAGTTGCCACTGGGCTGAATAGGGTTATAAATTATTTTTGTAATTATTTGCATGCCTAAACTGGTAACTGAAATGAAATAATTTTGAAGGTCTAGTTCTCAGAAATTGCATTTCAAATTCCTTTTTGAATGCAGAGGCTCAGTCTCCTTTCCAGGTTCTGGCACATTGGACACACAAGTCTTTTCATTCAACCATGGGGTTGACTTGTTGTCTTAAAAAAATTCCCAAGTCCTAATTGTAGGTGTGTCCATTTTTCTCCACCCCACATTACAAAGGGAATGGAAGAGGTACCCAGAAAGAGCTCCAACCAGGATAGACTTAGGGGAAAGCTCTGTGGACAATCAAGATCAAAGACCAAGTTTTTATTGATTGAAAACCGACAATCAACCAACCAAAAATGACAAACATATTAAAGTATTAATATCAAATCCTGGGAAAGCAATTACATGGGTGCTACTGCACCTCCTCAGTTGAGGATAAACCAGGGAGGGATTCGGTTATGGCTGCCTTTGGTATTACTAAACCATGTAGCTGCCCAGAGTAGTGCTGCATATGGCTGTAAGGATGCTGCTTATTCTGCCTGTATTAAATCCCTGGAAAATCAGAGCTGCTACTGCTCCTGAGAGTGATATTGTAGTGTCAAAAGAAACGACCATTGATGGAGTCAGAACAGCTACCTCCATGAAAGTCGGCCTTTCATCTCTGTTCTCCCTTCTTCTAGGAGGGAACAGCAACTCCATATTTCCCTGCATTACTATTCTCAATCCTGTATTTCTCATGAGAACCCTGTTATTTGTCCACCTGCTTGTGGCAGCCAACCCCAAAATTAAATTTAATCTTGCCTTGCTTAGAAGCCAAGGGCTGGTATTGGGTTTAGCGTTCTCTATTGTTTCCAAGTAACATAGATTCTTCTAGTGTCATATCTAAAATATGTTTAATTAAGTTGTGAGTTGTTGATTTCAGGTGACTGTTGATCACACTGACAGAAGTAAATAGGTCATTGGTAATCAGGGGCTCAGAACATTAGAAGAAGTCGAAGAATGACTGCAATTATGTAAAATCATGCAGAACCAATAATAATGAAAAATAAATTGTCCCCTCACTCTGAATGTACAGACAGAAGTGGAAACAAAATGGAGAAACAGAACCATACATATTAATGAGACAGCACCATCTAATCAAAACCCATTGTCTTCTGCCAGCTCAATCAACAAATTATTATAGAGGATAATGTTACACTTAGGAACTCTAAATGTTTATAAACAATCTCAATTACTATACTGCAGTAACTTTTCTTTGAAAGCAATCAGTTTTAATATTTTACCAGAAGAAGAGAAGGAGAAATTTTTATACGATCAAAGAACTGCATTGACAAAGATATTTAGTTATGTTGAATAAAAATGCTTAGTTTAAAATTAATGTATGTGATTTTTTGAGTTTTCTGAGCATAAAATAATGAACACCAAGTTGCCAGTGTTAAAAGATCATTCAGAATGCAACATTCTTGAAAATCAGTTCAGTTCCTAGGAATCTTAAAGACATTTCTGCAAATTGTACTAAAAGCCTGAAACTGTATACATTTCTTTGAACTCACTGAATACTGTAAATGCTTATATGACTTTTCTCAAACCATCATATAAATGTTAGTGTGTTATCAAGAATTAATATTTGGTGTTGGTCAAATCAGCACTTGAAAAGGTTTGTTTTGTGAGGTTACCATGTTGCATGCTTTCCTTTCTTCCAATGCCTTTAATTCCCAATGGATACTAGATTATAAATTTATTTTATTCCCCGCTGCCTTATGTTGTTTTCTTTTATAAATTCTCATTTTAATGTAAATTCTCAGGTTATACACTGCCTTTAGGGTTTTTGATAGATTGTGTAGTTATATTTGAATTTTTCATAAAGTGATGTATGTGTATGTGTGTCTGTGTATGTTAAAGATTTTACGTATATTTGCATCATATATTGTTTACAGTTACGTCAGCTCTTCTGTAGAGCAAGCACCTTCAGTCTACCGTGTGCATCCATGTACATAGCGTATTTAACAAGACAGAAATTCTTGTATATGCACACATTTATGCATAAAACCCCACAAATTTTGTTCAACCCAAGTGCAAAAATTTCATATCTCTGAGGATTCAATTTCAACATACTTCACTTTATAGTAAAAGAAGCCTTTTTTCTTTTTTTTTTTTTTTTTTCCCCCTGCTATTCTCATAATAATTAGGCAGTGCTGGTTTGGGGTTTTTGCAAAGATATTTTATTTTTGAAACTTCATATCTTACCATATTTTTATTTTAATGAAGCCATTTCCATATGCAGGACCCCTAGCTCTATGTAAGAGGAAAGACAAGTAAATGTCAAGAGGTATTGTAAGCAGTGAAACAGCAAAAAAACCCGAAAGCTAACTATTTTTTTTTTTAATTCTTAGGAAAAAAGTTAGGGGTTTTAGAATGAGTTGTTTAACTGAGTTCTTAAGAAATGCCAAAAGCCAAAATAACCCCAAAATTGTAATTGGCATATTATCAACATTCATATAAACAATCTAGGTGTGCCAGTCACTTGTTGGAAAAGCTATTCAAATTCAGTCAATGTGGGAGCCAGTGATGAAGGTCCTACTGAATTTACTGAAAAGAACAATTGGGCCGACATGGACAGCTTGACCAAATTTCTCTGAAGTCTGTTTAAAAGCTACAAATACATCTTTATTAAAGGTAACCTAGCTTTCAGGTGTAACATTTAAAATGCATTAATATAGAAGAGATTTTTCATCTGCAGTTCCTCTGAACCTATAAATAACTGAAATATATATGTGTAATTATGTATGGCTGTAGTCATTCCCAGCAAGACTAACCCATGCTTCTGTGTTCCCCTTGGCAATGGCCCTGAAAACGGCTGATCTCTGAATGATAGCACTATGAAACCAACTTCACTTTCTTCTATACTGTTCTCTCCTCTTTTTTCCCTAGCCCCACAAGACGAATTATCTAGTGAAATGCAGAATTATTCAGGAATGGTAAAGGCCTATCATGTTATTTAAACACTGAAGAGAGACAAGGTGATCTAAGACTGGGAGTGACAGCTGTGACTGCTGGGATTTGTTGCCAGCTCTGGGAATGGCTTGCTCTGCAGGCTTGCCAACTTTTCTAGCCTATCTGTAAAAGGGAACTAACATTTTTTTGATGCCATAGAGCTAAGCATTTTAAAGTACTTTGAAGATGCAAAGACCTTTAATAGTGTTAAGTATCACATTTTAGTACACAGACCAAAGAAGAGAGTTTGGACATTTTTAATTTCTTTCCCCAGAGAGACCTTATAATGCAAATTAAACATGATTCTGGCCCAACTATGAATCTGAAACCAGTGGTAGATGGGAAAATCATGTTTTCAAAGTATATCCATGTCTAAGCAGAGGAATATTAGTGTATATTTTCTTTGGAACCTGTATTAAGGAATATGATTTTTTTTTTCTAATTTATTTATTTATACATTTTTTTCTGCCTGTTTCTCATTGTATTTTGTCCCATTTCCATGATTAGCTCTTCACTTTTACTTTTAATCTCCTCAAAAGTTTACAAAATATTAAAAGATAGGGATGATATGAAATGGATCATATGAGCATACGTCCATGGGCCCTGAAGGGATGCACCCACAAAAGCTGAGGGAACTGGCAGTGTTATTTCTTGGCCACTCTTCAACATCTTTGAAAGATCATGGAGAACAGGAGAGGTGCCTGAGTACCGGAGAAAAGCAAATATCACTCCAGTCTACAAAAAGGGCTATTGTAAATTGCATGAAGTTCAACCAAGCCAAGTGCAGGGTCCTGCACCTGGGATGTGGCAATCCCAGGCACAAATACAGGTTGGGCAGAGAATGGCTGGAGAGCAGCCATGAGGAGAACAACTTGGGAGTGCTCGTGAATGAGAAGCTCAGCATGAGCCAGCAGTGTGCACTGGCAGCCCAGAAAACCAACCGTATCCTGGGTTGCATCAAAAGAAGCATGGTCAGCAGGTCACAGGAGGTGATTCTCCCCCTCTACTCTGTGCTCATGAGACCCTACCTGGAGTACTGTGTCCAGCTCTTGAGTCCTCAACATAGAAAGGTCATGGGACTATTGGAATAGGTCCAGTAGAGGGCCACAAAGACAATTAGAGGGATGGAGTACCTCTCCTATGAGGACAGGCTGAGGGAGCTGGGGCTCTTCAGCCTGGAGAAGGCTCCAGGTAGACCTTATAGCAGCCTTTCAGTATCTGAAGTGAGCCTACTGGAGAGCTAGAGAGGGATTCTTCATCAGGAAGTGTAGTGATAGGACAAGGGGTAATGGTTTTAAATTGGAAGAGTGGAGATTTAGGTGCGATCTTGGGAAGAAGTTCTTTGCTGTGAGAGTGGTGAGACACTGGAACAGGTTGCCCAGAGGAGGTGTGGATGCGCCATCCCTGGAAGTGGATGTGGCCAGGCTGAATGGGGCTTTGGTCAACCTGCTCTAGTGAGAGGTGTCCTTGCCCATGGTAGGAGGGTTGAAATTCAATGATCTTTAAATCTCTTCCAACCCTAACCATTCTATGATTCTAAGGAAGACTCAGGGAACTACAGGTAGACTAGTCTCACTTCTGTTACAGGGAAGGTAATGGAATAGCTTGTTTTAGATGTCATGTCCTAACATCTTCAAGAACAGGAAATCATTGGAAGTAGTCAACACGGATTTAAGAAATATAAGTCATGCTTGACCAACGTGATCACATTCTATGATGTTATAACTGTATGGCTGGATGAGGGGAAAGCAGCAGATGTCATCTACCTTGATTTCAGCAAGGTTTTTGACACTGTCTTCCATAACATCGTCATTAGGAAACTGAGGAAGTATGGGCTAGATGAGGGGGCAGTGAGGTGGATTGAGAGCTAGCTGTGTGACAGGCCTCAGAGGGTTGTAATTAATGGAGCAGCGTCAAGTTGGAGGCTTGAAACCAGTGGTGGCCCTCAAGGGTCAATACTCAGTCCAGTCTTGTTCAACATATTCATCAATGACCTGGACAAGAGAACCAAGTGTAGCCTCAGCAGGTTTGCTGATGATACCATACGGGGAGAGCTGGCTGACACTCCAGAGGGCTGTGCTGCCATCCAGTGTCACCTGGACAGGCTGGAGAGCAGGGAAGAGGAGAACCTAACAGGTTCAACAAGGGCAACTGCAGGGTCCTGCACCTGGGAAGGAAGAATTCCAGGCACCAGTATAGGTTAGGGGCAGACCTGCTGGAAAGCCCTTCGGAGGAGAAGGATCTAGAGGTCTTGGTAGACAGAAAATAATCCATGAGCCAGCAGCGTGCCCTTGTTGCCAAGAAGGCCAATGGAATTCTGGGCTGCATAGGGAAGAGTGTGGCCAATAGGTCAAAGGAGGTCATTCTCCCCCTCTACTCTGCACTGGTGAAGCCACAACTGGGATACTGCATCCAGTTCAAGAGAGACAGGGAACTACTGGAGAGAGTCCGGTGTAGGGCAACAAAAATGATTAAGGGACTGAAGCATCTCCCTACCGAGAAAAGGCTGAGAGAGCTGGGACTGGAGAAGAGAAGGCTGAGAGTAGACCTTATTAATGCATACAAGTATCTAAAAGGTGGGTTGAAAGAGGATGGAGCTGTACTCCTTTCTGTGGTTCCAAGGGACAGGATGAGGGGCAATCGGCACAAATTTGAACATAGGAAGTTTCATTGCAATAAACTTTGTGGTGAAGGTGACAGAGCCCTGGAGCAGGTTGCCCAGGGAGGTTGTGGAGTCCCTTTCTCTGGAGACCTTCAAGACCTGACTGGATGGAGACTAGAGTAATGTGCTCTAGGCAATCCTGCTTTAGCAGGAGAGTTGGACTAGATGATCTCTAGAGGTCCCTTTGAACTCTGACAGTTCCGTAATTCTGTGAACATTTTCCAAAAAGTTTTAAACAATGGTATACTAAAGCCTACATAGAACTGAAGCCATTAAAATAAGAAGCACAACCCTGTGATATCAGAATAGAACCACTAGAGATCATCAAGTCTGTAGAACCATTTTCCAAGGTATCTCCATGCAAAATTCCTATATTCAATTAAACCAATCAAAATAGTGCAGAAAAGGAACTAAAATGGTCCAGGAAGTATAAAAAAATCCTTATATGATGTAGTAAAGACTTATCTTTGTAGTGCAATAGAATACAGCACAGACAAACTTAGACTGATGTGGACTGAGGGAGGTACAACTGCGTCATACAGCATCTAGCAGAAAAACAAGTTTAGACACAGAAAACAAAGTAGGACATAGGAGACAGGGGATCTTGTTTCATATTATTTCCAGATCATGGAAATTTCCTTTCAAAAAATATATTGTTATTCTACATCCTATTATGGATCTTGTTTAGCTCGCTCAGGCATTTTTGCACTCCATTGTATGGAATAGAATGTCCCTAAACCTTGATTTCTGTAAACAACAAAATGAAGACAGAGAAGGTGTCCCAGTTTGCCATGAGTGTATATTTTCACTTTAATGCAAGCAATAAACCAAGGGTCTGAAAATCTGTATTACAGAACACACACCTAAGCATATGTTGATAATGGTGTAAATGGGCCTGAAAGGCCTGAGTACAGCTTATTTTGGAATAACGATGATGGAGGAAATATAAAGACACAAGAAGGATAATCAAATAACCTCATAGTATCAAATTTAGTGCTCTAAATGCAATTATGAGTAATGGATATTCGTAGGAGGCTTGTTAAGACAAAGAGTGAAAATGTAGAACAATAGCATATGCAAGTGTAATCACTGTGAATTCAATATCATAATAAACAACTAATACAGATTTATTTCACATTTCTGTATGTAGTGGGGTATTTAACCAAATGTAGCACATAAAACCTTCACAAAAAGAATAAGTTCTTCACCTCCTATGTAATTTGTGACTAAAGGTGACAGAAGAACAACTATTCATCACTTCTCAGCACCTGAAAACTAGGGATAAGAGGTGAAATTATGCAGCATAATATTTCAGGCAAAAGGAAACATGTTTTTCCATGTAGCATTTAAACTGAGAAACTCCTTGTCACATAATAATGGATTTTAAAACTGAGATACATAAATGGAAGGAGAGGCCATCACTATTTGCTAAACATAAAATTATTAATACTGTATCTGGCTCAGAAAATCACAACACCATTAGCACCATTCTGGAATTCCATGCTCAATCTACAAAGAGAGTATCTGGAGACAGAACTGAATCTCTGAGGATATTGGAACCAAATGCTAAGTCTCAAGGGGTGCATCCCGAGCAAAATGTCTGCACCCACAGGGGTAGCCAGTAACCCCAGCAGGAGGTTAACCCCAGCATATTGTGGACAGTTTAATCCTTATGTTTCTCTCCCTTAGGAATTCCTTGATTGCCTTAAGAAACTTCACCAGCATTATCTAAAATGCATCATCTCCAGGCAGCCAGTTTGAAATAATCCACTGAGAGAAAGATTTTCAGTCTGCCACCTTCTTTTCTGAACTTTGCCTTAGTCTCTGCATTCTTCTGGGAAGAAACTGAATTTATGTGACTTAGTTACAGTACTAGTCAGTGAGATATGGCTAAAACACTTAAGAATCAAAGACTGATTTTAACAAGGTCAGGTTGCCTATTAGGAGTGAAGATCTAGGTGAAAGATAAAGGAATTTCTTAAAAAAAAATTATTCAAAAAACCAAAACAAAACCACAGAAAAACCCCAAACCTGAAAAATCCTGTGGACTTGGATTTGAGATTTAAGATAAGATTTGAGATCAGTCTGAGTCATTTTTTTTTTTCCCTGAAACAATTTACCACTGAAAATAAACGTGTAATTAATTGAAATGCCAGCAGATCTGTGATTCTACAGGTAAAATTGGTAGTGCCATAATATATCATGCTTTTCCATTGAAAACAATTAATTTCATTTTGCTGTGTTGCCAAATTGTAATTTAAGGTACATCTGTAAATTTTCAGAGGTAAATAAAGATTGGTTGTATCACAGCTAATTAGTAAAAGACAAATAAGGAAAATTCATATCTTGGTTCTTGCCTTTGTTTCTTGAAAATATCTTGAAAATGCTGACATTACTTCACAGACCACGAGGTCTGTGTGTTCAGAGGCTATCTGTATTTTCACCCTTTGCCTGTACTCTCTTCACAGCTGTCATAAATGTTCTGTAACACTTCAAATTTTATGTCACTAGTTACATCAAAAATGCTTGTGTAACAAATATCTAAGTATATTGTAAGCCTGTGCACAGCAAAACGAACTTCTAGAGAAATTGCAATGCTTCTTCATTTGTAATTTATGTAATTATACTCTGAGTTGTATTAGATCTAAGGAAATTTGCACATACTGTACAATCCCAGAACTTAATGAGTACACATAGTATTAGAACTGATTCATAGTTCCTGCTGCTCAATGACGCAGGAATTATCCCATCAATCCACCTCAGCATTTTATCAGCTAGTAGCGTATTTCTTGTAGTCAGAAATACTAGCTCAAATGTATTACAAACTGGTTTACAACTGCATTTGTAATTTACTTCACGTGAATTAAAGTAGACTTAAATGTCAGAGTACTAGCAATAATCTGCCTATGCTCAGTAGCAGCATTTTGGAATTTCCCACTCCGTGTACCCCATGCAAAAAAAAAAAAATCCCATCTGTCTTGGGTACAACAAAAAAGAGAGGGAACAAGGTGACCTGCAGCAGCCCCTTTTCTCCTCAGACTGCTGGTGGTGGGAATGCAACTTCTTTCCACAGAAGAGGAAAAGAAGTTATGATAAAGGCAGACACACACACACACACACACACAAAGAAGAAGAAAAATAAAATATTGCCTTTTTTGAAACAATAATCTCTGCAGGGATGAAAGAGGAGCTATCAGACTGCCCTCCATGAAAAATAAAACAAAGGCAGGTGCTACACCATATATTCCTGTACATCTAGTAAGAGGTAATTGAATTAAAAATAGCCACCCTGAGGTGAAAATAGTTCTTCTGTCTGTATTTGCTGCTCTAAACCAAAGGCTTCTGGCTACATGACACAGTTTCAAGAACCACTTTCACCCTCTTGGGCAATATTTTACCACTGCAACCTCAACTTCCTGAGTTTACCTTGAAGATGCCAATAATGAGACTTGTGAGGGTCCTTTCCAGGGATTACAAATGAAAACTGCATTAGATAGGATTTATGGAAAGGCAGAGTTCAGGCTGTAGAACTAGGGGCATACTTGGGATCTTGAAGACAAAAGGAAGGAGAATGAGATGAGAACCCACAGAGGAAGACAGTCTTAAGAGTTTTCAGCAGAAATAGCTAGGAAAGCAGGCAGCCTACCAAGATTCAGAAAGGAAACAGGTTAGTAGAAAATGTAGGAAATCACAGAAGTGATTATGCCTAAAGCATTACATGCAAGAATCAAAATGAGGGGAAAAGAGACAGGCTGTTTAGAAATATTGGTTAAAGTGATATCGTATACTACCACGCCTTGTTCCTTTTCAGATACGTACTGGTTTACATTTTCCAGATGTATTTTCTCAACACCTGGCACTAGCTGACCCTTGCAGTTTGTGAAGAAACACACCTCAGTTTCCAAGATAACAAAACTATTCTCTGGCTGGGTTTATGCACAATGCAGTTGCTTTTGTACATTTTCACTGAGACCCAATTTGCTTTGTATACTTAGAATCCTAGAATGGTCAGGTCTGGGGCATCCATAATTTCCCTGGGCAACCTGTTCCAGTGCCTCACCACCCTCATAGTGAAGAACTTCTTCCTAATATCTAAGCTAAATATCCCCTCTTCCAATTTAAAACTGTCCCCCCTTGTCCTGTCACTCCACTCCGTGACCAAGAGTCCTTCTCCAGCTCTCCTGGAGCTCCCTTCAGATCCTAGAAGGCTGCTCCAAGGTCTCCCCGGAGCCTTCTATTCTCCAGGCTGAACATCCTCAGCTCTCTCAGCCTGTCCTCATAGGAGAGGTGCTCTGTCCCTCTAATCAATCAATCCATTAGTAGATTCCTCCACATTTTGTGTAAACAGTAGATAAAGTTCAAGAGAAAACAAGCTTAATTCTGGCAAATGAAAGTGTTATGGTCTCAGTAAAATAAAAAATAAGGTTCCCATGATGGAAACAAACAAACAAAAAAAAATCCTCTTTGGATAAAACTAAACATTAAGGGTCATTTGAGTTGTTACAGTACCTCACCTAACAGCATCTGGGTAACCTGTCAGTAACTTAGTAGGCCTGCATCATCTCTCTGTTCAATGTATACTGCACTTTTTTTAATTATTTTTTCCATTTATACTACTTCTTTCTTTTTTCTTGTTTTTTTTTTTTATAATCCATTAGCAAGATAGTTTGAGTAATAGAAATCTCTTTCATAAATATGGCTGCAATTGCTAAAAGTTTTTCACTTTAAATACAAACAAAATCTTCAATGTGGGCTCTTAGGACTCACTAATTGCAAATAATGTGATCTTTCTTTTCTTTGGAGAGATATTTCCAGACCATCAAATTGCTACACTACTTTGCAGATGATATCTCTTAGAAAGTTTACATTATCCACACATTTTATTAAAACAAATCACAATCTCATTGTTATTTCTTCAAAGAGACCACACAAAACATAATGGATTAGCTGTTAGACTTGTTTCTTCTGCACTCCATTACCTTTTGTCATTTCAGGACCTTCGATATCATATGAGGGAGCTTGCTCCTGAAAACAGAAGGGGAGCAGGACGTTAAAACAGAACTATACCAATCTGAACATTAGATCAGATTGCTGACAAAGAGACACTCCTTGCTGTTAGGGAGTAGCCTTAAACATCAGATCCCTGGTTCTCTGCATAGCTTAATTGTTATCTTGCTCCCTGGCTATACTTTACACTACTCCAACTGCCTTTCCAGAAGACAAATCTATCAGAGAGAGGGTTATTCCACAGTGTGGATGCAAGTTAGTCTTAACTCTTTGGTTTCAGAGTCAAGGATCATCTGTATTTAGTCCCATTGACATAGTCAACAGAAGACTGAATGAAAAGAGGCACATTTTAAAAGATGCTAAGGTATGTAGGGAGCATAAGAGGGAAATTAGAAGAAATTGTTCATAGAGATCATAGAGATTTCAATTTCTGGAGAAGCAAAGCCGAGAGCCAGCAAAACTGCCACCTTGGACGTCCAAACGGCAGACTTTAGTCTGTTTAGGAGCATGGTTGAGAGTCTCCCTTAGGAGACAGTCCTGAAGGGTATAGGTGCCCAGGGAGTCTGGTTATACTTCAAGGAGGAATTCTTAAAAACACAGGAGAAGACCATCCTGAGGACCTGAAAAAAGAGTTGACAGGGAGGAAGATCAGTCTGGCAAAATAGAGGGCTTTGGCTGAACCTCAGGAATAAATGGAAAATTTACAGTCTTTGGAGAAGGAAGTTGGCAACGTAGTATGTAGTGAAGATATTCAAAGGAAAAATTAGAAGGACCACAGCTCAAGTAGAACTGAACTTGGCTGCTACAATTAAGTATAACCAGAAGGGATCTGGGGGTCCTGGTAGACAGAAAACTTTCCATGAGCCAGCAATGTGCCCTTGTTGCCAAGGCCAGTAGAATTCTGGGCTGCATAAGGAAGAGTGTGGCCAGTAGGTTGAGGGAGGTCAATCTCCACCTCTACTCTGCACTGGTGAGACTACTGGAGAGAGTCCAGTGTAGCTCAACAAAGATGATTAAGGAATTGGAGCATCTTCCTACTGAGGAAAGGCTGAGAGAGCTGGGACTCTTTAGCCTGGAGAAGAGAAGGCTGAGGGGAGACCTTATTAATGCATACAAGTATCTAAAAGGTGGGTAGAAGGAGGATGGAGCTGGGCTCTTTATAGTGGTTCCTACAGACAGGACAAAGGGCAATTGGCACAAGCTTGAACACAGGAAGTTCCATTCAAGTATGAGAAAAAACTTCTTTGTGGTGAGGGTGACAGAGTCCTTGAACAGGTTGTCCAGGGAAGTTGTGGAATCCCCTTCTCTGGAGACCTCCAAGACTCTCCTGAGTTCAGTCCTGAGTAATGGGCTCCAGGCAATCCTGCTTTAGGAAGGGAGTTGGACTAGATGATCTCTGGAGGTCCCTCCCAACTCTAACAATTCCATAATTCCATGGTTCCATAAGTTTGTTTTAATAGCACTTTGAAGGCATTGTGCTAGGTGTGATAAAAGTACAGAAAAACAAGGTAAGCTTGGCCTGCACAAAGACTGTAATCAAATTTATAAGCAAGAGGCCAAACTAGGATGTTGTCAGACAGCAGGGGATAAAGAAAAGTTCTGAGTTGATGCTCCCCGGTAGTACTGGAAGGGCTAATTATTGGAAAACAATATATAGTACCAGTATTTTTTCAGGATCTTTAAAGCAAAGGAGAATACAAAGAAAGAAAAAAAAAAAAAAAAAAACAGTTAAAAGAAAAAAACAAGTTATGAAAAGGAATGTGTCATAGTTTAATCACTAAGTATTTTTACATTCACAAAAACAGTTCCAAAATCAAGGAGTAGTTTTGTCCTCATCTTAGGAATTTCTGCCAGTATTTTTAGTGTTATTTCATTTTATGATTAATTCATTAGCTGTAAACTACTGAATTTGCCAGTAGATTTCACTAAACATTTTCTTAATTTTTATAGTTACTGTGCTGAATTATGATTAATCTCAACGAATGCAATAAATTCATCAGCATTTCCTACAACAATTGCATGTAATAAATTTTCTTATTTGAAATTAAAATCTTTATGCTCTTGTTAGAAATACTTTTTACATGTCAAGGGAAAGATGCCCATCAGTTACTCTCAGTGAGATTCCGGGGGGTATTAACACATACTGAATATGCAACCTTCAGAATGCCATTACAATCATTACAAAATAATGAAGAATGTATTTGCTGTGATTTCTGTTACTATTAAACTTGGCTTTTGTTCTTTAAAGGAAGCTACCTAATATTGCTCTGGTTTTTCTGATTTTTCATTATATTGTTCTGTTTTTTCTGATCTTTAGTGATAGTTGGAGTGGATGTTTCTACTGATTCACCTGGAGAGTTGTGAGTGCACTAGAATAAGCACCATATGAAAGCACTATGCATCGTATTATTTCATAAAAGAAGGAAGGTTCAAGGAAGATGCTTAACAGTGCTTGGCAAACAAACTCAACCTCTTTTTTCAGTGACGAATGTGAGCACTCATGTTTCAGTCCAGTACTCTCCTTATTCCAGTATCTTATCTCTAACAGTAGCCAATGCTGAGGCATCCTGAGCATGAACAAGAAAATAAAAGGAAGTATGCTTCTATTTATCACATACAAGCAGTTACAATTACGAAATGCACAGAAAGTCCCATGACTGTGCAGTCTGTGAGTTAAAGCTTAAAAATTATGTCCTCAAGTTTGGAAAATATTATTCCCCCAGCCAAACAAATTGTAAAAATAAGGTTTGGGAATAATTTTAATCTCCTTTTGGAGAGCTATCCAGAAGTTTGTATTGCCTACTGTCTTCAAACACTCAGTAGGTGTAGGAGCCATGTGGCTAAGTACAGGCAGCAATCCCATTTCAGATGCTCCACTCTATCTGTGTCTTGATACAAGAAATAAATTTACACCAAAAACAACCAACCACCAGAACAACTTCCCCAGGGACATGATAGAATCACCACCACCAGAGGTTTTCAAGATGTAATTTGACAAAACACTACATAATCTCATCTGGGCTCCCCTTCCAACAAAGATTTGCACCAGATGATCTTTCCAGGTCCCTTCCAACCTGGACTGTTCTACAGTTCCATGATTCTATGATGACTGCATCTATGGGGTGACTTTGGACAGCTGCCAGACAGCCATCTAGTCACTCTTCTCAACAAGACAGAGGGAGGAAATAAGTTAAGAAAGCTCACTGATGATCAAGATAAAAACAGAGATACCACCTACCAGCTACCATCATGGAAAAAACAGATCTAACTTAGGAAAAATTAATCTAATTTAACGCTAATTTAAATAGTTTTGGATAGCAAGAAACAAAAACAAAATTAAAAAAACACTGGGCACCACTGAGAAGAGTCAGGCTCCATCTTATTTATTCCTCCCCATCATACAGTTATACAAATCATAAGATGGCCTCTCAGCCTTCTCTTTTCCAAGCTGAGAAATCCAACCTTGTTCAGCCTCTCCTTGTATATCAGAGGCTCAAGTCCCTTCATCATGTTTGTAGCTCTTTGCTAGACTTGTTTCAGTCTATGTTTGTCTTGCACTGGGGAACTGAGAACAGGACCCAACATTCTAGGATGTGTCTTGTCAGAACTGAGCACAGGGAAGGAACACCTTCCTCCACTCTTCTTTGTCCTTAAAAGCAAGAGTAAATTTTTTGTCCCCATAGGTTTCAGGAATGTCCCACAGTTTCTGTGACCTTATAAAGATAATCAAGAGTCGCTTTCAGTGACATCAGCCAGCTCCCTCAGCACCTGTGAGTGCATCCCATCAAGTACTATGGACTTCTACACATCTAGATTTTTTAACTGTTCCCTAACTTGTTTCTCCTCCACAATGAGGGTAAGTCATCTTTGGTTTAGACTTTCAGAGTGCTGTCAGGGACTCGGGATTCCTGAAGACAAGGCTTACTAGTAAACACCAAGATGAAGAAGACTTTGAGGACCTCAACCTTTTCCATGTCCTTTGTCATCAAACCCCTTGTCCAGTTCAGCAGTGGGCCCATATTTCCCTTAGTCCTTTTGCTGCTTATATATCTGTAGAAGCCCTTATTGACCTTCTATCCCTTACCAAATTCACCACCAGGTGCATCGACTTTGGCTTTCTGAACCTGATTCCCTCATGTTCGGACAGTGTCCCTCTATTCTTCACAGGTCACTTGACTCTGCTTCTACCTCTTGTACAACTCTTTTTTATGTCTGAGTTTAGTCAGTATTTCCTTGTTCATCCATGCAGGTCTGTTGCTTCGAGTCCTGCTCAACAGCATTGACCATTTTTCACCTTGGAGGAGGTGAAGCCTAAATATCAGCTGGTTCTTCTGGACTCATCTTCTTTCTAGGATTGTATCAGTTTATCATTAATGCAATATAGAAA
The DNA here is from genome assembly GCA_013400375.1 of Thinocorus orbignyianus. NCBI lineage: Eukaryota > Metazoa > Chordata > Aves > Ciconiiformes > Thinocoridae > Thinocorus > Thinocorus orbignyianus. Next base: position 414,008 of record VXBW01003206.1, on the reverse strand, counting down.
CTTCATAGATCACTTGTGTCCAGCTGCATTGTTCTTCCAGCAGAAAATGGACGGCCTATATCACCTTACGTTCTGAGTTCACATTAGGTTCCAAATTTTTAGATATATATAAAATTAAGCAAGATGAATCCACTTATTTGTCTATTACAGGATAGTCTGCAATTCCAGAAAATCCGTAGAACTATTGTTAGTCTTATGTTTTTGTACAAGAAAACATAACAAATGGTAGCACTGTCCTTTGTCCTTTTCTATCTTCCAGCCCACATTCCATGACCAGAAGGAAAAGAACTGTCAGAAGGCATCACACTACTGTTTCTTTCATTTTGAGCACACAAATTCAAGAGTTACCAAGACTTTTTTCTTTAATTATCATGGGATTCAACTTTGTGTGACAACTAACCTTAGTTCTACATGTATTTGACAAAGACGATTGTCCATAACAAAAGCGCTTTTTTCCTTTCTATTCGAATTCCACTTAAAAAAAAAAATTCTATGCTAGACCTGTCTGTTTCCTGAGAGATAATTCTGAACTATGTGATCCTCTGAATCAATAAAAGCATCAGCCTGAAGTTAGAAAGCTGTAAGCTATTTATCTCCTGTATTCTTCTGTAAAGGGGCTGAGGGGAGACACTATTTTAACATATTGCTATTCATTCCAAAAGCTGAAAGTATAAACACTGTAATCGTTATTGTTACTAATTTTTCATTTCATGACTGTGTTATGAAGGGACAATAAAATACTGCCCAACTACAACAAATCTAACTCCAAATCTCAGAGTTGGATTTGAAACATGAATGTGTTTCCCCTGGGCTGTAATTGTAGGAGTTGGATAGCACTTTGATGGAAATCATCTAACTATGTCTCTGTTGCTCAGCTGGCCAACAGTTTACTAGAAGCACAATCCATAAGGATTTCTTAGTTTGCAGATATTATCTGCACCACATGAATCAGTTCCATATAGTGCTGCCCTCAGTGGGCAAGTACTGCCAATATCTACTAGTTCAGAAACTCAAGTTCAGACCTGAAAAAAAGAAAAAAAAATTGACTTTAGGGAAGAAAGGGAAATACTGACGATTCGTGGTTGCCTGTGCTTTAAAATAAAGGGTAAAGGTAGAGGTAAGCCTGCGGATATCATTGGTTTATTCCAGCTTTAGTCACTACTGTCTGTCAATACCTAAGTATACTCAGGCTAGTATTTCTATGTACTCCAGCTATAACTCAGTGACTGAAAATTGCTGTATATAATAGATCTCTCTCTTTCCTACCAGTAAACACTAAGTTCTAATTCAAAGCAATTTCAGTGCTATCCAGCCCCATACACAATAGGAATTGATGATCTGCTCTTTCACCTGTTTCTGTTCTTTGTGACAAATTGATCTGATAAACCAGAAAATTAAACCATGTCTGGAGGAGCCAGACTAAACTCCATAAAAAAATAGGAAAAATAGGATAAATATGTATTTGGATCAGACAAGCATTTTGATGAAACCTTAACTATAAGTCAGTGACTAATCATACATGACAGTATTCAGAATGACATACGATACACTGTTAAACACAGATGTGAGAAGGAGTCAGCGCAAATTCAAAAAGAAATAAGAGTAGGAGTTATAAATTTGTAGAGACTGTGATTAACCTTTTAAATACATAACCTACCTTGAAATATTCAACTGAACTAATGAGAACATACTGCTGTCATCTCCAAATACTGAAGAAATAAGTAATATCAACAATAACACAGTAGAAACTAGAAATGATAACAGTGACTTAGGTGAAAAATTTCACACCTGCAATAACAAACGGCAAAAAGAGTGAACACTGGAGAACATCATATATACTGTAAATTGTCTACTTATAAATAACACTTAGATATACTAGCAAAAGAATGGATGAAATATGTTAGAAGTTGCAAATCCTCAATATGAAACTGTTTATGTATTGTCGAAGCATAGAATTTTCCACACTGAACTGAGCTACTAACATCCCAGAAAAGATACAATATTCCTGAAAAGAGTGAAAAATGCAGTGCCTAGGTGGTTATTGAGGAGGAAAATACTTCCTGTTTCACGAAAGATGCCATTTTATGTCTTGAAGAATCATCCTGTATTGCTCTTCTCTCTCAGAAGTTATTGGGACTAAAGAAATTAGTGACTGCTTTTAAAATTAATTTATTCCCCCCAAAGACATGAAGTGTTTAATCCTACAGTATTCTTCACTTTGGAAATTCTATTGACTTCAGGTCTCAACTCTGGATTTACACAAGAATGGTAACTTTTATCCATTTTTTCCCCATGGGCCCTTCTTGAGGCTTGCCCAAGTAAAAACGTCACTCGTCTTTTCTATCAGGCTACAGAACAGTAAAATCAGTGCCTGAGCTTTGTCTGTGTTCATTTCTACTGTGTGCAAGAACTGCAATGAGTTTGCATTGAATCTGGATTTCACTGATTTAGGAAGAAAGATTAAAAGTCTTCACCTCACTGAAGCCCTGAGTTACACTGCAATAATTTCCTTTTTAAACCATACACAGCAATTACCGTGCATCATAGTTGTAGCACTGGAAGGCTAGTTATGTTTTGATTCTGCTTACTGCTCATATGTCTTTAACTCTCAGACAGATATTATCCTCCTGGTATCAGGGACTTTAAAAACAAAATAGAAAGATGAGTCTTCAAAGGGTTCTAAAGAAAAAGGAAATGTCTGCTTGATTATATTATGTTCCCTTAGGCCTTTATTCTAAGTCCACTGAAATCAATGGATAGAGTCCCATATACTTTAGAAGGCTACAGGCCCTTATTTTCTCCCTGTTCCTAGTGCTATACAAGCAACTATCTTTTAAAATGGTGACATAGGGCGAAGTAGGGTGGGTAGAGCCTTCCTGTTATTTGTGAGGAATCCAGGCAAACAGGAGCTTCAGAATGGTGTAATATCAAATGTAACTGAAAAAATAAATAAATACAACCAATGGAAAAAAAAAGCCCAAACCACAAAATAATGTTCTCGTTCTTGGGAGAAAACAGTTATAGGCATAAAGTGATTGTCACTCAAAACTTCAAATCATCCACGGTTCTCTTCCAGCATATCCACTGCAGTTGAATTGTCACAAATGGGCATATTACAGGTTTTTTAATTCTTCCTTCTGAGTAATCTGAAGAGACTAGTACAAGCACTTACCTAAGAACAGAAATTTCCTGAACTGGCATGATGAGAAAATTCAGCTTCATCATTTCATTCACCCTTCATCACCCCGTCAAAAAAAAAAAAAAAAGCAGAGATTTACTTGTATTTTGCAAAGAAGGTTTCTCTTACTATACCTACCTCTAAATCAATATACAAGGGGAAAAAAGCCCAACTGCTCTTTTACCCTTTGTTCACAGCAGAAGAAACACTTTTCTCCAGTCACCAACTGATTGAGTTTCTGAGAGCTTGCTTTCTCACAGACAAAATAAATAAATAAATAAATAAATAAATGTATAGCCAATAGGATTATTATAATACATTAGTATGATAATTTGGCAATATAAGCTTTATGTCAATCAGTCATTTTCTGCTACTTCATATGAACATGTCTGTTGGGAAAGGCTTTGATCCACCTTAGCACCTGAATTTGAGAGAAGTATCAAAGTCAGTCTACTACAGAGATGAAAGCGAACATTCATCTGCAACATAACAAATAGAAATAGATGAGCACAGAAAACAAGACACACAGCTAACTGCTTTCCCATATCTGGTATACGTAAGCCAACTACCTGGCGGCATTATGTTCAACAGAAAAAATAAAGGAGTCTTTGTACTATAATAGCTCCTTGCAGGTTCAGAACTAAGATGACAGCTGGAGGAGGCACGGTTCTATTTTTTATCCTGAGAGTGTAGAACAACAAGGGAGATGATACCACACTTTATTAGTTTCTGTTCTGAAAGTGTTGCTCTTAAGTTGATATGGAAAATATGGTTCATGGTAGTGTGTTACAATATGCTATATCACCATTGGTTATTGCAGTTGGTATTGCAAAAGCTGTTATAATGGAGTGGCTGAATTGCTTTGCCTGCACACATGATCTTTGGTTTTGACAAGGTCAGGAAGAAATAAGAGCATTTATGAGACTCACAAACTACAAATAAGCTAGCAAAAATTTTAACAATATTTTTTCAGTTGGAGTAAACGTCGATTTTCCTACCAAATGGAAAAGATGGTTACAGACAATAGGATAACAATGAGTCTTCAGATACTGTAGACAACATATCACGGTTGTACCTGGTCTCTCCCACGTACAAAATTGGCTCCCCAGATATGTGCCCTGAGATTCGTGATACTCCTGTGTTAGACTGTAATATACATTAGAGACACAATTCTGCTTCAGATCCCATGATGCCAGGCACTCCCAACATAGTCATTTATGAGAACTCAAATCTTTTCTCACGTCTTCAAGCAAGTATCTATATGGCTTACAATAAATATAACTGGCCAGCAACATCTCAGGAAAACAGGAGTGTCAGGAGAATCTATGGAGCCATAAGCAATTTTGTGTCAGCATGGACCAGAGAACATGTTAAGCCCTTGTAGATGACTATAAAGACAAGACTGACCAAAACATTACACATCTCACTGAAATTGCTAAGAAAAATGCATATTTATGAGACAACCTGCAGACACTGGTTCTGTTCCAACCTTAGAGTAAACAAGATGTGCTTTACGCAGAAATAGTAACTGCCTTGTTCCAAATGCAGAAAAATGTTCACTTGGCAAATTAATCTGTTAAAACTTCAGTTATCATATTTCTTGGGACATATCAGGATCAAGTTAGAATGCCCAGCTAAAAAAATAAAAAGCAGGGCATACAAATGCAAATTCCGCAAATATCAGGGATCATTTTTGAACTGAATGTTGTGAAACTAACTTGTACTTATTCCTATACATGCTGTAGAATGTAACATAGTAAAATTCAACAGCTTAAGTGAAGCAAAAAGGAATTTTTCCATCCTACTTGATAAGGACATAATTGAGTTTTGGAATAAGTTTAATCAAAGTGAAGAGACAGCTTTCTGGCTTAACCTGTAAATTTCTTGCACAGTAAAATGGAAAAACAATCATCGTTGGCCACTGCAGAGTTCTGTTCTGGAAAAAAATATTTAAAATTAAGAGCTCCAATTATTTATCTGGAACAGAAAAGAATTAAACCTTACTCTTCAGAGGAAGGATCTGCCCCATCTTGAGCATCTTCCTACCCAATCCTTACTTAATATCTTTTATTCTAGAGTATATCAAGTTTCCTGTACTGAACTCTGAGAGCTGCAGGTGTTAGGGCACAATTTCCAATTGTTAATCATAGATGAAGTCCCATGCCAGAAAGAACTAAAAAGGTTAACTGAACAGACAGAAAGCAGTAATAATTAGTAATCATAGGATCGCTCAGTGGTTGAGATATGTCAGTCTAACCTTCACTACTCAGACCACAGTCAGCAAAGACAAGTATCTCAGGACATCTTCAAGTCCAGTTTTGAGTATCTCCAAGGATGGAGTCTCTGCAGTCTCCCTGAGAAACATGTTCCAGCGTTTCACCAGTCTCACAGTCAAGTATATTTTCTTATGGTTCTGTATTTCAGTTTATGCCTATTGCTTCCTATTTTTTCGATGGTCACCACTAAGACTTTGCTTCCATCTTCCTTATTTCTACCCCTGCACCCAGTCAGGTATTTATGCACATCAATAAGATCCTCTTGAGCCTTCTTTTCTCCAGGGTGAACAGTCCCAGCTCTCTCAGGCTCTCCCTGTATGTCAGAGGTTCCTGTCCCTTCATCATCTTTCTGGCCTTTTGACCGTATGTCCCTGTCTCTCGTGTACTGGGTAGTCTGGAACTGGACCCAGCACTCCAAATGTTTCTCACCAGTGCTCAGAAGAGGAGAAGGATCACCTCCATCCGCCTGCTGGAATTGCTCTTCCTCACATAGCCCAGGAAACCCTTGACTTCCTTTGCTGCAAGGTCACACTGCTGGCTAAGGGACAACTTGCTGGCCATCAGGACCCCAGGTCCTTCTTTGCAAAACTGCTTCCTAGACAGCTGGTCCTGAGCCTTGGTTCATGGGATTGTTTCTCCTCAGGTTCAGTAGGTCTTAGCATTTTCCTTTGTTGAACTTTATGAGATTCTTGCTTTGTCATTTCTCCAGCCTGTCAAGGTCCCTCTGGTAGCAGCGCAGCCATCTGTCATATCAACCAATATTTCCAGTTTCGTAATGTGATCTGTCTTCCCCCACCCCATGCTAGATTCCTTATCCTTTTCCAGATGGAGGAAGTATTCCTGCAGAAAACCTGAAAAATATTGTTATTTTCAGGCATTACAAGTAGATGGATGAACCTAAGTATCATATCAGAGATTCATAGAATTATAGAGTAGCTTGAGTTGAAAGGGACCTTTAAAGATCACCTAGTCCCCCATGAATGATAAAGCTCGACGATGGACCTGCCACTGGATAAGCCCAAGCTTGTCAGAGATGATGGTTTTCCCTCTGGGATAACTTCTTTAGGAAGGGGAAAAAAACAACCTGTACAACACCAGCTGCAGCGAGAAGAGCAAGAGTGAGAACAACTCTGCAGACACCAAGGGCAGTGAAGAAGGAGAGGGAGGAGGTGCACTGAGTGCCAAAGCAGACATTCCCCTGCAGTCCTTGGTGAAAACAGGCAGTCTCACCACAGCGTTTTACAGTGGAGCAGAGATCCACCTGCAGTCCAAGGAGGATCCCATGCTGGAGCAGGTGGATGCCCAAAGGAGGCTGTGATACTGTGCAGAGCCCACACTGGAGCAAGCTTCTCACAGGACCTGTGGAGAGAGGAGCCCATGCTGGATCAAGTTTGCTGGCAGGACTTGTGACCCACGGGGAGAACTCATGCTGGAGCAGTCTGTTACTGAAGGACTGTACCCTGTGGAAAGGAGCCACTTGAAGAACTGCAGTCTGTGGAGAACTCACATTGGAGAAGTCAATGGAAGGCTGTATCCCATGGGTGAGAATCCATGCCGGTGCAGGGGGAGAATGTGAGGAGTCCTCCCCCTGAGGAGGAAGGAGTGGCAGATACAATGTGATGAACTGACCACAATCCCCATCCTCTGTCCCGCTCTGCCACTTGGCGGGAGGAGATAGAGAATCTGAGAGTGGAGTTGAGCCCAAGAAGAAGGGAGAGGGGATGATAAAGCAACGTTGGTGAGCACCTGACATCCAGCCAAAGTCAACCAACTACATTCCATTAAACCAATGTTGGCCTAACTTTTAAAAATTAGTTATCTACACTAACCTGGTGAAAATCACTTAATGTTCAGACGGAGCCTCCTGTGTTTCACTTTGGGTTAATTTCCTCTGGTCCTGTCACTGGGCACTATTGAAAAGAGCCTGTCTGCCCTTCTTGCATCCCCTTGGTAGAGGTATTCATATATATTATAGGATCTCCCTGAGTCTTCTCTTCTCCAGACTAAACAGTCCCAGCTCCCTCAGACTCTCTTCATACAGCAGATGCTTCAGACCCTTTGTGGCACTGTGCTGGACTCTCACCAGTTAATCCAAATCTCTGGGGAATCCAAAACTAGACACAACACTCCAAATGTGGCCTCACCAGTACTGAGTGGAGGGGAAGGATCATCTCCCTCAACCTGCTGGCAACACCCCTCCTAATGCAACCCAAGACGCCATTAACTTTCTTTGCAGCAAGGACACATTGCTAGCTCATGTTCAAGTTGTTGTCCAGCAGGATTCCCAGGTCCATTTCTGCCAAGAGGAGTGACCCCAGCATATACTGATGCCTGGAGCTCTTCCTCCCTAGGTGCAAGGTTTTGCACTTCCCTTTCTTGACCTTCATGGGGCTCCTGTCATCCCATTTCAAGCTATCAAGCTTTCTTCAATAGAAACTGGAGAGAAATTACTACCACCAGAGAGAGTGGGAGTATATTCAAGATGATAGACATCATCTTTTGTAAGTATCAGTCTCTTTTCCATCCAAGTAGGGGATCTATCTACAGCAGTATCTAAAATCAGTCAGATGAATTGCAGCCTAAAGTTGCCTATTCATACCCATAATAAAGGACAATAAAGGAGAATAAAGGAAACCTGTGAGATAAGTTCAGATATAAGCATTGTACTGTACCACTCTTTGCCAGACACTACATTTGTCCAGATGAATTCTACCACAGAGGAATTCCTTATTGAATGCGACCTAGGAATACCTCTGGAACATCACTTGTGATATCACTGTCTATCTGATGAAACAGTATTGAGATTTACAGTGCCATGGAGCCTATAGGGTGAGACTGCTCCATGAAAGGGAATGAGCCAGAAGCCCAGGGTGACCCCACCACAGGCAATGATCCCACCAGTGGGGCACAGTCTCACTGGGGCTGGGAAGGGGCAAAAGTGGTAATAGCGGAGAGCATTGATAGCCCTTGTCAGAATGTGATGCACCAGGACCAGACATTCCATCAAAAGTAAGAGGAGACTAGATCAGAGGCAGGTCTGAGGACAAGGCCGAAGTGTGCATCCAAAGAGTCCATCCAGGAGGCACAGCTTGAGACAGACACCTTACCTCATGCAGTGACTGAAGTCCCAGTCTTGAACTGAAGTGGCGCTCATGGGCACCTGGACAAAGAGAGTCAGTGATGGGTGTCAGGTAGAGCTGCCATTACGGCCTTACACAAAGTCAGTGGAAAAAAATTAAAAATATTATGTCATCAAGTGTTTTAGAATTTTTACCAAGAAAAATGTAGAATTAACATGTGTTCATAATTGCACTGGTTTGGGGGCAAAAAAATCACCTGTTGTATTATACACAATTGAAAAAAAAAAAATCTACTAATTTATTTTTTTTCAAGTCCAAACAAAATCTGGATTTATTTTTTTCTTAACTCTGAAATACACTTCCCTGAATTACCTAAGTAGAGATAGAAAAAGATAGAATCCAATGTATCAGATAATTTTTTTCATGTGACAGGTTTAATTAACTAACACAAATATTGTAATTTATTAGCACTTTTAATAATGTGACCTTCACCTGTTCCTCAGGGAAAAACAAACACTATAGACAAAGACATTTGTTCTAAAATGACAGTCACTAGTGAAACATTTTCTGTTCTGGATGTGCATACACTGCATTTCCAAAAGAAGCATATAATGCTTTTACTTGGAAAAGCACAACACATTATTCTTGTATTACAGCTAACAAAAAAATGTATTTGACATTTATAATACCATTGCATTATGAAGGGGGGTAAAAAAGGTAGTAGACTGAGCTTCATATTCATATATGAAGATAAACAATAGTACTTTGCACTTACATGTTATTTTTCATCCTTAAGCTGTCAAAATTCTTTATAATAAACCCCAAATTTATATTTTTATTTCATTGATGGCAATGCAAGTATATCTAGTGAAGAAAGACAGAATCACACAAGGTCACACAGCTGTTTATGGGAAATACAATTTCACTGTATCAAGACTGTGAGATGAACAAAGTGAGAGCAGAAGACAGTTGTTGTGCTAACCTCCAGCAAGTCCTAGCTGGAATACAACCTTACAGTATGAAAACACAGAAAATTGCTAGTTTTCTTCCAGTAGTAGGTGTTTCAGGTCCTCAGAGGTGCAGCTATCAGCTATAATATAGTTCCAATGTATAGTATTAGCTGTAACATGACAACATAAAGTTCATGTTTGTTTTAGTAAAGGAAAAGTTGGAACAGGCAATTTTCATATTTTCTTTTTAATGGTCAGTTAATGAGAAACATTAAAGGGAATCAAGTTCAGTTCATGTAGTGTTTCATTCTTCATCTTCATTCCTGTTTAACTGTATGTAGAGTAAGACAACCACATTTACAGCCTCTTTGGAAGCAAATCAGGTGATAAGCACAAAAGTGATATGTTTCTTCAGGACTCTTCTGCACAGTAGTACATATTCAGTGAAAAGAAAGACCACCGAAAGCTCAGGAAAGAAGTACACAAACACACAGTAATCCTGCAGTGGAAGAACAGTCATCAGCCAACTGCTTTCATACATTAGCCAGTAAAAAAGCTAAGAACTTGAAAGTATGGAGAAAGTTAAGGACCACATATCCTGCTAAAACATGTTTTGAGGAAACACAATTCTGTGATTCTGTGAATGGCTGTCAAAGTAGTTCCAACTTGGTTCCAGCTCCTTCTTCCATAGTTATGGCCCCCGGAAGCTCATCAGTTACTACTCTAACAACAGAGAATACCTTAGAGGATGCTATGATATCAGAAATTTTGCCTATTCAACAGACAGCACCACTGAGTACCTTACTTCATCAAATAATCCACCTGTCTGTAGGATTTTTTTCCAAGGACAAGCAGTGCCAGCAATTTGAGCTAGTTTAAACAGTTAGGTGAACTGGTGTTTAGAGGCAATATGACATACACTGCATGCTTTGAGATGTTTACTCTTAAGATTACACTCCCAAAAAATCATAGTATAACTAAAAGAGCTAAGCTGTATATGTACATAGCTGGACTTTACCCAGAAAATTAGTCTCACAAAAGTCAGTAAGTCGAACGTGAGTCAGTAAACCAAACGATACAACATCGAACCATACCACCCAGAAGAGAGGACAGATGACAAAGGCAGCCAGCAGTGAATTCATTCTCCTTCCCCAGATTTTATTTTACTGCTTTGATTTTCTATAAAATATTGGGTCTGAAATATTGTCCAATTTGATTTAATTCTGTATAGCAAGCAGAAGCCTCATTTCATTGTGAAAGTGGCAATGTTTCTCTAATGGACATAATCACTGTATCTAGATAAAGGGATTTGGATTAAAAAAGTTCTGATAAGGTATGCATATGATAGAGTCTTATATACTGTGGATATCATTAATTGTAATTTCAATTATTTTGACAGATAACTCATATTCCATTTGTATCAAGAAACAGCCAAGTTTTTCTCTGACCTATTTGAAGCAAGCAGCATTGAGGTCCTTGTGTATTGTGTGCTATTCATAAAAACCTCATGCAAAGGCTAAAGAACTCAGTTCAAATTTACTGTGCTCTTTTCACTTTGGATAAGTATCCTGATGCGTATCTGGGGTTTATACAGGTCTTTCTGGTCAAGAAATCAGCCAGAGAATCTTAAAGTAACGTGTGTGCTTATGTGATTTCCAGTACATCCTATTTTCAATCCATTCCATAAAAAAATAAAAAAAAGTTTTTATGCTGTAAGTTCACAAATCTGAGATTTCAGAGTAATTTACCAACTTTAACTACCCTATCATAACACTTCTGTGTCATGAAAATATTTTACTTATATTTTGCAAAAAGGCTGAGAAATTTGCCGACGTACAAACAAGTATGTAACAGGAAAGTGAGAAGTGTATACACAGAGTACTTCTCAGTTTTCATTAACAACTGGAAACAAGACCTGCCAAAGTGCATCTGTCTAAAATAAGTCTTGTGCTTTTCTTTTCCTTAGATTAATTTCTAAAGCCATTTTAATCTTTGATTTTGTTTTTTGTAAATGGGAAAACTATTACTAATGTATACTTTTAAGAAATGAAAATATTGTGGCTATTGTAAATGCGTCTTGAGCAATAGATGATGAGGGGAGATGCTAAATGCAATAAACCCTTCTCTTACAGCCTGCCAGGCAGAATCTACATGCCTGGTTCTGGTAAAGTCACCCTTAACTATGTGGTACCTGTAGTTGTGGAATAGCCATGCTTAAATCCTAAATTATCATTCTGACCTACAGATGTCAAAAAGATTTTGTCATTATCTTCAGCATTGGAACTTCAGTCTTTATTTTTAGAAACAATATGCTTTACTCATTTAGACCTGTGACAGTTTAAGACACCAATATCTTTACAGATCACAAGGTTACAGCTGGCTCAGAAGAGTCAACAGAGGAAATCTGTGCTTTCACCTCAGTCAGTTCTCTATAATGTCTGATCGGTATTGTGATTTGAGATGTCACATTTGCACTAACAGATGCTAATATTAAGGTGAAAGTTCCCTTTTGCTGAGGTTTTAGGAGGGCAGAATCCTGCATCAAAAGGTTCATAACAGATGGTCAGGGAAAATAATGACTTAAACCAACAGATCTTCCCTGTTGAAGCATTAAGGTCTAGAAAAAGCACCTTGTTATTAAGTAAAATGAGCTACTGAAATTAGTCAAGCCTTCTTTGATTTTCCAGTTCAGTTCAGTCAGAGATTTATTTTTTTTTTCCCCCAGCATTTATCCAAATCTCTGCAGGAATTTTTGCCTTTCCATAATTTGATGAAGAATCGAAAAATAATGTGAGGTAACATAATTTACTTCAAGAAAACTTTCCCTGAATTTATGAACAAAATTTTCTTCTCTTCTCTTTGCAAATTCTATTCAAATCTTCACAGAGTTGCTTGTATTTTTGCCTTGCAAATATGACAGCAATTACATTAAACCCCATAAATTTTCATGCATTTTACATATTCCATTGGTCTTGACCATTAACATAATAAAAAGAACAAGGAAAAAATCCTAAGAATATTTATTATGATTTAACATCAAGGCTAGGTAGATTTGCATACATATAGGTTAAAGTCTTTGCTGATTATGCAGATATTTTCTACAGATTTCTCCTAGCCCATATCTTATATAGTACGTATCATATCTCTAGAGAATTTAAGGCCTGGTTAATGTTTTAATAGATTTATCCAAACCAGGTCAAATTATAATGAGTCTAAATAAAACAATCCATTGACTATTTCTATAACATTCTTGATAGTCTCCTGGGTAGACCAACACAAGTAACCCTGTAAAAAAAGGAAAAAAAAAAAAAAAGAAAAGAAAAAAAGGGACATTCACAGATGCTCCCCAAGTCTTAAACACATTAGAGGTGTATAGCAATCCAGAGTCCAAACGTGGTGCCCTCACAGAACAATGTTTTCAGTAGTTCTGACACTAAGGCAATGGTCAATCATCAGAAGTCAATCCTGACATCATTTGTGATAGAAACAGAGAATGAAGGGGATACTAAAAAGTGGTGCTTTTCCCTACTGATGATCTTCAACATAAAAAAATAACAATGTCTAATTTGACACTGAAAAAATATACCTAAAGTACTGAAAAACAATCAACAACAACAGAAAAAAACAAACCTTCAAATTGTTTTGACTGAAGAAGTGGGTTTGAGATTTCATTCCCCCTTCATTTCTCAGTTTACTTTGCAGGACTGATGTACTGCTTTGGGATAGAGTTAATTTTCTTCATAGCAGCCCAGATGATGCTGGTTTGAATTTGTGACTTTAAGCCATGTTGCCAACCCACAAGTTGCTGTGGCACAGCATCTAGACTTTCTCTCTTTCCCATTCTGCCCTGCAAGAGTCTGGGAGGGGACACAACCTGAACAGCTGATACAAATCGACCAAAGGAATTTTCTACACCATGTAGCATTGGGGTCACTCATAAAAACCCAGGAGAGGTTTTTTAGGGGATACCAGTCATTCAGAGACTGAATGAGCTTTAGTCTGCTCATGGGACATGGTGAGTGACCATCTTTGCACCACATTTCTCTGCTGCCCCCACCCTTACTCCCCCTTCCTCTTTCCTTTGCTTTTCAAACGGTCTTTATCTCAACCCGTAAGTTTTCTTACCCTTGCTCTTCCTCTTCTTTCCCTCATCCTGCTGGGGACAAGGACTGAACAGGCAGCTGTGTGATGCTTAGCTGCTGGTCAGGGTCAAACCACCACATTATTGGCATTATAGGTCTTTTAGTTGTCTTTACATCAAAGAACACATTTCTTACTATCTTAGTTCCTCCACATCCTGTGCATTGGTCTGTGCTCAGTGGTTCTTTCCTTTCCAGCTTTATCATCAGTTTTATGCTGAGTGCATGCTGAAATTTGATACTAAATTCAACACATTCCGCAAATCTGAGTTCTGACAAAACTGTCAGGAAGCATAGATTGTGAAGATGAATTCAATCTTATAATTCTACTGCCATAGTCTGGGAATATCTTGCAAACCTCACTCGTGTGATTTTCTGTGAAGTACCATTGCTATAGAGTTAGTAACTTAATAGAAGAGGCATCAACAATCAGGACAAAATGCTTCAGAAAAAAAATTCTATACACAATTTATATGATAACAAACACGAAGGACACTTTAGTCTTTCACTTGAGACAAATTTTATCTTTCATTAAAAAAAATGCTACAGAGCTCTGGATTGTCTCAAAACCTCTTCTTGTAAAAGCCACTGTATTTCAGATGAGGGCAGGGAAACACATAGACACAAAGAGATAGAGAATAATTCGATGAAGGCTATAAAAGATTCAGCAGAATGATAAGATAATACAGATATACATTCACTGTTTTCTAACAGCTAGTTCCTCTGTAGGTGAATAAACAAAATACATCCACATAGCACTATGAGAAAAGTACATTTTTCAAAATGAGCATGGGGTAAAATTTAGGATTCCAAATCTAAACGTATAATCTCACAGAATTTGTCTAAGCTATAGGCATTTCCAGGTTGACTATTGTGCATTCAGGTATTGTTATCATCCTGGTCTCTATACCTGACTGATTCTGGATAGATCCTTAGACCAGATGTTCATCTGCCTAAGTCCTAGAGAAGGCTTAGCCTGAAAGGCAAGCATAAAACATGCATAACCCACACCAGCCATGATACATGCCAAACACTGTCCACACATACATCCATTTTGATTCAGAACAAAGAGAAAGAAAAAAACAAAAACAAAACAAAACAGAACAAAACAAAACAAAAGAAAAGAAACAAACAAAAAAACCCCAAACAAACAAACCAGAAAAGAATGGAAGGAATATTGGNGGAGGAAGTAGGGAGATCATACTTCCACACTTTTTTCATCTAATACCTCTTGTTCTAGATGGTGCTCAGGGTTTATTGCTTTCCTTACACTGCTATGAAGACAGGCTGAGAGAGCTGGGGCTGTTCAGCCTAGGGAAGAGAAGACTATGGGGAGAATTTATAGCAGCCTTCCAGTATCTGAAGGGAGCCTACAGGAGAGCTGGAGAGGGACTCTTTGTCAGGAAGTCTAGTGATAGGACAAGGAGTAATGGTTTTAGACTGAAAAAGGGGATTAAAAAAGCATAAGAAATTAGTGTATTTAAAAGTGTGGAACAACTGATAGTGCAAAGTTACAAACAAGTAATGATAGGCAAATAAGAGGCACTGAAATACTCATTACGGATCTAAGTATCGATTTCAATATATTATTTTCCTTTCCTCGTGCTGTAGGAACTTCTTTAGGAGACAGTGCTCTTCTCAGTGTATATGAAGTAGAAGAGAAGAGCATGAAAACAGATTATGGTACTATACATAAACTACTGGGGAGTGTGTAATGTATAAAAGTGAAGGAGGGTCTCACTATGGTGTAGATAATACAAAACCAACCCTATGCCTTTAAAGTAAAGATAGTGAAAACGGGTCAAATGCAAAATCATGGAAGCACAGAATTTGCCTTATAAGCAATATTCTTTAAAGACACCAAGGTAGCATATGAACAATCATTAATGTGCTCCGACAAAGTGGTCCTGAGGGTTCTTTGACATGACCTTCTGTTAAAGAAATGTGTTGAATAACATGTTAAAAAGGAGTTGTCATAGGATTCCACTTAAGTGCCTGTAAAGATGACTTGCTCAGGGAGCTCTAAATGTTTGTTCATTTCTTGGCAGAATTTCGGCTAGAACATCATCCTGCAGTTATCTTTGAACTAGACTGCATTCTGTAAATTCCGAGGAAGTGATTTTTCATTCAAAATTTAGTTCAGCCCTGTACAGAGCTCTACTGCCACGCAAAGCAAAAAAAGTTCAAATGTGGATCGCCTGGACAGTGTTTTGAAAAAACTTCCTTGTAGAGATTAAATGAATCGATTTTCAAAAGATAACCTGGAAGCTAAGGCTGCCTCTAAGATGCAGGAGCACTTCTGAATGCCCAGGATAAGCTGAAAGCAGCTACCTCTAAGATGGAAAAAATCTGAAACAAAGGAAAATAGAGCAGGTATGTGGGCTTTGGGGGGAATTATATCCCAGATGTCAATTTGGATAACTGTTAACATTCAGCCTCTGAAGGGCCCTAAAGCAGTCATGCACATGACAGCTAAGATGCAGCCATTGAGAACCGTGCAAAGTTTCAGGATAATGAACAGTTTTAGTTGTGTGGCCTTTGCCTCCTTTATTTAAAAAAAAATCAATGTATTTCATACTGGGCTTCCTGACAGAAGATGCAGTGCACTTTGGGAATTTCCTGTTGATTTCTGTAAGAAACTACAGAAATTTATTTTTCTCAATAACTGAAATCTGAGAAAAAAAGCATTTAATAACTAAATTGTTAAACGCATAGCAAATGTATTTTAGTTTAAAAAAAAATGAAATCAGAATTCTATGGATATATCCTGTACATATTGAAGTATTTTTGTACTTAGATATTTTTATTCTCTTCCAGTCAGAAACTCCTATTTTAGTGAATGTTTTGCCTCTAGCAGTTTAACAAATCTTAAAACTCTATTTTTTTCCACACTGTCTTTCTATTGATTAGAATTAAAAAACAACAACCACAAAAAAAAAACAAACAAACAAACAAAAAAAAAAACCCCAAACCAAACCAAAAAAAAACTGAAAGGAAAAAAAAATGTTCTTCAGTTAAGGCAGTTATAATTTTGGAGCATAGTATTTTAGTTCCAGAAAGCAGTTTACCTAGGATGACATTATGGGTTAATTTTCAAGCAGAATAAGCTATGCCGTGTCTTGTACTTGAGGCTCCCTAGGACAATCTCCACTAGTTTTCTCTAAACCACTTTCTCAGTTTATTTTATCTGTATGAATGCTCATATTCTTAATACTCTTCATACATTCTTAATACTTTTCATAAAAGATGATGAAATGTCAAATACAATACCTATATAGCAATGGAAAGCACACAAAAAAAATTCGTTTTCAAGCTAGAATAACAGAGTGTATTTACCAGAAGGAATATTTCACAATGATGCCAGAAACTGCATGTTGCTCAATCACTCCTATCTTCCCTGAAGTTTTGAAGAACCATACCTCTATTATACAACTTCTGGAAACTGTCACTTTAAAGTAAATTTCCAAATCATGTAATCTGATTATTTAAGGAGTGTTCTCTCCATTTATGTTCGCATGCTTGAAAGGTCTAATGGAAAGCTTCTATTAAGATCTACTTAACATCCCCTACATTATTACTTATACAGCACTATAAATGTAGGAGACATTTTCAGATTAATAAAACAGAGAAGGAGCTTAAGGTGAAAAGCTTTTTGACTTTGCATCTTGTCCTAGCAACATCACCTCTCTATGTAGTCAAAGGCAAGAGAGTTTCCTTCATTGCCTCTGGGGAAAATTAGCTTGTGCCATTCAACCACAAGCAAAGATTCTTCCTCCACAGCTGCTGGTTGAACTCTGCAGGCTGCCAGCTTGAGGGGCAGCATCAGCATGCACAGTCCATTTATTCTTTTCCAACTGCAAAAAGGAAAGGGAAAGGGAAAGACTAACCTTTAATACCTTATCTTCATTCCAAAGCGTATACAACCTAAGACTTTTGTGTCCCTTTATTTCCCCCCACTCCTGTTATCTAGAAAAAAACTATAATCCTACTTTAATTTACTTAATTGTTAATCATTCAGGATTTCTTAAATTCTTTAAGACATGGAATATTATTTCCATCTTCTCAATACAAGGCCCAAGCATAAAAATATCTTTTCAATCTCAGCCAATGAATTATTCATGGTCCCCCAGGCGGTGTGCTCCATATCGTGAAATAAATAACTGTATTTGATAACGTCATTATCAAAGAAAGCAGTTTTCTTGATGTGAACAGAGCATTAAAGATAGACTTATCAGTGCTCTTTTCACTCTGATCCCTGTCCACAGTACCAAGAGGAGACCCATATCTGCACCCCCATCTTGAGAAAGTACTTCTAGTGGGGAACTTTGAAAAGGAGATAAAAAAGGAGGAAGATCGGAGGACCTATCATGATTCTTGTTTCATCTACATGAAGTACTACAGCCCTTTCCAACAGGATAAAAACAAGTGCACTTTATGAGTGCATGAAGTTTTCATGGTTTAATGCACAGGAAGCGTTCTGCTTGGTACAAATTTGATGGAACCAAGGTTGAAGTTGCATATGGGAGCATCATGTAGAGTGCAAAATTTGGAAGGTGAACACAAGACCCTCCAGGTCTTAGCACTTTAGGCATGTACAGCACATGCTTGGGCTTGGCAACTGCTTCACACTATGCTGGCCACAGAGATAAGATGTGAATGTACTGTCCTAGAGACGTAATGAAGCACAGCCGGTGAGAAACTGACCCTTAGGACACTGCATCAGTCACTAATAAGTTAATCAGCATTTCTGTTACAATATTAACATTAAGATGAAAGTTTGACTCCTTTTCATTTTCTTTTAAAATACATCAAAACTGTTTTCCTTTCATGTAAGACTTTTTTTGTTGCCGTTGTTTGAAGTGCAGAAATGAGAGAGTAGAGGAAAGGGCTTCTTTGGCTTTTTACCAATCAAAATGAAACAAACTCGGTTAGAAAAATATGAAGGTATTTCTGAAGAAGGGCGTAAGTTAATTACCTGATTAACTTCATTAAGCATTTCTCTTTAGCCATAAATAAATGTGCACTTCAGATAGACAGGTACTTAGACACTTCCGTATAGATAAATGACCTCTTTCCAAATGCGAACATATTTGCAAATGAAAGATAGAAAATTGGATAGACAGAGTAACAACTTAGCTGAACAAATGCCAAAGGAACTCAAAGCTGGTTTTACCTGACTCTTCATTTACACTTACTGTGTCTATACTTCCTGATACTTTCAGTTCAAGGATAGGAAGCAGTAATAACAAAATACAGTGTGATTATGTGTCATTATTTTTGTTCTCTATTTCTAGAATCTCATGATCTTACAGGATTTCCTCCTGGCATCCTGCTCAAAAGACCAGAGCGACTAGCAACAGGCTGAATCCTTAAATGTGTATTTAAACATGTTGTGGCTTGTCCATACAGATTGTATGCAGGATGTGTTGAATTCTTACATTCACGCCATTTGTTTGCACTAACACTGTAAGGCTTAGCAAGTTCGTCTGAACACAGACTCTGAGTAGAGCCAATGTGGCAACTAGTGCAGACGTACAGCTGGAATATCTGTTCAAATGCTGTACTTTTCCAGAAATAGGTGGTCAAATATTAAAACCAGCTCAAAATTTCATTGCAGTTGACTTTATTCATTCTGAGTGCTTGTACAGTACCCTTAATACCTTCAGTTTGGAAATAAACTGTCTCACATCTCTGAGTACCAGGATCTGATTTTCAGAGTTCCAGAATACACACAAATGCATTTGAGATGGGCAATGTCTGCTAATGCTGACCAGATCATATAAGCAAGAGTTAAGTATTTCACATAAGTAGGTAAGATAACAGCCACAAGACTTGGTCACAAAGATTGGTGTGATAAAGTAGAACTTTTAATTTAAATGTTTAAATGCAAGAACTGCGATTCTGAAAAAAAAACAACACTGCTTTTGTCTGACTTAGAGGTACTGACTGTGCAGTGACTTCCTTGTCATTCTAGAATGTTGATGCATTTATCTAAAGACCGCTAAAGGTAAAATACGTAAACAGCTGTTTGAATAGAGTCTTGAACAAAGCAATTTTTCATTCAGGTGAATGCCTGAACCACTGAGCTGGAGTGATACATCTCTTGTGTTCACTTTTGATACATTATTCTTCAGCTTTGTGTTGTGCATTGTCACAGTTTCAATGGAACACTTGAAAAGTGCCATTGCCTAGCACAACTTGTTAGCTTAGTTAAAGGATATTGTAGAGTTAGTCATACCAAAGTGGGAAATGAAGCCAGTTCTATTCTCTCTGGATGAATAACTTGATTCAATAAAAGATGGGGCGCTGTTGTGGTTTGAATTTTTTTATGTACCTAATCAATGTTATTAAACTACTTTCTCTTTAAATTTTTAATTGTGACTCAGTAAAAATAAAGATAAAAAAATTCTGTGCTTGCTTTTATTATCCTTAGCTAATAACTCCCTTTTTGTGAAGAAGAACCCAGGAAAAGACAAGTGCTTTACCAAAGTGATGCTAGAATAGAGAAAAAAAAAAGACATCATGGAAAGCACTTGTTGCTCACAAGAAAACAGGTTGAAATGCAGCAAGTGCTTTGGCAAACCATGAGGACCACATGGGGTGTGTCAAAATGTACCCAGCAGAAGAATTCTGTCTGCAAGCAGCCTGCGTACAGGCAATTATATTACAGACATTGGCACCAAGGGACAAAATCAGCCTCAGAGGAGTGAATCAAATAGAGCTCAAGACACATGTTGTGAAATTGCCCCAAGAAATGGGCAAGCAGCCAATAAAGCATAAGGCAGCATGGTCAGAAATGAGTAGTGTCATGGCCTACCTAACATATGGGAAGAAGAAAAATCTGAAGAAGAAACTCCTTCCCTGTCTTAAAGTCTGACACAAAAGATAAATGTAAGTCCTACCAGTCTCTTTCTCTAAGTGCCTGAGTGTTTATAATATTCTTATCACTGGAAAGAAATTATTCATTTCTCGATTGAAGTCATCCTGAAAACAGAGAGCTCCATAAAATCAGTTAATGTTTGCAGTAAGAATCTAACTATCTTAAATATCCCTTCATAGAAAATGCATAGAGAAACTGATTAAAAGGTAAACATCCACTATTTGTTTATAATAACTACATAAATTTAGCAGACATATCTCACTGTTGTAGAACTAGAAGACAGTTGAGATTGGTTAATTCTGCAACAAATTCTGTAGTTTCAAAGGAGCATTATGAAAAGACATACTTATGCATTACATATAAAACCTATAGGATTCTTCAGAGACTGTAAAAGTACAGGTTCCTTCAGGGACAAGTCTGCAATTGGAGACTTTGAAGCCACAATTTCTCATCTGTTTTTTCTTTTTTTTCATGTCTACATTACAAATTTTTTGTCTCAATAGATTAATATTTTGAATGCATATGAAATACAGACTCAAATGCACATTTCTGGGATTTTGTCCACAGTTTCCTTACTGACTAATGGAGAAAACGTTTAGGTCCAGTAGCAATGATTATGTAGTTGTGTTCCACTTTTTAATAAGGATGGAAAGATTTGAAAGACAACAGCAGAAATAGCAAACTTATGCTATCTATGTTTAGTGGATTTTTTTTCTCAAAAAGAATTAACAAATTTTAAAAAATCACATTTTTTATCCAAATTACAACAAAAAGAGGGAGACTTTCTAATTTCACAAATAGGCCACTGTGCAATCCAAAGCCCTCAGTGGTTCTTTAAATGCTGCACGCTGTGTAGCTGTCCAAGTTTAAGGCTGTTTGCACTGTCTGAACTGCCATTCTTTGAAAAAGCAGAATTAAGAACAACATACCAGAAAAAAATATTTGTCTTTAAAATAACACTGTCTGGTGAGGAAGCGAGGGGAGGCAAAACAACACAACACAAGGGAACCTTTCCTTCATTATGGGTAAAGTGAAAAATCCATTTAAAATTTTTCAGGCAACCAATTTCAAGAGCCAGAAGAGACAGGCTATGCAGAGGCTAGCTTTGCATGCATTTCAGGCAGAAGTGGGAATATTTACAGGAGTGATGGTGTGTGTATGCCCCAGAAATGGAACCGTTACCCGCAACAGCTGTGTTCTGCATGCAAGCCACAACGCTCCTTTGTACAAGGTCAATTCCTCTTTCTAATTCTTATTATCCTCAAAACAGCAGTCCAGCTCATTGATACGGTGAAAGAGTAATGTCAGATGATTGGCAAGTGTCTCACCAGCAGGAAGTTAGCTGATAAGCTTCTTAAGCAGTGAGCTCTGGTAAGCAGGAAGCACTGGAGCCAGCTCAAGGAAGTTACCCTTAAAATTGCTTTGCTCAGACCTCAACCTCAGCAGCCTAATTAGAAGTTGTTGAAAGGAAGAGTCTCTGGTGTGCATTTTTCTACAGACAAGACTCAGGAAACGTGTTGCTTGGGCGGCAGTAAACAGACAGGGAGATAAATGTTTAAAAGCTACCATAAAAAATATCAGATGGTTCATGAGTACAGGAGTGGAAAAAAACAGACTAATATAAGTGGTCACTGAAAGGTTTTGAAGCAGCCTGGGACGGGTCCCAGCGGAAAAGCAGCAGGCAAACAGGCGAGCTATGCAAATGAATATTGGCAATTTGAACATTTCCTATTTGTGGAACCCGATCAGGCCCAGAGAAAGGAATGCTGCATAATGAGGATTATCATATTTCTCCACATGACATGCTAGATAGAAAGAACACTAACAGACCTTTTCTTTATAGCGATCTAATCATTTAGACAGGCACTCTCATTCTTTATGGAAAAGACAAAGCATATTAAATTAGGAACATTAGATTGATCTAATGATAGGATGGCAGTGTGAACAGAGACGGGCTCAGAGATGTAAATGCATGATCTGCTAAGGTTATTAAAGTAACATTTTCCTGAGTCTTCTCTCCCTCTACCCTGAAGTAGTGACTAGGGATGCATGCTCATACAATTATAAGATCTCCAAACTCATGAAGGCACTCAATTATTCAAAAAGACTCTCTATATAAGTATTTATGTGTATGTATCCTTATATATGTTACAAACTCTGATTATCAGAATATTTTCAATATAATTCAGAACTATTTTCGTTACTTAGGCTTCTTCTTCCTCTACACGTGCTATTGCTATGACACACTCCTTCCCCTCATTAAGAAATCTCATTTTTAGATCCAAGAACAATTCCTTGGAGATACCAACATTAGCTTCCTGGAGCTGGGTTTGGAGCTGCTTTCTACCTATGGCAGATACAGCTTTGTTGCTAACACTGTTGCTGATGAAAAATCATCACATGCCTAGTTAAATATCCAAACCACACGCCAGTAAATACCTCGCTCCACTGTGCAGGCAGACAGGTTCTAGCACCCACACATGACACCAGATAGTCTGAATTATGAGTTTTTCTCTCAAAGCTAATTATCAGTGTAGTCACAGAAGTCCATCATAGATGTTATTGGCAGCAGATCTCTCTTATTATGGTCCCTACCACCCATTCCAGTTGCCCTTAGCTTCTTAGAAGAAATGTGCAGCTGCCCCTCCCCAGCAGCTGCCATCTTCCCTTTTCATAAAAGCAATGGGACTTTGCAAGTGAGAGCACAGCTACCCCCAGGCCCAGCTCCATTATCTCTATGGAACTGATATCCACAATCCTTGGCAGAGGATCAGCTCTCAAACTCTCCAGGATCCTCCCTGCAACTGCAGGCTAGGGAATAGGAACTTATCATATTTAGTGAGTGCTTGATGAGAGTGCAGGAGGATGACTATGGCATGCAATGGATCACTGGGCATTTGTGACATATCAGTGGAGTTGGCAGCTTGCAGTTTAAGTATTAGTGCTCCCATATACACCTCCCTTTTTACTCCCCCGCTGATGGCACAGACACATTCCACAGCCCTTCGAGGCTACTTAGCTTCAACGCATAGGCACAGCAGGAGGAACTAAAGACTGCAAGAAGGAATTATCTCCGAATTCCCATATTGTGTGGGTAGATATTTAAAAGCTGTAGACATATACATGTATATATGAATAGATATGCATATATATATATATCTATAAATGCAACAAAAAATATGGATCATAAATGGAATTTCATGAGACAGGCCGATACTGCCATATAGGAGTATACGTCACAGACACAATAGACAGTTGAAGCTTAGAGGCATTATAGGCTGTCATGTCAAATCATACTTAGAGAGCTTTAATATGTGGATTACAGATACATTAAACCATACTCTCCCCTGACTATTATGTCAATGGGACTTTGCATATTTGAATAATACTACAATGTATAATCCTAGTAGTACACCATGCATGCACAATAGGTCTGTGTATACCTGAAACGAATAGAAGTCCAGAATCTTTATCAGAATATTTGTTATTTTTAGTGCGTAACCAGAGGGATAAATACCATTGTTTTAAAAACTCCCTTCATACAAAAGTTAGCACTCAAAATGCACACTTATGATAAAAAACCTTCGTGTATTTCAATGAAACAAACCAACGTTTTTTCCAATCCATTCTCTTTTAATTTTCAGATCACAACTTCAGTGCATTGGAGCCAAATTGAAGATCAGAAAACAGCTACACTATCTTAACGACTTCTTCTTTTCCTCTCTGCCCTCCAAATGGGTCCTCGCTGTTCCCAATTACTGAGCTGTCCTTTCATCTTCTCAAGGGAGATTCAATCTTTCCACATCTCTATCTACTGATGCTCCCTCTCTCAATCACTTATTGAATTTCATCACCTCCCTTCCACCACAAATTCTAGGTCCCCACAATTTCACAAATAACACACACTTGTGCCAAACTTACTTCCCCTATACTTACTGATTTGTTTCTTCCCGAACATACAGTGAGGGACTCAACAAAACAAAAACAAAACCAAGGAGTTTCCATTGCAAAACTTTATTCCTGTAAAACCCATTAAAAATGGTTACTTCTGCATCAGCAGTTTCTATTAGACAATATGAGCATATCTATCAAGAGACTCAGCTGCTCCTGAAACCTGATGTCCATATTATATACTTTTTGTGGGAAATTTACTTCAGATTAACTCCAGTCTTGCAGATTTTACTGACTGCCACACAGCAGTTGAAAAAATTTTGGTTAATTTCATCCAAAAGTAATTCAGTTTATGAATTCTTAAATCATTCCACATTGCAAAACAAAGTGGCTACAGTCGTAAAATTTGCTACAAGGGTCTTCTTCATCCGAGTTAAAAGCTAATGTAGATGCATACATATGAAAAATGGTAATTAATGGCTAGCACCACCACAGCTAGCTTTGATCACAAACTCATTGCCACTATATATGAGTATGTACAAGCCTTTAACAAATCCTAAAGGCCTTTGTGGCTAAGAAATGTCAAAAGAATTGCAAGTGTAGCTATCAGAAATCCTTCTCTTTTCACTGTTGAGAGGAATAGAACTTTCCAGAGGAGAAATCAGTAGAGTACCCAGTAGAGCATGTTAGAACTTGATATTGTTTGATGCAAATAACTTATAAAGATTCAAAGAAGGATTAGAGGTTTATAAGAACAGCATGAATACCTGGAGCTTGTATGGAGAATAAAGCAAAAGCTTAATTCATGAAACAATCCCTAACTTGTAGGAAATATATAGGACTTGTATGGGAGCAATTTATGCAAGGTTTAGCTACTACAGAATTCTTGCACTTTTTATCAACAATAGAAATTCACTGTTGGAGCTGGCTCTGGATTAGAGAGATCATAAATCTGATCTCATAGTGAAATTCTAATCTATCATCTATTCCACCCTTCACAAACAGAAGGTCATTCTCAGCCTGAATCTTAACTTAGAGCAGCAAAACCTTTCCTCAAAAAAACTATTTTCTGCTTTCCTTGGTGTTTTTTTCTGTCTCTGTTCTGGTGTTTTGTCTTCACACATCCCTTTGGCTTTCATTTTTATATGGTCTCCACAATTATCTGTTTCTTTATGTAGTCTTATATTTATACGACCACCTGTTGAGGTCTCTAGTTTTATACGATTTATGTGTTCTCTTCTGTCCTTCCACCCTAATTCTGGGTTTTATTTCTGCCCTTTTCTTCTCTTGAGAGATACTGTAGATCCATGATTACTCTGGGGTTTATGATATAGCAGTTTTTAAAGGAGAGACACATCTATAGGCTGCTTGCTTATTTTTGAAGGCATGAGGCAGCATCCATTTTTCTATTTTTATTGTCTTGCCTTTTTAGAGGGACACTCGATCTCTCTATCTAAAAACCCAAAAGCACACTGCATGTGATAGGAGTGCTCAAGTTCAGCCGTTGATTTCTAACAGCAAATGGTTGAGGGTAGCGGAATGCCTTGGGGTGGATCAGAAATTTGAATTTTTTTTCCTACTACAATAGTCATCACCCTACCTGGGCTTTCCTGGCCAGAGAAACAGCTGGCTCACTTCATATGGAAAAAAAATTTAAACAAAATGTATGTAAAGTGAACAACAACTGTGTTTAGACTCAAGTCTTGAACATGTTAGCAATATGGACACAGCCAAAGAGTATTCAAAGAAGAGGCATCAGCTTGTAAAAAAACAATCCACAAAATAGAGGAGAGTAGACTGATATCATCAGCTCATGTAAAACCAATGATGTGGCTTGAGGTAGAACAGAACCTGGACTAGGCTGGCCACTAAATGAACCTGTTTAGGGGCCACTATGTGGGCTGAGGTAAGAAGAAGATGACAATGGGGAAACAAAATTATTTTTGATGGCATATCACCATCATATTACCACCACAAACTCTTTGCTACTATGTATGAGTATGTACAATCCTTTAACAAATCCTAAAGGCCTTTGTGGCTAAGAATTGTTTTATATGCAGTGACCGTTTTATATGAGCAGCAGGATATACCAGCCCATGTTTAACTGGTCTATTAGTAGGTACCTTAGGTGACTGATTATGTTTTGGCCTATAGCATTATGCTTCACAACATGTATTCCTGGTTCAATAAAGTATAACCTCATGTGTCCTGTTGCTCTGTTTAATTAATTTTAAAGTTCTTTCTAATTATTAACCTGAATTCTTTATTATTTTCCCTTTTTAATGGATGATTTAACACAGCTTTCATGCCTGATCCCACCCTCTAACTCATGTGGAAATACAGTCTGGAGGAAAGCTGAAAGCTTAAGCCTTGATGCCTAACTGCATGTTTTATTTCCTGATATTGGATTAGTCATTCAGTTATGTTAGGCACTTGGATCTGTATTTTCTAACTGGATTAATAAATTCAACATGGCTGTGTGGAAAGGGTTGGGTTTTTTTCCCTGCATACATGGGAAAACAAGTATCATAATAAATCAGGTTTTTAGATAGTTATCCTGTAGCGTTCTTTTCCCCTCCTGTGGAGGTAAGACTGTGATAGTTTAATTATAAAATTCTCTGTTCATAACTTGTTCCCCTGTATGTGATTTGAAGCCACTGAACAGTCTATGCACTAGAGCTGGGTGCTTTATTTTCTAAGTTTTTCTCTGGTTTCGGCTATTTTCATAAACAGTGTAATTTATTCCACCAAGTCTCCATAACCCTTCAAATTACCGTACAGCAATGAAATGTTCAGGCTCCAGGAGAAAATTGCTCCTGGGGAAAAAGTCAAACCTTCTGCCCTGTTATATGATACCAGAGTTTAATGAGTATGTAAAGTATCAAATTAAAAAATGTTAGCAGTTTATTATAGCTGAGCAATCACTGAATGAGAAACAGGTTTCCCTTTCATTGAGCATTAAGGACATGACCTGAGGCTGATAAGCACACTGCTGCCTCAGATTCAACATTTGATTTAGGGCTGGAGTAGTTGCCAGCCAAAAATCAACCTAGGTTTTGTTTGTTTGTTTAATCAATAATTTTCCAAGCTGCTTATAGGAAAGAAGGATTGTAATGAATTAAGAAATTAACTAGGTTTAAGTTATGTGCTTACATTCATCACACTCTCTTTTTCTCCAAGCCACTGTGATACAAATCATCCTTTGAAGACAGCTAGACCATACATAACAATTCCTTACAGTTGTGTATTTCACCACAGATCTGCACACTTTTGGTGCCCATTTGTCTCCTCTGACACCTGTTCCTCAGTGTCTACAATATATGTTGTTAATGGAGAAATCACTGCTGAATTACAGAGAACTGAGGCAATGTCCTTTAATTCTTAAGTGCTACCTCAGGCTACATTGCAGGGTTTGTGAAGTTCTTTCCATGTGTCAGGACTCTTAGCTATTCTCTTACTGGGATCACATGAGTTCGATGTTTTGCAAATACATCATCCCCAGCACCAGGACACATTCCCATGTGAAGAACTCTACCAGAGCCCCGTGCCTGCCACCGGTCCCTGGCTCACAAAAGTCACCTTCAGTGATCACTGTAGTTTCCACATAGACAAGCATGCAGGTTATCTTTTGTGCCAGCATGGGTAAGTGGGATGACTGGTGCGTGCCCAAGTCCCACTTAATGGGAAGTTTGGGTGTGTTGAGGGAGTACTCTTAACTGTAAACCTCAGAAGCACTCACAGGTCCCCCAACCTTGACAGGGCTACTGCTGTTAAAAGTCGCACTGCTGTTTTATGGAGTCTGAGGCCCTCAGCCACCCTGAGCAGTCTCTTCTCCTGCTCAGTGGCAGGCTGGGATGTAAGCCTGTTCATGGGTGGCAGTCAGGATCAGACCCAGTGAAGGGAACAATGGCCAGACACAGACCTGGAATTGCCATGAGGACAATGACTGGACCAACAGGGCTGCTGTCCAGGAATCTCTCCCCAGGATCAGCAGTGGGAAGAGGCTGCTCTTGGCCAGCCTTGAGCCCTGGCAACCAAATCACAAGACAGTGGGCCCACAAGACCTACAGCACTTAGAATCATAGAATGGTTAGAGTTGGAAGGGACCTTAAATATCAAGTTCCAACCCCCCTGCCATAGGCAGGGACACCTCTTCCTAGAACAGGTTGACCAAAGCCCCATCCAGCCTGGCCTTGAACACTTCCAGGTCTGGGGCATCCACAGCTTCCCTGGACAACCTGTTCCAGTGCCTCACCACCCTCACAGTAAAGAACTTCTTCCTAATATCTAATCTAAATCTCCCCTCTTCCAATTTAAAACCATTAGCCCTCATCCTATCACTAGACTTCCTGACAAAGAGTCCCTCCCCAGCTCTTCTGTAGGCTCCCTTCAGACACTGAAAGGCTGCTCTCTACCTGGACTTGTGCAAAGCATTTGACACTGTCCTACATGACATCCTGGCCTCTAAATTGGAGACGTGAATTTCACAGATGGATCACCAGGTGCATAAAGAGTTGTGTCCAAGTGGAGAATAGTGATAGGCAGCATTCCTCAGGGGTCAGCGCTGCTACTAGCGCTGTTCGACATCTTTGCTGAGTGACTTGGATGTTGGGATTGAGTGCACACTCAGCAAATTTGCTAACACCAAGCTGTGTGGAGTGGTCATACACTAGAGGGAAAGAATGTCATCCAGAGGGACCTTGACAGGCAAGCCTCACGAATTTCAAGCCCAGAGTAGAAGCACTTGAGGGTGTTGGTTGATGAGCTGGCAATGTGTGTACATAGCCCAGAAAGCCAACCACATTCTCAGCTGCATAAAAAGAAATGCAGCCAACAGGTTGACGAAGGTGATTCTGCCCACCTATACTCTACTCTGATGAGATCGGACATGGAGTACTGCATCCAGCTCTGGAGCCCCAACATAAGAAGAGCATGGCCATGTTGGAGGGAGTCCAGAGGTGGGCCACAAGAATGATCAGAGGGATGAAGCACCTCTGTTATGAAGACAGGCTGAGAGAGTTGGGGTTGTTCAGCCTGGAGAAGAGAAAGCTCTGAGGAGACTTTATAGCAGCCTTCCAGTGCATAAAGGGGGCCTACAGGAAAGATAGAGAGGGATTCTTTGTCAGGAAGTGTAGTGATAGGATAGGGGTAATTGTTTTAAACTGAATGAAGGTGGATTGTGGTTACATATTAGGAATACATTTACTATGACAGTGATGAGATGCTGGAACAGGTTGCCCACGGAAGTTCTGGATGCCCCACCCCTGGCAGTGTTCAAGGCCAGTCTAGATAGGGCTCTGAGCAACCTATTCCAGTGGAGGTGTCCCTGCCCAAGGCAGGGGGATTGGAACTCAATGAACTTTAATGTCACTTCCAGCCCAAACTATTCGATGATTTTATGATTCTATGATTTATGGAAGCTATTTTATATACAGGCAAATATTTTCAGTTAGCAAAGAATAACAAAGCATAAATAGGCCTATAACAAAATCAAGCAAGCAGACATTTCCGTTCCACACAGGCAATTTAAAGTTTTTGTGAAAATTCAGCTGGAGTTCAGAATAACTAGGACATAGCATTCCTAACACATTTTTCTTTCAATTAATTAATCCTTAATGCTAAGAATTTATGCTGGTTTTAATATGGTCGCATTTTTTTTTTGTGCTTGTGTCTAATGGAAATGTACTACAGAATGAGCTAGAAAAGAACTAATATGAGATGTATCATCTGTAAAGGTAAATTTTGAGAAAGCTATCAGTAAGCAGGAAATACAAAATCTGAATAAAACAATCATTTCATTCTTAATTACATTTATTGACACAATAGTAATATTATTCCTATTTCTCAGGCTTCATCCCTGACTGCTGTGATTGCAATGAGCCACTGTACAATATGTTTGACCACACTTTATTGCATTTTCTGTGTAAGCAATCCCTGTTCTGTTGCATTGTCCTTCCTAATGCACTCTAACAGAGAAGCAGAAATGCTAATAGAGAGTAGTGCAGCAGGTAGTGGTGGTTCCTTGACTTCCTTCCTGTGATATCTGATCAGTTCAGTCTTACCATTTTCCACAAATTCAGGTTTTTTTACTTTTATTCAAAAATGCTCATTCTCTGTTTTAATGTTAATTTTTCTGCTGCTCAGTGCGGCTGTAAACGTTATCATTTATAATGCAGCAGTATGCAGAAAGTGGAGTTAGAACATGCATTATAGTGGCTGGGGTTGTAGAAACCCATGAGAAAATGGTATTTGCCCAAAAAAACCCCCAACCACAGGCAGAGAAAACCCACCCACAAACCTTTTTCTCATGGTCCTGATGAAACAATAAGTTTGCTCAATGAGAAAGAAACGGCATTTGGAAATTACAACATCTTGTTTTTCACTCTTCGCTTTTTCAAAGTGATTTGGCCAAATTTGAAGCCTAAAGTAAGGGAGTACTAATTTTTTTCAACTTTATTTGCAATGAGCAATAGGCATTTAGTGTTTCAGGGATTTGGTTTTTTTTCAGTCAGAAATACATGTGTTTTGGCAGAACACTAGCATTCTTCCTCTCCCCTCCCCAATCCCAGGCTCCCTCCCAAACTCCTTTTTGACAGCCTGTTTGAACCTGAGATTTCATTACGCTGTTCACAGGATGCTGCAATCAGTCTTTACAGTAGCTTTGGGATAGAAGTACTACTTCTATCTCTTCCAGGTTCACACTCAGACAGTACTGGAACCTTTTTGTCCTTTTGTATAAATGCACCACTAGTAAACTGCAGACAAGAAGTACTGCTCAGGCCTCTCTTTTATTTCTTTCCCATCTCTGTCAGCCACATTCCAGCCCACTTGTGTTTCTCAGAAACTACAGATAGTGTTTTGCTATGCTTAGGTCCCTTCAGCACGGCATTTTTCTTTCTCTGATGCTAGTCAGTATCTTTCTCATAATCAATGAATGCCATTCACATTGGCGGGTTATTTTCATTCATCTTTACCAAGAATTCATTAATCATTGGAGGAGTTCTCCATAGAACACCCTGATTAATAGCCTCTCTGCTTTCTGGTTGAGTAGAAAATTTCTGTTGTAGTTGGTGAATTTTTCAGTCATTTAAGCACAGAATCTTAGAAATCACATAGCTGAAGGCATCACCTAGTCCTACCTGCATACAGGCAGGATAGAAATCACTTAGACAACACTAAAAGAATTTGTCTTGCCTCTTAAAAAACAAACAAACAAACAAACAACACCCCCACCCCCACCCCAACCAAACCAAACCAAACCAAACCAAAACAAAACAAAACAAAACCAAACCAAACCAAACCAAAAAACAGCCTATGCAGGCATTTTATTGTACTGCTTCACTAATCCTTGGCTTTTAAAATTTTCCTTGGTATCTAAACTAAGTCTTTGCTGAAAATTCAGCTACTTTCTCTCTGGTCACAGAGAGCAATCATTCACTGCCCTCATTAGAACTGCCTTTTACCTAATGGAACAAACTGTTGTCCCTTATTCTTCTATCTGCTAGACTGAATCAATGCAATTATTTCAACCTTTTGTTTTCTCTATAGGTCACTTTTTCTCAACCTCTTATATTTCTTACTACTCTCTCCAGTTTACCACAGTCTTCTCTAAACCATGTTGCTGGACTCTGCTCCAGTCATGGATCTACTAAAGCCAGGAAGAGTTAGAAAAAAATTTCCTCCCCTGTCTTACATCCAGTAGCCATCTTAATTCATTCCAGAATGAGATGTAACTGTTTTACAACAGGATCATACAAATTATTTATATTCATCTTGAGGTCTGTCATAAGCCTTTTATTTTTTCCATCCAACTACATAGCCATCTAGAACCAATTTTAAATGTGTGTATCTTATTTCCCCTTTCTAAGTGCAATACTTTGCACTTGTCTAAAATCAATCACATGAAATTCAAAGATCTTTTCTGAAATCCTCATTTTGACCTCCAAAATGTATTTGCCGCATTTC
Organism: Thinocorus orbignyianus; assembly: GCA_013400375.1. Taxonomy (NCBI): domain Eukaryota; kingdom Metazoa; phylum Chordata; class Aves; order Ciconiiformes; family Thinocoridae; genus Thinocorus; species Thinocorus orbignyianus. The sequence continues at coordinate 381,649 of VXBW01003206.1, read as the reverse complement.
CAGAGTAAATTCTGCTATGAAGTTTGCACATATCACATGGATTATACAAAGACTCTTTTACAGGAATAATGCATTGACTTTCCAGAATCTAACTTAACAGGTTTATATGACTTACTGAGTCTTCAACAGTCTTTTGTAAAAAACTGCCACTACAGCAATAGCATATTCACATAAGTTGTTTTCTCAATTGCCATTTCTACAGGCTACTGCTCTGCAAAGCCAATCACTGATTTCTTTATTCAGCAGATTCTTTTTTCAATTCAGCAGACCATATTATGTGAGCAGATATCTCTACTTGTTGTTCTGTATTCCAAATGACATAGCACGGGATATACAGTTCTGTCCACAAGGGATATACCTGCTGTTACCCCTTCAGTTGGTTTCCAGTCTTACTCCAGCATTTTCTTCCCTCCAGACTCTCCTGGATTCCATCGATGTTGTGTTTACTGATGTCTCCTGCAGCCATCTCCCCGAGGGTTTTACACAGTTCAGGATATTATATCATCTTTCTCACATTTCAGTAGGTATCTTGGTTACCTCACCAGCATCTTGGCTGCTACGTCCTATGAGGAATCAACCTTTGCACACATTATCACTTTGCATCTGGCATTCAGACCTTCAGTCTTCAAAGCTTGGAATTTATTCGGTTCAATGCTAATTTCTATCATACCGAGCATTTCTAATTGAATTTGGGATGCTTTCTGCAGATTAGTTTTCCTTTCTCCCACTTCCATCTTCGTGTTTGGCATAGGTAGATCTAGCAGAAAGAGTGACAGCATATAAAGACCCACTACATACTTCCACAGCCTACTGCAGCTTTTCACTCTGCCCAGGATGCAAAAAGTTAAGTGCTGGAATAGCCTGAATAAGTCATTAATATATATGTGCCAAAAAATAAGGAACCAAGGTAAGTGCAACAGGGAATGGCTCCAGTTTACTACTTGACTTCCAGAAAGGGAAACAGAATGACTTCTGAAAAGAGATTGCACTGAATGAGTGAGCAAATTAAAAATTGGAAAGATGATAAGAGAAAGATTTAGAAAGTCTAACAATGCTTTGAAATCCTCTTAGTGCTGCTGTCACTGCCATAACCAGCCTGCTGCTCTGCTACTTTGTTAAATCAGTCCTTCTAAATGCTGTACTCGTCAGTGACACTACTTGCAATTTGGTGCCAGTTCAATACTTAGCTGAATAGGTAAGGACAGCAGAAAAGGTAATTGCAACAGGAAGTTTTATTTTCAAACCTGTGTTCATACCAGTGGAGAAAGTCCAAGGTTGTCCATGGTAAATCGATACGTTGGTTAATTGTCAATAAAATGAGGCTAATGGTGCAGACCGTTAAGAGGACACTATTTATAGCCTTCAACATTCTCAGACTTTACATTAATTGGTAATCACCATATAGCAGATATAAAAGGAAGGATCTCCCAAGTATCTGTTTCAGTCGCTATTTGCTTTAAGCTGTATCATCCACTCTGACATATATTGGCAATGTAGTCCACTTTGTTATAATAAAATAGACCAGCATCTGTAAAAATGATTGCCTGAGTTTTCTTTAAAGCACACAGAGTTTTGCATGTTCCTGGCTTAAAGAGAAATATAACATTAAGCTGTATTTTATTCTCCTTCAACCTACATTGAGATTTCATGACAAATTTACTGAGTAAAATCTGGTTCTTAGTATTGGATATTAATTAAGAAAACATTCTCATGAATGCTTGATTATGAGCACATGCCTAAATCCTACTGAAGTTGATGTGACCTAAGAACATGCTTAAAATTTTGCTAAACGACAAAGGACATTTCTATAGTTCTAAAAACTATATTGGGGCCTTAGAGAACCTATTAATCAGAAACTAAATTTTTAGTCAAATTTTGTGCTTTAAAACATTTCTCTACACAATGTGATCATGCACCATAAATTATCACAGAGTATCTACATTAAATACTTTATGATCCTGCTCTACGATAAAGATTATGTACAATACTAAAGTCTGTACATTGTATAAAGTTCTCTTACAACCTTCTAGGAAAAGTGATTATATTTGTTTATAGAATGTTTCAACAAAGTCTTTTAAATATTCTATCTAGAAAACAACATTTTCTATATGGGACTGTGCAACTGAATTATTTGAGAAAGACAGAGGGCCATCCAAGACCTGATGCAATGTCTCAAAGTAATGTTCAAAAGGATGTGACAAAAGTATGTAAATAGAAAAGAGTTTTGACTACCTTAGATTAAAAGTCAATGATATTAACAGTAGCTTCTGTTGACCACAGATGATCCCAAAGTGCTATGTATATTATCAATAAGAAGAAAAATCCACCCACTACTGGAATACAATTATCTCTGTGGGATAAATGTGGCTTTCCATGATAGCAACCACAGACTCTACCAAGCTAATTTGATGTAATAGCAACCTTGAAAGCTTATATCCAGCAAGCATAAATATACAAAAAAAATCTCTCCAGAAAAAAAATACCTATATAATATTTCTAGCAGAGGAGGGGAAAGAGTGCTTTAAAAAAGGTAACTTGTACGTTTAATTTTTCTTTATTTTTTCTTCTTTTTTTTAATTCTTTTTTTTTTTTCTTCCCTTGGGAACAAGATAAAAAGATGAAAAGAAAGTCCCTCTAGGCTTTTTATAATCAAAGGTAAGCAAGACTTACAAAACTTTCATTCTCACTTCCTCTGTTCACCTCTGTGTTGATGTGCTGTTATTTCACTGTTGGGACTGCAACAGTCGCCATTAGCTGACATGTTTTCTTCCTTTCTTTTCCTCCTTCCTTCATAGTGATACAACAAAATGATCAGTAGCTGATAAACGGCTGTCCCTGGTTTTCTGAAACAATGAATTTACTTAAAGTATTAAACTGCTAATAGTTGTCCTTTATATTTACAAACACTTTGGTAGTCACAGGGAGCATCTTGAGTAGATCCAATTAAAAATTTCCTCTTCCTATTTATTTTAATAGTCTTTGTCCCAAAAGAACTCTTGTGTTGTCAGGCTATTTGGACACACAAAATAACAGAGGAAGATGGAGAAAAAATCTGGTTTGTATGCTACAGAATTTGCATGTCATTCACAGCTGCTCTTTCTTTTTTCAACAAATCTGCAGTTTACAGGTGAGAAAAAATTATTTGGTGGAAGACAAGATTCTTTTCAAAATGTGATTCAATGCTATTATACTTTACTTCTCTTGAGTTTAACCCCATTGTCCTGTTCTTTTGGGAAGGGGCCATTTATGTGCACACATAACAAATACAATTTTAAAAGGCTCTCTCAAATTTTCTCTGTCTGCAGTCCATCTTTTATATGGCCAGTTAAGTACTATCTATAAATATATTGTACATATCCACAAAGGTATGTTAAAAGAGCTGCTTAGGTTGAGTGCTCAATCGCTTGAAAATGTCGAATTTGAGGTTACTACTGCAATGTTAATTTGATCCCTCATACATATGTATTACGTTATAATCTTTAATTACACCATTACACAACATCTTTTCCACAGGACCCCAGCCTCACTACAGGCCATGAATGTATGATGCTTACTTTGTGATCAATATGATGATCAATATATTCTTTTACCCTCATTATTCAGTGTGTGACCCAAGGCTTTACTTACATCATACAATTCAAACCTTATTTCTGAATAGGAACTATTATTAAATCCTCACAGGCAGAACAGAAGTTCATGACGAGGATATTCCAGTGCTTCAAAAATGTGAAAGTACTTATTTCTACAACTGCCCTGATGGGGAATGTGGTGATATTACCCCTATTTGGGGGGCAGGAAACTAAGGAATAGAGGTTAAATCCATGCACTAGCTGCTGGTGAATTTAAGAGTACAAAGCATTAGTATCCTTCAGCCTTCAAAACTCAACACCAGTGAAATGCCACAAGAATCCAGTCCTTGTACAGATCTGGTTTAAGTGCCTTGCACAAAAATGCATGGACACTATGGTAAGAACAGGAACAGACATCAGCTGCCACAGTAATATTTAAGTACTGTTGCTGTAATACTATTATGCTTTTCCTCCTTGCAAGTTATTCACTGTATATTTTTATGAGGGATTTTGACTTTTTCATTTGTGTAAGTGAACTTTTAAAATGTCAAATATATTTCAAAATAAGAAAACTATTTCTCATTCACTTTATGAATAAGCACTCTACCTGAAAATTACTGACAGGTGTCAAAACCCCCAGATTAAATGCAATGATAAGCAAATAAACCTAAAAGAAAATGTTAGTTTAGATTTTTTATTTCTTCTGGGTTTCCAGAATGCATTCATAACTCAGTCTCTAGCTTGCTAAAGGCCCTGTTTTTCTTATGCCTCTAATATGAAATGGATCTCAAATCATGAGATCCAGTTGAATCTGTAGACTCAGAACTACTTTTATATACTAGTGTATTTTTTCCGGTTTGCTACACTAAGATAGGATTTACAACTTGGGTTTAATACAAACTATCAGAAAATTTGCCAAATTATTTGCGGCTTTTGATGAATAACAATAAGAATCTCACTATGGCAGTGTGAAAACTCTGGTCCATGAATCTTCTACATGGTTACAGGGGGAATCCTTAATTCAAAAACTGTGAAACAGCTTATTATGGGGTTGCCTCCCAGGCAAAGAGCAGTTTAAATATATCAGGTACATAAATGTACATACATGAATTCATATATAAGTATGCTTACAGCAAAAAATATAGTTATAATACTTAAATAAACATGCATTGTTGTTTTAAAAAATACTTTAATACTTTCTTAATACTTACTTAATACTTTCTCGAAAGCACAGGGAGAAAATTCTATTTTGTATTTTATTCTGAGAACTAGAAGGTCAGCTATTAATAGTTATTACAAAACAGACTGGGTTTGGTTAAATCTGTTGTACTAAAAGAGTCTGTTATTTATTTGACATCTAGACTTTCTTTCCTCGGTTATCTAAATTGAAGTAACCCAATAGCAGTAGTTATATAAGTTCTTTCAGTGTTAGCTTCAGGTTGGTGAGAAAGCTGACATTGACTCAAAAACAAAGTGAAGTTTAAAAAAAAACCAACAACCACAAAGTGTTTTTCGGGTAACTTACTGTGTAGAGCACTCCCTGTGGTGTGTGGTTCATTTCTGTGTATGTTGTGGCTGCTTTCATGGTTTTCCCCAACAGCTAAATCGAAAAGGGAAACAAAAGAAAAGAAAACTACAAAACACAGAAGAAAAGAGCACTGCTCTGTCAGAAAGAGTCATTGGTGCCAGCACACTGGGTAATGCAGAGGTGTGTGATGTTACTGGCAACAGCATCCAGCTACATCCAGCCCCATCATTAACCCTCCACACATCAGTTTGCCTGCAAGAAGTATCACCACTGCTAAACCTGTTTCCCAGAAGAGAAGCTCATGAAGTAATAGATTGGCACTCTTTATGTTTATTTTGCATAATTTCTTCTCCTTTTCACCTTCAAGCTCAGTCACTTCAACATCATAGCCTCAGCATGCTACTGCAGCAGAACAGCTTGACTGACTTTCCAATACTTGTGCCCCACTGAAGAGTAAATTTAATCCATGTATTTGAACAGGACAAGGAGACAATCAGCTAGATTTCACATTATGATGTGCAACACATTACTCTGCAGATCAGGGAAAAATAGATTTTGAGATACTATGGTTTTACAATAAATGCACTTGTGTTTTCTAATATCTTAGACTTTGCATCAGGCTTTTAGTAAGGTCACTGTGATGTTAATAGCATCAGTGCTTTGCAGATAACCACACTTTTCCCTACAGAACTATTTGTCTTCTTAAAATTTGTTCATTAGAAACCACCCTCCAGTGACTGAGCCAAAAGAATCATAGAATGGTTTGGAAAGATTACGTCTGTTTGCTTGCTTGTTTGATTTTGTTATAGACCTGTCTATACTTTGTTATTCTTTGCTAAATTAAAAAAAAAATGTTTGTATATATAACATTAGTTTTCGTAGAATCACAGAATCATAGAACAGTTATGTTGGAAGGGACCTTAAAGATCATCGAGTTCCAACCCCCCTGCCGTGAGCAGGAACACCTCCCACTAGACTAGATTGCTCAAAGCCCCATCCAGCCTGGTCTTGAACCAGGATCCTTTCAGGGCTGCGGCACTGACAACCTCTCTGGGCAATCATTTCCAGCATCTCACCACCCCCACAACAAAGAATTTATTCGTTATAACTAATCTAAGTCTTCCCTCTTTTAGCTTATAAACATTACCCCTTGTCTATCACTACAGTCCTGTAGGCCCCCTTCAGGTAGTGGAATGCTGCTATAAAGACTCCCTTCTCTTCTCCAAGCTGAACCATCCCAGCTTTCTCAGCCTGTCTTCATCAGAGAGGTGCTCCAGTCCTCTGATTGTCTTCATGGCCCTCCCCTAGACTCTCTCCAACAAGTCCTATCCAACCCTTATGTTTTGAGGTAAAAGAATCTAATGTTCTTTTCCTTAGAGAAGGAGGTAAAGAAGCTTTACTAAGCCTGTGGGTGCTGCTCAGAAAGGACAGAGGAAGATTCTGCATCATGTTAGTGGTTAGATTCCACTCCTGCTCCCACACTCTCCTAAAATGACTGAGTGATGTACCTGTGCTTAAAAGTTTGAGAGAATCTTAGAAAGTAATTAAGTATATGAATGTGCGGCAAAGACCGAAAAAAAAAAATAAATATTAATTTTATTTTAGTTCGGAATAAATAGGGCTCAAAATTCTTTGTCCTTGCTTAGTCTTTCCAGTTTCAGTTTCTCATTCTTCCACAAACTGTCCCTCTGCATTGAATAAATTGCTTAGCACAAGGGACTCAGAATATACAGAACCATCTACACTGATTTCAGTGGAAGTGAAGCTCGTTTGTGCTTTTAAAATTCAGGCCTTCATCTCTCGATATTACAAAAAGGAATTATAGCACAGAAGTGTCTGAACCACCTGTCAGCCAATGTCAAACAGGGATAATACATCCCCAGAGCACTGGATAGCGCCAGAAAGTGCTACCAGCTTCTGTCTGAGAGTGGTAGAGCAACTGTAGTGTTGTGGTGCCCATCAGTTAACAAAAACAGCTTCAGAAACACCGCCATGCTGAGACAGCTGTACCCCTTTCCACCATTTTGGCTAGATCCAGGGACTCTGCACTAGTTTTATCTTACAAGAGTGCTCAAAAGTAGCACAAGTTAAATCTTGCAGTTTATTAGCAGAAACAGATTCCATGACAGGATCCGGCAGGATTCACTTTATTAAAAATAATGTTAACTGCTATGTTTCTAATGTAATTTTCTTCTCCTCATAGATGGGAAACATACATAATAATAAAAAAATCTTGAAGTTCAGGTGTATTCTGATGTTGACGCCAGTATCTGCTTGTAAAAATCTGTTATAGCTGGGAATACTTTGACAATGCTATAAAAGCTGATTTTCTGGCACTGCATTAGCTTGTTCCTGGAAGAACTGTCTTCCATAGTACAGTACTTAATATATCTCAGAATAAAGATTTTGAAAACACTGGTTCCATGGGCATAGTTTAATCGCTCAAGCATTCAGCTATTTTAAACTACCGATATATTTTCAGAACATGTATATAATTCAACAATATACATTTCTCTTTAAAATAAAAATAAATAAAAAAAAGGAGCAAAAGAATGTGCAAGGGTTTATTTTTATTTTTTTTCTCCACAGATAAATGCCATTTTTCAACAACAATTCTGAGATAACTCAGAAATGTATGGTTAATATCACTATCTAACCTCTTTCAGATGAAAAGCAAAGAACACTTCTCTACTTTAAACCCCTGTAGCACAGTGCACATATTAAACATAAATAAACCAGCAAAAATCACTTCACTACACATATGACTCTTTCCTTTGGGAGAAGATGAGGGGAAGGGTAGACCACATTTGAATTCATCATCATATTTCTTATTGGAAAGACTCAAGATGAATGTGACATAAAAAGCTGAATACATTACTGCAGTAACTATAGCTCTGTTCTGGTGGGACAGGAATATTTAATTGCAATCAGATACCATGGAAGAGACCGACCCAGAAAATCATACTTGAATTGAATTTTTAAATTAATCCAAAGTTTGGGACTTACAGGTCAGGTCATGTCTAGTAAGTATACAGCTAAGGTTTTATATGCTTTTATGCCCACTTTTCCCATGCCTTACGAGCACCTTCTGCCAATATCCAGGATGACCAAAATAGACATATGCTGCAGAAGACTTTATCTGTAACAACTCTGTCTAATGTATATGTTCTGAAGTATTTTCTTTGATAGTATCTGTATCATAGTTCATTTTGGCTTTGAAGGGAAGAGCCAGTGTGATTTCTGGTTTTAATAAGAATGGCCATAAAACACTCAGCTATAAAATATTAAAGCTAACTTTGCATCCTTAAAATTTGCTTGTCTGTGAGTGGATGTATAATTAAAAAAAAAGTTATAAATAAAGTCACTTAAACAGTAACAGGATTCTCTCTGTTAACCCAATCCTCTAGCCAGTATTCAGAAACTTTCGTATTATTTCAGATAGAAGAGGGAAACAGTGGTAATGTGGGTATCAATCATGTGGCCCTGCTTATTTCTAGAGTCATTTTTAAGTCCTTTTTTCTAAGCATAGGAGGGACAGATGAAATGGTAGAATTTAATTTACTCTTACAGTCAGACTTCTGTGAAGCAGCGCTTGTCCCAGATTCCACCACCGGAAGATTTGGAGATGCCTGAAGTTATGCACACTGTTGCATTCATGTTAATTCCTGAATGCCTGCTCTGGGTTTAAGTCCATCTATTAATTCTATTCTCATCTCAGATTTATGGGCATCCTTCCCTAAAAAAAGCCCTCAGCAAAACTTTCCAATAATATTGTTTCAAATCTTGGGAAGTTTCATACATGATTTTGTTTCAGGCATTGTCATACACAAGTATTTTCTTTCAAGGTTCCTGTTCTTCCTTAAAATAGTGAAGAATGAGTTTTAGTGGCTCTAGTTTCAGTAAAATTTTCATAACAGAAAACCATAGTGTACAAAGACAAATTCTAAAAGAAACATGGGACCTCCACTTATTTCAGTGCCTTTGCTGTAAGGGGCAAGTACAGTCCCTTGACATTCACTTAAAATTTCCCTTGACATTACTTAGAAGTAAATCTATGGCAATTTGAGGCAAAAAAAAAAAAATAAAAAAAATCAAAAGCCAGGCACACCACCTGTCAGCATTGCTGAGTTGGGCTAACTGGACCACCTTTCACAGGTGTCTACTGTACCGAGCTGTCAGCAGCTGGCCAGTCCGTTGTTCTCTAATGCCTAATCCCAGCAGGCAGCTGTTTCACTTTCATTCATGTGAAGCTCTGCTCCAATACACCATGCAATCTGTATGGACTTTACTGTCACTACTGAACTGTTCTATTATGCATTGTGGCTCCCTGATGTGTCTAATTGTGTTACATTGTCAGTTTTATGAAATCTACTGCAAAAAGCACTTTATTCTTCTGTCTCTTCTGTGATGTTGTGCTTTTCTTTCTTGTATTAAGTGTTTGCTAGTTTTCTATTAGATGCTTTCTACTTTAATTAGATGTTTGCAATTCTTCTGGCTTTAAGCTATGTAGGCTATAATCAAGCTGCAGTGCTTGATTTTGACATTTTTTTCTGTCAAATATCTGGATTGTGCTTGAGTAGTTTTCAGGGAGTGCATGTAACTAAGCTGTAGGAATACGGTGTTAATATCTTTCAAATATAAAAGGCATATACAAATGGTCATGAATTTAAAATACTTTTTCCAGACTTTTTTAAAAAAAATAATTATTCTCAAAGTAAATCTAACAGGTATTACCTCAGTGGATACGTAACAGTCTACTTTATTTGATAATAATATCTATGAATAAAAAATTTCAAACCTTATATAGGTGTATATTATCTATTTTTTATCTTTGTCAACGTATGTTAAGGGCTTAGTTACGTCCAGTTATCATAATTTTAGGCATACTCTTTTCCTACTCTTTAAATTACTTATTCTCTAGTCACACTGAGAATTTGTCCATAGACTTTCCTGGGTAGGTATTCTTTATATACTTTGACATATTTTTTCAGTGTAACATGCAGAGCAAAATGTAAGAGAATTCATACAAAACTCTGACTCTCTTCTAGCTTTTTCTTTAATAACACCCTTCATACCAATGCGGAGAAATGCCACTTTAAATCAGAAAATACACATAGATTTAAAAATTATGAGACAAGAAGGCACTACATATTAAAATCAACATAGGAACATTGCTACATTTGAAAAAGATCTTTTATTTTTAAGACAAGGCTTTATAAGAAAAGAGAATTTTAGATATTTTAAAGATATATGGAAGGAAGAAATAGAAGAAAATGGGGAGAGAAAAAACGTCAATGGTATTTAAAATATGAATTTTATTTTACTGCCAGCACAAAGATTAGCTGTGACAGGGACATCTAAATGCATCCTGAAAAGCTGCATGTAAAGAGTCGTACATAGAGAGTCATTAGAAATGCATGAAGACATCTTCTGTTGATCCAACAAAACCTAAGAAGAATGCTTTAAGATACCATTTTCTGTAATGTCTCAGGATTGTCAACTCATGAATTTTTTGTAACTCTCACAATATTCTATGGGTTTTTTAAAGCCTAAACTCCTTTTCTCAGACAATTGTTTATAAAAGAATCTGAAGTGTCTTACTTCAAAAGTTTATCATCTTCAGGTTTTTTAAGAAAAAGCTGTAGGTGCACAGATTCTGAGTATTTAAAATCAAAATAGCAAAGAATGTTCACCTTCAAATTATTACTATTTAAAACTCATTTTAAAATCACAAATCTTTGGTGTTTGAGTCATATTTTTTGAATGCTCAGAGATGGTAACATTTCAGCTATTGGTATATAAATCTACTAATTTATACATCCACACAGAGTCATCATTCTCACAACACACAGTACCTGTGGAAACCTGACTCACTTCAAAAAATAAACAACCTTCCCACATTATACAATACAATTTAGGTTGCACTGAAACCCTCTTAGAAAATCAGGACCTGTACTATGTTCATGGTTTTAACCTCAAGTAGGCAAATTAGACGCACAGTCAAATACAGAGGAAGAAAGAGAGCTACATGTTATCTTTGACGTGTCTGAATGACTACAGTTTGGTTTCTTCTACCTCTCCTCTCAACTGTCTGCATCTCTATAACTTTCTGGTTTGTTTTTAAATGGGTTCCTTTTTAGAATTCCTTAGAGAGGCAAGAAGTGTTTCCATGGTATTTCCAAGAAGGATCGGAGAAGGCTTTGGGACTCACCCCAAAAGATCACAGAGGATCTGCTGTACACACAGATTTAAGTCATCTAGCATAAAGGGAAAGGATAGGCACACACTTAATATAAACTGTCCATCTCATTCTGAGCAAAGGAGTGGAAGGATGAAACCACTCTTCTGGCTGCCAGGCAGTGAACACCATGAAAAAAGATAATGCAGGCACTTAGCCTTTCCTTCTGGAGTTCTCAGCTGCATGCAGGAAACCAGAAGAACACGGCCTAGCAACACAGTTGCAAGATGGGCAGCTTGCAAAAGAGCTATGAGGTGTTCAAAAGTAGGGAGAGACATGGTTTTTGTATCTTCATTGCTTTTGTCTTTATTCTCCAACCAAAATCACATTTCTGTGATAGATGTAGCTAAAACAGAGATCCATGTTCTAGGAGCTCACTGGCCCGGGCCTTTCCAGAGGGCTCTTGGGTCTGGTCTATACTATAGAGTTTAACTTCCATACAAAGGTCAGAATCACCTAACACTTATCATTTCCTCACAAATGCTATCTCAGAGAGAAAGAGTCTTATAATCAGTCTTCTCTGTATTTTCATAAATATCCTACCAACTTCTTTCTGCCAGTGAGCCTGGGCTCTTGAAAGCAGGTCCATGCTCTATGGGAGATACTCTTCAGCTGCAGAGATGCATCTGTTTTGGATGGCAGAGAATCAGATTTGAAGAGACAGGATACATTGCATATGACAGTTGGATCTCCTTGCTGGGACACGTGAAATTTATCTAATCGTCAGCTCCCCCTATCTTCAGGAAAGGTGTGGCCAAAGGTATTAAGATGGACCTGCAGACAAGAATGGCTGGTGCAGTGGAACAGCTCAACACAAAATATTCAGCGACAGTCTGACTTACCTATCGGAAACAGAGGAGAGTAAATATCTTTTAGGGTTTTCCTATGATGAAGTTCATAGAATGTTCACTCACTACAAGGGCAACTTCCACATGGGGCTAAAGTCATCAACAGAAAGACAGTCCAAAATACACTTACCTGGAAAGTGAGGTCATTAAAACAAAATCTTTTTATCTGAGAGGATCTGTTTGTCTTTGATTTTAAGTTGACTAGATCATAGCAATCCTCAACTACGCTAGCACTAGAATGTTGTTTGCTGAATATTCCTGTGTTAGTGACCGGTTATTCTAAAATCCCACCAAAATACATTTAGCAGCATCAAAGTATCAAGCAGGAACCTTGCCTTTCTAAGTCAGCACTGTCCCCAATTTGCAGAAAAATCTATCAGCATCATCTCACAAAGACTTTTCTCTTTTTTAAATCCTCTCAGGCTTCTGGGCAGATGGATGCAGTTTGACAAAAAGGTATTAGGTTCTCTTAAAAAATCATTTGAAAAGAAATATACACACCAATGTTTTTCACAAAGTATCATTAGAGGTATCATTAAAGCATTTGCAGAGAGAGTTCAGAGAAAATCCAATTTTATGGAAAGGCTAATTCTTTCTCTGACAAATTTATTTGAATCTAAATATTTTTTACTGCCTGTCGTACTCATCGTGCCAGTGATTCCTAAATATGTGATTTAAAATTATGCCCATCATTGATTTTGCCTTTTCTCCTTTTGCACAAAAAATAAAAATCAACAAAAATTGATGACGTTTTTCAATCTTCATGGACAAATGAGAGAGAAAGGGATCTACAGATGTTACTGACAGTTACCATGGTTTTAAAATGTGTTTTCTTTCATCAAGCTTATTGTTCATTTTCTAGTGTAAGACAACAAGAGATAATTTTACTATATCTATAAAGTCCACAGCTTGATAAAGAAGAAAGACAGTACATAATTAATAGTTTATGTTACACTCTGGACAGTAAAAAATCTGTTATACTGAAAGGATTTCATGACATAATCCAAATATTTAATATTCAGTATGATCATCTATCAAAAGATCTATGTCTGATTAAAATAAAATATCTATCAATACAGATAGCAGCTGAAGTTCTAAAGATTAAGCACAGGAAGAGACAAAAACAAACCAAAAGCAATGCAGCACAAAACAATTGTGCAAACCATCTCCAGCCAATAAACTGTCAGCTTCTTTATCAAACTCAGTTTGAGAAGCTGAAGAATTAGCTTCAGGAATAGCTTTGATTCATCATCATTTATCAGATAAATATCTATCCTTGTCCCAGAAAACATGCTGCAAAATAGCCAAACAGGATTCAAGAAAAATCAGAATTAAAAAATACCTATGTAACCCACATCATACTAAGAAAAACAAAACTGTATTTAAAAAAAAAATGGAGAATTTTCATTTTTTCCTGGCAAGTTCCAGAAATAATGTAATTTATTTAAGCAACCTATGGGAAAGCTCTGTGCTGATCTCTGTTTCCCTTTAGTACTGTAAACTGAGACTGGCATGAGAAATATTTTGCGTATCAAAAATATTTTTTTTCAGTTCTCAGCGGTAGACTAAATACTATGTCAAAGAAAGTCACCAGAAGTTTATATAGTATTGCCCCTACTCAGTCTAATCCCTCCTCATAGACCTCAGATTCCCACCAAAATCTCAAGTGTCTGCTTTCAGCACTATTAGTCAGAATCTTTGTTCTCCAGTAAATGTTTCCTTTCATTAAGTCACATTACAGACTCATCATTTCTACCTTTCTCTGCTGAGTATCTATCAGTACCCACATTTCACTTTTCCTCCAGTGCCTATACTTGCCTTTCAACTTTCATTATCCTCATTAGAAACACATCCATATTTTTGCTTTCATCTTTTCCTTTAAGGAGCTGAAGGATGACAAAACAGTTTTCAAAGGGAGCTGGGTCATGAGCATAAGACATTTCTGATGAGATTTTTCTACCATGCAAAGCAAGAAGAAACAAACTAGACCTGAGTGAAATTAGTAATCTTTTTTTTTCCTTTTACAAACTGTTTTCTGAGAAAACAAAACTTCCTTTGGAGCCTGGCAAGCAACTTGGGAAATATTTTGAAGAAAACATATACAGTAACTCCGAAGTTCCAGTGACAATTATAATGATTGCAAACTTCTGGAGCAGAGACTCTATATTCATATGTACCCTATTTAGCCTATTGGATAGTTCTTATTTTCACAGAGGTGTCTTGAAAGTATGTTATTAAAACTGAGAAACTTCTACTTCCTACCAATAAAGTTAACAGTTTCATTCATTTGTCAAAACCTATTTGTAAAACTTGCCAATTTCTTTCTCTAGCTATAACGAAAATGAAAGAAGACTCCTATAAACACTAAGCACATGAACTAAAAAAAATACCATTTTTCATGAGTCCTTTATAAACATGTTTTGTCAACTGTTTCACCAATTACAGCAGAGCTGTAAATCTACCAGCAGGTGCTAGCTTCAAGAATCTCTTCATTTCGCTCACAGCACCCAAGTGTGGAGCCAGAGATAATGCTTTTTTTTCTTCAAATTACTCCTTATCTCAATAATATCAAGTAATATCTTTGCAACTCAAAAATTTAAAGAAATAGTCTGTTTTTTTTCAAAGAAAAAAATGTTGCTTTATAAACATTAAAAATAAAATGTCGGAAGTAATCTTAAATGGCAAATCAATTCATTAAATCAAGAGCCAATAGAAAATTACATGCATGGGAAAGTTCCCAAAGGCAGATCTTGTTCACATAGAGCTGAGGCATGCAAATGTATGCAAATTGAGTCTCCCCCATCAAATTTGTCTATTGCATGACCTGTCCCAAAAATTTTAAGGCATATGTAGTACTGGGCCAAAAGTAGAGAAGCAGGTTTAGGGGCTTCAGATGTGGGCTTCTGTATTCATATTTTCTGTGGGTTCCATTTTATATACCTTCAGCCTCTTTATTTTTCTGTAGTTGCCCCAAAATCAAGTTCAGCACTCAATTAACTACATTGCAGGTGCTTCTTCATTCTGAAATGCCTATGAGTAACTTGAGATAATTATCACATAGATATTTACAGAAATTCCTCTAATTCCCTGTCTATCCCAGAACTAGGGTCTCAGTTGTCTACACAAGAATTACATCCATGTCTTCAGTCATTTCCACGGTGGCTATTGTCAAGCATACAACAGGTATTACATCATATACATAAAGAAAAGAATGATGATACTACCAGAATATATTTTCAAGAAGTTAGACAAAAAGAATGAGAAAAAGTAATAGTAACTACATAGAAGTAGGCTCCATAAGAATGAAAGAACAGTCTTCCAGGGATCATAACAATGGTCTATCTATTCTAATGCCCTGCCTTTGGCTCTGGCCATGAAAGATGTTTATGGGGAAACTGCAAGAAAATGGGGTAAGAATAAAGTGATACTTCTTTGTTATAAATCCTCTAAAATGCTCAAAATCCTCAGTCAATAATTTTCCACTCCAAACATTTAGGACAATCCGTTCTTGTCCTTTTTTGACATTGTTGCTGAGAAGAAAGAATCAAGGCTATATTCAACATTCAAGAGATAGATGTACTGTACTAAACTATAGTGTGTCATAATTTGATTTTCAATTTTACTGTTTACTCATTTTTAAAATTTCCAATTTTATTTTTGATCTGCATTTGAACATCAAATATGTAAAATGATCTGTAAAAAATCCTCTTTCTTAGGTGCTTATACCTGATTTAGCACCTATTGTTGTCCACAAACTCAAGAGTTGATTTTTCCCTTCATGTGCATTATTTCATATTTATTGATATTCAATTTCACTTGCCTTCTTATTGGCTACTCTGTACTATGATATCTTACAGTAGTTTCATCATTTCAGTCAATTTCAGTTTTGATAAAGCTGAAGAACTCCATAACAGCACCAAAAATAATGATCTATTGTTTGCCCCCTATCCTACATTGTTCCAATAATCTAACCTTGTGGAATAATTACATTTTTTCCTCATTTTAGTAAGTGACTAGGTAAGTGATTGTCCTGTACTTAACGCTGATGAGGTAGCACCTCAAATACCATGTTCAGTTTTGGACACCTCACTACAAGAAAGACAGTGATGTGCTGGAAAGTGTCCAGAGAAGGGCAACAAAGCTGGTGAATGGTTTGGAATACAAGAAGTATTACAAGGAGCAGCTAAGGGAACTGGTATTGCCTGGTCTAAAGAAAAGGACGCTGAGGGGAGACGTTATCACTCCCTACAACTACCTGAAAGGAGGTTGTAGCAAGGTGGGAGTTCATCTCTTCTCCCAAATAACATGTGAGAAGACAAGAGGAAATGGCCTCAAGTTGCGCAAGGCAGGGTTCAGATTGGATACTTGGAAAAAATTATTCACGGAAAGGGTTGTCAACCATTGGAACAGGCTGCCCAGGGAATTAGTTGAGTCACCATCCCTGGAGGTATTTAAAAGACTTGTTGATGTGGTGCCTAGGGACATGGTTTAGTGGTGAGCTTGACAGGGTTATGTTAATGGTTAGACCTGATGATCTTAACAATCTTTTGAAATGAAAATTATTCTATGATTCCATGATTCAATTTTTTTCTTCTTTACTTTCTGCCTTCTTTTTTTCCACCCTTTAACCTATTTTTGGTCATGAAATTCCCTCTTACTCATTGATAACTTTGTTTCTTTAAGAACTAAAGGTGAAGGATCTACTTGATAGCTTCTTGAAAATCCTTGTAAGGTGTTTCAAGCAGATAACATATCATAGAATCGTTGAATGGTTATAGTTGGAAGGGACCTTAAAGATCATCAAGTTCCAACCACCCTGCAGGGGGGGGGGGGTTGGCAGGGACATCTCCCACTCGAGCAGGTTCCTCAAAGCCCCATCC
>VXBW01003206.1:325049-364010 GCA_013400375.1 Thinocorus orbignyianus | reverse complement strand
GATGGGGCATCCACAACTTCTCTGGGCAACCTGTTCCAGTGCCTCACCACACACAATCGCAGAAAAGAATTTCTTCCTAGGATCTAATCTAAATCTCCCCTCCTCCAATTTAAAACCATTACCCCTCGTCCTATTGCTACACTCTCTGATAAGTAGTACCTCTCCAGCTCTCCTATAGGTTACCTTCAGATGCTGGACAGCTGCTAGAAAGTCTCCCCAGAGTCTTCTCTTCTAGAAGAATAGCCCCAGCTCTCTCAGCCTGTCTTCATAACAGAGGTGCTCCATCCCTCTGATCATTTTTGTGGCCCTCCACTGGACCCATTTCAACAGGTCCATGTCCTTCCTGTGTTGAGGACTCCAAAGCTGGACACAGTGCTCTAGATGGGGTCTTATGAGATCACAGCAGAGGGATAAAATCATCTCCCTCAACCTGCTGGCCACGTTTCTTTTGATGCAGCCCAGGATGCAGTTGGCTTTCTGGGTTCTCAGTGCACATTGCCGGCTCATGTTGTGCTTCTCAAGCACAAGCACTCCCATACCCATGCTTACTGACATTAAAAAAAAAAGGTAAAAAAACCCATCTACTGCATTTGTGAATCACAGACTTCCTTCTACAAATGTATCCTATTATCATTTACAGTATGCATATTAACGTGTCTTTGAATGATATTATTAAACATATTTCCCTTAACATTTGCCTGAAATGGCAGTCAGACATAAAAATCTTTTATTTCCCATATGCTTTTGGTGTCCTTTAGAAGACACTCATTACATTTATTCATTCATGTGATACTAAAGCCAATGTAAGCAATAAGCTATCTGCCACAAACAAGATCAGCAATCTTGTATTTGATTTCCTTTAAAACTCTTGGGCAAAAGTCATTTCATCCTGACAATACGTAGCTATTAATTTGTTCTAAAACCTTTTATACTGACATTTTTGGGTCAATTCCTTAGACTTGACACCGTAAAGAAAAAAAACTTCTATAATGGCCATCTTTGTTAATATCAATGCAGAGAATTCATTTAACTTTTTTGCAATGCCCTTATCTTTTGATATTTTTCCTTTTATACATCATTCTTATGTTGGCTATGCAAATTCTTCGGCAGGGTTTCAGTTCCTGATATGTTTAAATATATATACATATATATAATATCCATTTTTATGCTGTTAGCAAATTGCTCCACAAGATCTTTTTTGGCCTGCTTTATTGTGTACTTAAGTTTACCTTACCAAATTCTAGACTATCATCTTTCATCTTTTAGACACAGCTTTTATTTTTCCCTTTTAATCATTTCCTCATCGTTCTTGTTGAAACAGAATCATTAGCAGCCAGGAATTCAAGAGTCATAACACCAAAAACAAAATAGAAAAGAAAGGCTTGAATGTATCTCAGCAGAAATGGGAGAAAATGAGCTTCTGATCCTTTCTTCTAGGACTTCTCTACTTTTCTTTTATAGTGATATAATATGAGATGCATACACTCTACCAGAAGCAAGACCTAGAACCAAAGTCTGTCCTCATCCAGGTGAGGGCTAGGCTCTCTTCTAACTCTCTGATTCTTCCCTTCTCATTTCTTAGCAAGGTCATGGACACCTCTTGTTTTCACAAGTGCCCAAGGCCATTATCAATACCTTCTGGCAGAGACACTTGAGCTTTCTTGAAAGATAGTGTCTTAACCTCCCTCCAGACTTAAAAAGAAGACCTTGTATCTCTGGGTGTACTGGTTTTGGCTGGGAGTATATTCTTCATAAAAGTGTATATGGTGCTGTGTTTTGGATTTGTGACCAAAGCAGTGTTAATAACATACCAATAGTTTAGCTATTATTGAGCAGTGCTTACTCAGAGGCAGGGCCTCCTCTGTTTCTCACACTGCCTTGACAGTGAGTAGATTGAGGGTGCACGAGAAATTGAGAGGGGACAATGACCTCAACTCATTGAAGGGATATCCCATATCATACGACATCATGCTCAGCAATAAAAACTGAGCGAAGTAGGAAGAAAGGAGGATGTTTAGAGTGACTGACATTTGTTTTCTCAAGGAACCAATACGTATGACGGAGCCCTGCTTTCCTGCAGATAGACTGCCAACGGGAAACAGTGAATGAATTCCTTATTTTGCTTTGCTTGTGTGCACAGCTCTCCCTTTACCTATTAAACTGTCTTTACCTCAATTCAAGTTTTTTCACTTTGCAGTTCTATTCCCCATCCCACTGGGATGGCAGGAGTGAATGTCCAGTGAGGCTGAGTTGTCTGACAGTTTTCAACCACAACATGGGACAAAAATTCTCTCTTACTAGTAAGCACAGAGCAGGCCCTCATCTTAATACAAATATGAATCAGACAAGAGGGTTGTTAATACATGGGTTAACTTAGTTTATTTTCCACTGGAGATTTCTAGGTGGGATTTAAGAAATAGAATGTATGTGATGATGAAGGTAAGTGTTCATAACCACTGAGAGTGTCTTCTTGTGTTGATTTAAGAAAAAGTTTGATTGGAGACAATGAATCAAAAGAAATAGAGTGAAAACTCCAGTAAAAGTATTAGCAACTACTTAAATAATTTATCAAAATTTTTGCTATGCCCTTGGTCGTAACTAAGGGGAACCCAGCTTCCAAGTTCCTGTCGCAAGGAATCACTGTTTTAAGAGCAGAGAGTCATCACACGTATGACTATGGGCATCATTTTAGTCCTGTTCTGTACTTCTCTGCAGGTGACTGACAGGTTATTAGATTACATCTTCACTGCCACTGGCTGGAGAGGCTTGGCAAAACAGTCTGTGCAGAAGCTAAGAAACACAAACTGGATGTTTTCCAGTAGTATGAGCATTTTTGTTTCCTAGTTTATAACTTGGCTTGATCTACTTTGTACTCTTGCATTTTGATAGATTGCCACAGTTTTTATTTATCTCATAACATTGCGTGGCAATAAGTAGGATTTTGAAGTAAAGATGACTCCTTTGGGAGTTGTGAATACACTATATAGTGGATGTATTTAAGGTGCTTGTCAACCTAGGAGAAGACAGGGACATCTCTAGAACTAAAGGCTGTAGTTTGCTTTCCCATGGCAAGCAGTGTCAGGAAAGTGAAATGGCTTCAGATCACCCTCCTTTCATCACTCTAATCTTTTTGATGCATATCTTTTTTCTACACATTTTAAAAATAGAACAAGAAAATATGCAAAAGTCTTTCTTGGCTTTTAAATCTGTCACTCTCCAGTAAGCCCAATGCTATCATTGATATACAGTGAAATCCTGCAGTAAACTCTGATGTGCCTGTATGAGTTGTCTCAGTTAGGATCAAGAGCTTTTTTTCAAACATTGTGTAATGTTTATTGAATAGGCAGCAGGTCCTCAGACCAACTCAGACCTTATCCTCTCCTAGTTGTTTGGACTTCATAGTTATGTAGATGTGACCATTAAGCATGTATTAACACGCCCTTTAGTAGTAAAAACCCCTCTTCCTGATAAAACAAGGAAGAAAGCTTAACCATAATAGGTTCAAAAACACTGAAAAGGTTATGTAAAGTTTTATTACATAATAGCCCTATTAAAATTCAAATCTATAATACAGCTATTGTGATATAACACAGTTATATGAGGAGAGGCTGAGGGAACTGGGCAGGTTTGGTTTGGAGAAGAGAGGCTGAGGAGAGACCTCATTGCTCTCTACAACTACCTCAAAGGAGGTTGTACAGAAGTGGGTGTTGGCCTCTTCTCCCACGTGAATAACAACAGGACCAGAGGAAGTGGTCTGAAATTGCAGCAGGGGGGATTTAGATTGCATATTAGGAAGAATTACTTTCCTGAGAGGGTGCTCAGGCACTGGAACAGCCTGCCTCTTCTTTTTGTTATGTTGTCAGAGCTCTTTTACCATCCAAAATTCTTTGACTTTTTAATAACCATAATTTTACTGCCACTTGCCATTTAAATAGCTTAGATTTCCTAAGTTTTCCTTCTCAGAATCATGCAAGTTATCCAGCCAATAAAGTACATTTATTTATGGTGAGAACAACACACTAAACTTTTTAGTTGCATTATAAGGAATTCTTATTTTCCAATACAAACTACTTCCTTAAATTATTTCAGAAAGGAAATGTTTTCAATATTTATCTTTCAAACCATGCAGTTTTCTAAACAGCTTTGTTCTTCTGTACTTACTAGATATTCTGTCCAAACCCTGTGCTGTTTGGTAGCCTGGTATAATGACTATGCAGTTATTCAGAACTCTGAAGCACCCTAGCTTCACTAATATCCTTTTACCACATAAAATAGTACATCCTGCAAACATTTCACAGTCTGTCAATCAATCTTATATAGCTATAAAGCATCCTTCATGAAAAAATCCTAAGCACAACACAAATTTAATATAAAGCCAGATGCAATAAGTATTTAAAAGGATATATCAAACACAACGCTAATTCTGCCTTTCGGCTGAGCAGTAATTTTGATGTTTTCATATACACCTAGACCACATCAATGTCAAACAAGAAAGGAACATAGAAGGAATTTATCAGACTATATTTTAAAATTTCTAAGTTCTTGTGTTAGACCTGGCCAGGAAGAAAACATTCCAAATTGAACCCTGAATTCTTTAAGAGTAGAGACATTAAAAACATAGTTAGTGCTATATAATCAAGACTTCTAATGAAAGTTCAATAACACCAAGGTCATAGTCATTATTTGAGGGAATTAAAAGAGCTGTCACTTGCAGATATCAGCATGGATTATACTGGAGAAATCCATGTTGAAGAACCAATCAATAGCAACTCAGTTTTATCTCTCCTAAATTTAAGAAATTTTGAAGATACACATGCTGGAATAACACAAGTAATCACACAAATCATCAAACAGCTTCCAAGGACTGCAAAGACTGAAACAAATGTTCCAGTGTCCTATCAGCAATATATGATACACCAAGCCATGACAATTAATGGAAGTATTATGTGTAAACAACTAAATATAAAGAAAAAGAGAATCCCAAGGAGATGGTGAGAGGCAGCAGGAAATAATAGGAACTCTGAAATTAGAAAAATGATAGAAATTAGTTTAAATATTAATTCCATAGACCAACGCACTGACTCTGCCAGAATGAAAATCTAAACCAGGACAAGTTAATCAATTTTTTAAAAAAATTGTGGTACATACTATGACAAACAGAAGCAAATTTTTTTTTTGTCAAAAAATGCTTAGTTCAAAACTAAACAAGTACTTACACTGCAGATCTACAAAAAATTAAAAAAGAAAGATTGATGAACTTCTTGAACACTACAAATAATAAAAGGTCAAAAGATGAAAATATTGCAGATATCTGCACAAATTACAGATAGACTGCAGAAATCTTCTTTACTTTTTTAAGTGCCTTTTTTTTCATTTAAAGTCTTGAAGAATAAGGAAATTAGTACCTCTGGATATGTATTAAGAACTTCGGTGCTGAAATTTTGTGACTTTCACTATGGAGGTCAAACTAGTCAATAATGATTGGCTGTACTGGCTTTGAATCTTATAAAGTTAAACTAAAACAGATGCACTAGGTAAAAATTAAAAAAAAAAATAATAAAAAAGAATTTACAGACATTGAAGTTATTTACTTGATCAGAATAATCAGAGTGTAGTAATGTACCTCACTTCCATCATATTTGGTTGTCATATTTTACAGTCCAGTCTTGGAAGTAATAAGCAGGATTGTTAGGAAGTACTAACAGGATCTGGATCTTGTTCAGACCTCTCAAGCAGTGGGGAATTTTACCAGACTTCTTAAAAACTATTTCCTTTCATAAACGGGAGTTAGCAGAGCAGCTCAGATATAGTATTTATAAAACTTATGTCTAAGGTTGCTTAGCTGTGTGGCACCTTGCCTTAGCCTGAAAACCAGATATGATGCTGACTGCATGATTTTGTGTGGGACAGTAGATATAGACGTTGCCTCATCTCAATCACTTTACATGATGAGCTTATTAGATCCATAATAACCTTGTATTACATTTTGTGGTGATATTCTCATGGTTTATTCTTGCAATGACCCCTACATGTTAACAAGTAAAACACTGAAAGGAAATGGCCAAAGTTTTGGCGGCATCCAAAGAAGGGCAACAAAGCTGGTGAAGAGTCTAGAGAACCAGTTTTATGAGGGAATTGGGGTTGTTTAGCTTGAATAAAAGGAGGCTCAGGGGACACCTTATGGATTTCCACAACTACTTGAAAGGAGGTTATAGTAAGGTGGGCCTCTTCTCCCAAGTAACAACTTATAGGATAAGAGGAAATGGCCTCAAGGGGTGCCAGGAGAAGTTTACATTGAATATTAGGAAAAGATTCTTCACTGAAAGGGTTATCAAACATTGGAACAGGCTGCACAGGGAAGTGGCTGAGTGAGCCCCTGGAAGTATGTAAAATATGTGTAGATGTGGTGCTTAGTGACATGGTTTAGTGGTGGTTTTGGCATTGTTAAGTTGCTGGCTGGACTTGATGATCTTAAGGGTCCTTTCCAACCTAAATGATTCTATGATTCTCTGAAGTTTTCTCTCTCTCTACAGCTAGCCATATAAACATAACAAACTAATTTAATTCTTGTGAAGGGTTTACTTCTCTTCTAGTATGTTAGCAACCAAGTCTCACCTGCTTTCTACAGTGTTAAGATCTTTTTAGTTTCAGGACCAGCCACAGATACATTTCCTAAAATTCAAGCAATTAAAGAAACAGCTAAAATACAAAAGTAGGAAATGTTACATACTGTATCTTTCAGGATATGCAGCACAGTCTTAAGGTACATATGCATACAAAGTTGTAAATGTTCTGAGACTTATAATTAAAATATCAACATATTAAAGCGCTAGAAATATTAGCTTCATGGGCACTGTCTCTAAAATAGGACTGAATTTTATATGACTGATGCAGCAATATCAAAGCTGAATAATTTTTAGATAGTGCTGACAGTCAAATATTAAAAAAAAGTTTTCTTAGAAGAGGGTTTTCTTCTACTATTTGCATTCTGATTAGAAATCTAATGTCTTCATTAGTCACAGATATCCTATTCTATAATATTAGGGATTCCAACACTAAAAATATGTATTTTGGAGTCAATCCAGCAGTGTTATGCAACAATAGCAGTGCAAAAAAATGTATCTTATATTCTAAACACAGCCACTGCTGGAACATGTTTTTTTTTGGTTGTTTTTTTTTTTTTTTTAAACAAATGCTGTAGAAACAAGCAAAAAGAAACCCATAGCTCTGAATTTGTATTGACTTTTTCCACTGATTCCTTTTCAGTCAAACATTCATGTCTATATGCTCTGAAGAATTTAGCACAATTCACCTCAATTAACATATTTTTATCCTGCTATTTGATGATTCCCAAATTAAAAATTTAAACAAGCTAACACAGAAAATCCTTTCATGGTAAACAAGCACCATTGCTGCTGGCAAGCTGAGGGCCTTGAAGCATCCCCCTTGAAGCTGTGTATGCCTTGAAGGTGCCCATCTGGTTGTTCAGTCTCTTCTTAAGAAAAGAATTCATGTCTTCTCCCAAGGGGAGCCCTGTTCGGTTGTTAACAACTATAGAGTAATTTCCTCATTAAGTAAGAATGTAACCTGGTCAGGATGTTTTGCGAGGCAATAACTGTTTAGTTATAATTAACGAAGAGGTTTAGTTAATATCTTGGTAAAATGGGGGCTGAGTGGCTGAGGTGTTTGCTATCAGGACATTGAATATATCACAGTAAGGCTAAACGATTCAAGATGGTTGTGATCAAAAACTCATTAGCCTCTAATAAGAATCCAGTGACATCACTACATAATGTTTGCAGGGTGTCCGATGTTGCAACATGATGCAGAATGGAGATGTTACCAGTCCAGAAATTTATCATATAATGATAGATTTTAGCACTTATTATGCCCTGCTGCTATTAGTAAGACTCCAAGCGGATAGCAAATGCAAACTGGGAGAGTGTAAAAACAACAACAACAACAACAACAACAACAAAAACCCACCACAATTTAAATCCCCAAATAAGAACAGATGAGGGACTATCAGAGTTAATTTAAATTAATTACTCCATGAGGAAAACATATTTAAATATTCAGTTGCATTTGTCAAACCAGTCCCAGCAGGACTGATATTCGCAGAAGTAGCCCATTTTATTATTTTTATTATTTATTTTATTAACTCAAAAGAAAAGGATGAAGGAATATGGATACAGAACTACAGCCTCAGTAAAAGGTCCCTTCGTACCAGCAGGTAGGCAAGGCTACATCACAGAAGCTTGTTGGCCATTCTCTACCTGTACTGCATGTATAATTTAAAAAGAGACATTCCGTCTGCAGGACCATCCATCTGGTGTAGTGTAGGAGCACTAGACTCAGAAAGAAATGTTAAAACACAAGTGGCAGGCAAGCACTGAGCCCCAAGGCAAAACAGGAATTGCATAGTCCTTATGGACATGTAGAGTATACTTGTTTGCCCTCAAAATGAGTCAGAACAAACCTTTATTCCAAAGGCTAACGCATGGCTTGTATGAGAAGAGAGACAAGACCCTACAAAATCTCTAATTGCTGTTAAACACATGCATTGAACCCCACTGCATTTCTGTTTCACTTCTGTTGCATTCTGAAGTAACAAACAGATGACCTGTTTTTTAATTTTCTACTCTGGACTTCGTAACAAATGTTTGAGCCTCTCACTTTTTCCCTTTGTGCCTTTCCTAGATCTGAAATAGAGCTAGTACTTATTTACCCACTTTACAGGTATGCAACAGTAGAATGACTTAGATAATATTTCTACAGCAATGTATCTAAATACACATGTAATGCTTTTCTCTGGTACAGAACGAAGGTCTGACTTATAATAATAATAAGAAAAAAGTATAATAACTGTTCATAAGCAAGGTAAAATTTACTGCTGTACCTGCAGTTGGAAATATGAAATAGAAGTAATCTATACAAGTCCCTGAACCAACATGTTGGAACTAACAGCACTTCAATGTTTTGCTTCTAATCCATGTGCTGTAAAATTTTATTTTTTTAAAAAAAAATTCTGATCTGCACCTGATATTTAAAAAAAAAAAAAATTGCTAAAGTCTGAAACAAAAAAGAATCTTCAAAGTAATTTTTCTTTTTTGCTCAATTTTTGGTACCTCTGGCCAAACGCAGTCAACAGTTATTTTTAAAGACAGAAAGGATGCTTTATAATAGTAACTTGGAAGAAACAAATTGCATAAATATTTTATATAATTGGACATAATGTATTTGTACAGATGGTTTTTTTAAAGAAAGGAAGCTCATTAAGGATGACACAGGAACCACTGAAATTCATAGAGAAATTATTTATTCCTAAAACCTTGATAACTTCAACAAAACTTGTTAACTGTGCCAGTAATTGTTTTCTTTCCTTCTACAAATGCAAAGCCACATCAGAAAAGATCTAAAGAAGGGTTGAAAATGCACATGCTCACCCAACTACATGCAGCTGACATTTGAAGTAAATAGACAGTGTTCAGTGAAGACTATTCCAGATTCCAAAGGAAGTACTGCTCTCATTTGACTTAAAGGGACTTAAAGTTTGGCATCAGTGTCTTAGCCACTAACCTAAAGCTGCCTTAAACTCAATTGAAAAAAACCAACCAAAAAATAAAAATAAAAGCTACCTCCAAAAAACAGTATGGCTGACACATCCTAAATGTCTATTTAAAATAGAGGAAATAATGTTTCTCTTTGTTGACCATAAGGACAGTGTAGGGTTAATAAAACATCTAATAAATAAGTCTTTCCCAAAAAATCCACCCCACATGCTCTTATATCCGCTTTATCCTTCTATCGATGACCATTCCTTTCCCAATCTTGTTCATTCTCATCAATAAAGGGGAAGTAAATATGTCCAGTACACTGAGCAATGACTAAGGATAGAGCACAGTATACTCTAGAATCTTTTTTTGCACATGGCACAAATAATTATTTGAGTAGGATACAGACTATAATGGGCTTTCAGCTGCATTTTGTAATGTGCGAACCTGTTAAATGTATATAACAACATCTACAGTATCCTCCTTCGTAGGCAGTGGACATAAAGGAATGACTAATTTTTGGATCCCAGCATGTATGGTTTTCTAGTCCTCTGAAGATCAAATCAATTAGTTCTTCATGTGGGGAAATCTCCGGGCATCTGAGGAGTGCTAGAGGATAAAGCACCTTCAGATACACATACATCTCTCTAGCTCAAGACCGAAGTTAAATTGCAATTTTGATGTGAACAGTTCAGATCTCTGTATCTCCTAATAGATCTATGTTCCATAAGGACTTCTAAAACACCCTACAGCATTTTTTTTTTAATCTGGCCTAAGTGATCTCTTCAATGTTCAAAACAAGTTTGATGCAAAACAGGGGAAAAACTTCTCTTCCACCCAAAGTTCAGGGTAACAATCGTGTCACCAAACCATTTTATATTACACACCGCAATAATATTTAATAGGTCCCAAATACCTGAAAAGAATTTGTTTTCATGAACTTACAGTCTGTTTTTAAAAAAAGAATAACCGATATTGATCAACAGATGCAGTAAAAAACCCAGTCTACTTCCTGTAGGCCTCAGGAAATCAACTTTCTCACCTATGAGAAGTGGTTTTCTTTCTTATCTTTTCTTAGATGGCTTTATTTTGTCCTCAGTTTTGTACTGTAGTGAAAGTACAAAAGGAAAAACAATTTATGAATGGCAATTATATAGATTGCAACTGTTATATTTTCCATTACCATCTGGATTCTCTTATCCTTATAAGTTAGACAGTAGAAAGATAAGCAATAGAATTAAAATGAATAAATCTTTTGTTGATCTTCAGAAAAAATAATGATTGTATCATTATGAAAATGGTGCTTCTTTTCAAAATGTCACACATAATTGTGCATAGCCAGAGTTAAATGAACCAGTAAATGGATTGGCGTTAATAATTATATTGGATATGCATGCAATTTCAAGTATTAACTAATAAAAATGATTGATATTTTTTAGATAATTGCATTTAAGAATATGAAAGAAGTTTTAACAAAATGTGACTTGTAGCTTTTTAGAGAAGTTAATTAAATACTTGTTAAACATAATAATAATTTATTATATCACTGGTGTTTTATGAATAAAATAAAATAAAAAAGAGTATAATCTACAATTCTTAATGTGCTGAAGTGTCACAGGCCTGTAAACATAAATCTCAAGTCCTTATGATTGTTCTTGTCTTCTCTCCTTAATGTCAATCTGATTCCTGAAATTCTTTATGGTTTCACATTCATTAATCTACAGTGGCAGTTCTATCTTTACCTCTCACTACAGGCTTGTTGGTTAAAATGTAAAGTAAAATAAGGAAAAATATAACAGTGAAATAAAAATATTCTGGAATTAGAAAGTAGTTTCAAGACTCCTGACCGTAAAGATTTACCTGAAACACTTCAAAAAGTAGATGAAGCCTTTTATATTGCAGTAAACAAAATAATTTTTTAGCTTGATTTGTTAGGAACTGTTAAGTGTTCATCTCAGTAACGTCAATTATTGAAGTAATTATTGCATCAAATAATGTCTCTGCTTTTCAGAGACATTATTTCTAACAACATTCCCTAAATAAGGGAGGGGAAGGGAATGTTCTTTATAGTTGCAAATTCACAATTCAGTTCATTAATATACAAAGATAAACCTCCAAAATCTTTTTACAAAACACTACAGTCAGCTCCTATATAGCTATACAAAAGAGGACAAAAGAGCTTTTCCCACAAGAAACTAAAAAAATTACGTGTCCCTTAGCATCTTTCTTTGATTTATTGATGGTTTAAGTTACCATAAAGTAGTCAAGAGGAGGCAACGCTTGCTGAATTTTCTCCACCAGAATCTGGGGGACAGAATCACCTCCTTCATCCTGCTGGTCTCATTTTTTTTTGATGTAGCCCAGAAGGCAGTTGGCTTTCTGGGCTGTGAGAACAAAATCTTTGCTCATGTTGGGCTTCTCATCCACCAACACCTGCAACTTCTTCTGCTCAGGGGTGCTCTCAATCTGTCCTCTGCTCAGCCTGTATTTGAGCTTGGTATAGCCCCTACCCACATGCAGGACTTTGAGCTTGGTCTTGTTGAAATTCATGAGGTCTGTACGAGCCCACCTCTCAAGCCTGTTGAGGACCCTTGGGATGGTATCCCTTCCCTCCACTGTATCGACTGCTCCACATAGCTTGGTGTCATCAGGAAATTTGCAGAGGGCACACTCAATCGCAACATCCATGTCGTCAACAAAGATGTGAAATGCTCTCTCTGGAGATGCCAATCCTTCCACATATTTCAGGAATCAATTGTTGCAGCCTATCTTTGTATGTACAATGTTACAAACATAAAAACACTGGTCAAGTAGCAGAATAAGGAATTCAGAAGTTATGAAGAGCTGAAATCTTCATTGATCTCTCTTTGCTCTATATGTTATGATGTAGCTCATAATTATGTAATGAGATAATATTTTTGCACAAGTTCATTCATCATTCCAAATAGAGAATGGATGATGTTCAGTAATTAAGCAAGTGAATGCAAAGCTTTCTCTAAGCTGCCTTTGGCTCCTTAGCTTTTGTGTTAGGGACTTACAGAAGTCATAGAAGACCAAGACTCAGTGTCCACTTTTATTAAGGAGCATTGGAATGCCTGACAGCCACCTCCTAGATCAGTGTCATAACCAGCAAGCTACAGAAAATGTGAAAGGTTGAAAGAAGTTTTCAGCGTGTCTTCTTGGCACTGTTTAATTTTGATAAGTAAAGCCATGGGAAAAGAGGCAAGAAGGCACCTGCCTAAAGAATGGTACCCTCACTTTGTTTTTCAAAGAGTGCTGAATTTTTTTTAAGTCATGAAGAACAACTCCAAGCACTGAGGTGGAAATAGTCTTACTTTAAATACCCTATGAACCAAAAAAATAAATAATGCTTTTATCAAGGAGTATTTCAGTAACTGAAGATGCTTATATTTAAGAAATATAGGGATATTGTTCAATATTATATTCCTTACATTCTTTATATTAATTTTTTTTTTTTACAGAGGCAATGAATAGTGAAATTTAAATAGCTGTCATTCTCAATTATGGTAGGTATGGTACTTGCAACATGCTTGGTAAGATATTTATTTGGGTAATGAGGCACTGCTGAAGACATTTGGCAGTGGAGGAGTCTTCCAGAGGCACTATCTTCAGGGAATGTTTTTCTTTTTCCTTTTGTTTTAGCACAGAAGTGCAGAAGGGGAATGAGGGAACATAATAGGGGAGGTACTGGCTATAGCTGACATGGATTTTTGCCTATCTGTTTTTCTAAAGGAAAAAAAAACACAACTACTTTCTTCTCCTAAGACAAATTCTCACACTTTGATTGAATAAGCCATATAATCTCCAATAAACATGTGACTTATAGACCCCCTGATATCAGTAGCATAGTTATATTGTTTTGGAAATATTGATCATGTAATCAGACTAAGTATAAAAAAAAAAAAAAAAGATAAAAAAGACTCATATGTACATAGGTATTTATGAAGTTCAAATATTTTAATATTATTTTTCTTCACTAAAAGAACGCTCAAAGTTTTCTTGAGTGTTTGAAAATTCTTATGTTCCTAATACCAATAGCACACATAACATTACTATTCAGAACACTGTAACCTTGCTGACCAACAACCTTAAATATTCAAAGGCAGACAACAGCTTTCCTCAATTTACTAAATGGAGAAAAAGGAAGAGCTCAAAGAAGCTTTCCACTTCCTATGCTGAAGGTCAAAATTTCATCCTTTTCCCAAGGAGCTATTAGACAAATAGATCTTGCCATATTTCCTGATGACCATCAAAGGTAGAGAAGAAATTTCAGATTCTCAAGAGATAAAGAGCTTTCTTCTGCAGTAATACATCTGTTCTACACTGTGTGTGACTTAGATCAAATAAATGGCCGGGAAACTTTTCCACATGGATGTGTGTTTTCTCAGTAAGCAGTTTTTGGGAGTTCTATAAATTACAATCAGTGTTTTAAATGACCATGACAGAGGGTGCTGTAGATACTGCAATGTATCTACAAAACTGAAACAAGGATGCAGAAATCATTCTACACAGTAAAACAAAAAATATGATAAAACAAAACCAGCATGAGGCATGAAAAAAAAATTATGCTAATTCAAAACCCAAAAAAGCAATACAATACCATTAAAAGTAGTAGTAAGAACTGGCAAAGATTGACCTCATGATACCATAGGTTTCAGAAGAGTTTTTTAGAGCCTTGGGATATTTCTGGACAAGAAGGTCTGCATAGATTAACAAGGAGCTCTTGGACAAACTCAAACAGAAAAAAAAGAAGCCTACAAAGCGTGGAAGCAAGGACAGGTAGCCTGGGAGCAATACAGAGAAATTGTCTGAGCAGCCAGGTATCAAGTTAGGAAAGCTAAAGCCCAGATAGAGTTAAATCTCTCCAGGAACATTGAGAACAAGAAAAATTTTGACAGATATATCAGTAATAAAAGGAAGGCTAGGGACAAAGTGGAGCCTCTCCAGAAGGAAACAGGAGACCTGGTTATACAGGATATGGAGAAGGCTGAGGTGCTCAAGGACTTTTTTGACTTGGTCTTCACTGGCAAGTGCTCAAACCATGCTGCCCAAGTTGCAAATGACAAAGGCAGGGACTGGGAGAATGGGGAACCACCCACTGTAGGAGAAGATCAGGCGTGAGATCACCTGGGGAACATGAAGGTATACAAATTCATGGGACTTGAGGAGATACAACCATGTGTCCTGAAGGGACTGGTGGATGCAGTTGCTAAGTCACTATCCATTGTTTTTGAGAAGTTGTGACAGTCCAGTGAAGTTCTCACTAACTGGAAATCAGGAAACACAACTCCCAATTTTAGAAAAGAAAAAAAGGAAAACCTGAGGAACAACAGACAATTGGCCTCACCTCTGTGCTGATCCTCCTCGAAACTATGTTAAGGCACATGGAAAATAAGGAGGTGATAGGTGGAAGTGGATCAGCCTAGATATTGGGATTGAGTGCACCCTAAACAAGTTTGATGATGACACCAAGCTGTGTGGAGTGATTGACATGCTGAAGAGGACAGATGCCATCCAGAGAGGCCTGAGAGGTCACGAACTTCAACAAGACTAAGGGCAAGGTCCTATATGTGGTTCAGGGCAATCCCAAACACAAATGCAGGTTGAGCAGAGAATGGATTGAGAGCAGCCCTGAGGAGAAGGATTTGGGGGCGTTGGTTGATGAGCCAGAAATGTGCACTTGCAACCCAGAAAGCCAACCACATCCCAGGCTGCATCAAAAGAGGTGTGGTCAGCCAGTCAAGGGAGGTGAATCTGTCCCTCCACTCTGGTGATACTTCACCTGGAGTACTGTGTCTGGCTCTGAGCCCTCCACCATAAGGACATGGACCTGTTGGAATGAGTCCAGAGGAGGGCCATGAAGATGACTGAAGCACCTCTCCTATGAAGACAGGCCTCATGAGTAGATGACTGAAGCTCAGTCTGCAATGTTCAGTCTGCAGAAGAGAAGGCTCCAGGGAGACCATAAGGCAGCCTTCCAGTACTTAGAGAGAGCCTACAGGAAAGGTGGGGAGGGACTCCTTATCAAGGTGTGTAGTGACAGGGTAATGGTTTTAAACTAGTAGAAGGAAGATTTAGGTTAGATAATAGGAAGAAATTTTTCACTGAGGGTAGTGAGACACTGGAACAGGTTGTCCACAGAAACTGTGTATGTCCCATCCTTTGAAGTGTTCAAGGACAGATTGTAGGGGTCTTTGAGCAACCTATTTGTGTCAGAGGTGTCCCTACCCATGGCAGGGGGGTTGAAAACAGATGAACCTTAAGGTCCTTTCCAGCCCAAACCATTCTATGATTCTATGACATTCCAGTTTTGGAAAAACTAACAGAATAAGATAAATGAACTGTGATCAAAATATCAACAGTGAAATTAATAAAGCCTCAGTGTCATCTAGTTCATTTTTCTTTCTTGGGGCAATACTTAGTTTTTTAATTAATCTCATAATTTACACCTGATTAAGAAAATGTCTAGTAGAACTGCTCTTATTTCAAATACATTTCTAATTTATATTAATTGATTACAGCCATATATTTCTTATGGATGTTTTAACAGAACAATTATAATCTCATTCAACAACAACAAGCATATACCATTGAGGTTAAATTGAGTATTTCAAATGTGTAAACTCAGAGGAATCAATGCACCTAAACAAGCTCAAGCACTGGACCTGTTCTCTCATTTAATTGTACGAGTTGTGAACACAAGGAAATTTTTGTACAGCACTTTAAATAGTCATGTTTTTAATAACTTTACATGTACATAAATGAAGTGGGTCTGATCAGCTCCTTCTGCATAAATTTTGAAAGGTCAGTGAGAATTGCATGGGTCTGATTATATTACTTCTTTATTTACCATTTCCCTCCACAATTTACATTGTTGGGTTTTGCTAGCTCTAGTGCAAGGTCACTGAGCCTTCATTTCATTATGTGCTGTACAGAACATAAATAAAAATAATCAAATCATTATTTTATGATAGTTTATATCCCAGGCAAGTGCAGTAGTCTTTAGCAGAAATGGCTGCACAGATTCTTTGAAGAGGTTATACCGTACAGACTGAAGGGAAATTTGTTACTCTTACAATAAACTCAGAACAATGACATGGAAACAGATTTATCATTTTGAAGTAAGATCAAGGACGACTTTATGGAGACTTTTTTTCCCTTAGCAGTGCATAATGAAAAGGATTTGCATTGTGTGAGTGCATAAAATATCTCTACAAATCAAAGTACAGTTCTCCATACAAGTCACAAACAAAATGGAAATTAACAATATACTGTGTAAACTTCTCGGGCTTTGACCCACAAAAGATATCTGAGCTTATGATGTGCCAGTCTTTAGAAAAGAATCATGATTCTATGATTATGTAATCCTGTAATTACTTTCCCAGAATGATGTCATTCAGCAAACTGTTGACACATGACCATATTTAACTTTCAACAGACCTATCACTATGCAGTTTTTCCTTTTTCTTTTTTTTTCTCACTTACCTTGATAAGGCATAAGAGTAAAATGTTAACATGAGTCTTGAAAGTTCAATTTCCACCTTGTATAATGCACTTGGCTCAGAAATGACATATACTTGGCACTATACTACTTCATCAGTGTTAATCATATTTTCTTTCAGCTTATCTTCAAAGATTTCATATGTCTCATACATTCCGTACTTTTGGTTTCAAAGTCATTTTTTTATTTTCTTATCTTTTCTTAAGTTCTTCACTGTTGGTTATTTAATTTTTTTAACATTGTTAAACAGGATTTTAGGAGGCATCTCCCAAAAGAAATCTAATCCATATAATATAGAGTTCACCTTCACAGCATATTAGATCACCCTGTACTTTTTGTTACAGAACATAAAAATGTAAGGGCAAAATGTCTAAATTTTATTTCAATCAAGATTCCTGCTACAGAGTCAAAAAAGTCCATCATCATTACCAGAAGTATGGTTAGTAAAGCAATGAGGAATTCAGAAAGGTAATTTTTAGAGGATGTATTTTTTGAAGTACCCTACAACAGCCAGTAGAGTGCAGAACAATTTTGATCTCACCCAGGATTCTGTGGGATATTAACTGCCTTTAATTTTATGACGTGATGTATGATAGTCAGAAATAAAGTACACAGAAATTCTTAAATGTCAATGTATACAGCACTTTGTAAACAAGAAACACAGCCAGGAAGTCTGATACGTTTCTGGAAACAATCCCCAGGCTTAAAAGACTGAAAAGGGAGAGCTGCCATCTTCTGTCTGAATTGCAACCACTACGAAGAAGTCATATTTATTTGAAAGTAAGACCCCATCGAATTCCAGATTAAGGATGTCTAGTCCTTATGTAAAATCTGAAAATTAGACATAGGGACAGAGGGATATTTTTTATTAGAAAATAACAAGAAGTTAACCACATAAAACCAGAAGATACACATAAATACACAAACAAAGAAGCAGTATTTCACTCCTGGAATTTAAAAACAATACTTTCGCATGAGTTTATCAGAAATGAATGTTTGAAATACATACTATTTATGCTTTCCACAGCTGCTCCAGGATGTCCTACTTTTCAGGAAAATGTTGTTGATTCAGTAGTGATGTACAGATGCTGTAATGAGTGTAGGGTTCAAAAAAATAGATTTAAATGAATATTTCAGCAGAACTGAAATTCACTGAGTCAAGGAGAAAGTTATGATCATAGAGCTGTTTTGAACTGAACCAAAGAAGCACTGTTATTTCCATACATGTTGTAGATTTTTGTTATACTTATTCATTAACAAATAATTACATAATGATAACCAGTTAGCTAGAGAAAAGTAGGTGTCTTCCTCTAGGCCTGGTGTAAAAATGCCTTGTTCATTCCCAGCTAGAAAACCTAACTCTTTTTTGTGTGCAGTAGGTACAGAATGCACTTACTCTGGGCTCCTCATCAGCCAGTGAGAACAGAGATACCTCCAGG
The DNA here is from genome assembly GCA_013400375.1 of Thinocorus orbignyianus. Taxonomy (NCBI): domain Eukaryota; kingdom Metazoa; phylum Chordata; class Aves; order Ciconiiformes; family Thinocoridae; genus Thinocorus; species Thinocorus orbignyianus. The sequence goes on along the minus strand of VXBW01003206.1, from coordinate 345,495 downwards.
AAACAATTCAACCTGTCTAAGATACAAATCCCTGAAAATATTTTTAAAAGCCCACCAATCTCAACTGATTGCAGAGATCACAAAAAGGGTTGACATTTTGGACCCAGAGACCCAACACAGATGGGTCTAATTCTGCCACTTTAAGCCTGGTACAGACCAAGCAAGCACGCCTCCTGAATCTTAGAATCATTTGGATGGGAAAGGACCCTTAAGATCATCAAGTCCAGCCCTTAACCTAACACTATCAAGTCCACCACTAAACCATGTGACTAAGCACCACACTTACTCATTTTAAATACCTCCAGGGGTGACGACTCAATCACTTTCCTGGGCAGCCTGTTTGAATACTCACTAACCCTTCTGGTGTAGAAATTTTTCCTAATGTCCAATGTAAACCTCTTGCAGCACAATTTGTTCTACTGCTTGTTACTTGGGGAAAGAGACTTACTCCTACCTCACTACAAGCTCATTTCAGGAGAGAGCAAAAAAGTCTCCCCTCAAATCCCGTTTCTCTTCTTGCAGTGAGGCCCCAAAACTGAACACAGTATTCAATGTTTGGCCTCACCAGTGTCAAGTACAGGGCAATGTCAAAAAGTGAATTGAGTCCTGTGGTACAGATCACAGACTACAAATAACAGTTTAAACAAATTGTGTAATAGGTAGCTTACCAAACAACAGAAATTCTTCCTTAAGTGTTCTGGAGCTAAAAATATTTTTTTTTTTCCTTGCTTTGGCAGGGAGGGTGTATAGAGGGGTGCAGTGTGGTTATCCATTCATTTGTACAACACTCTATTGGCCTTTCAAGCCAATAGCAGGGGTTCATTACTACTCACATGCACATCTGATCTTGTCAGCAGAAGATGTGTGGTGGTATGCTAAGATTCAAAGGTTTTAAGGTTCAAGGGGTTTAAAAATAATGAAAAGCCTTCTTAGAAATGTATACCAAACGTGTACCAAAAATGTATCACATGTAAGAGGTTGAAGAGTTCATTTCCCAAATTTTTCAGTATTTTATCCCTGTACTAACCTTCCATATTGAAAAGGTAGCCACCTGTTCAGGAGCCACCATTTTGCTGTGGTTGTATGATAATCTAATGCTTTGTCAATACAGCCATAAAAAAAAGGAAAATTATTACAGTGGCCATAAGGAGTTGTATTCAAAGGTTATGGCACCCTAAAGTGTAAGGAACATAAAAGTGATCACTTTAGATCAGGCTAAAAATCCATCTTACCCTGTATCCTGTCACTGAGAGAAGGCCTGTTGCTTGTTGAATGCCTGTTGAAAGCCTAAGGTCAGGACTGACATATGCGATACTGTCCCAGAATGCACTCTTATCCCTTTCCCAGTGAACTGGGCCACTCATGGAAGTATCTGTTTTGGCTTACACTGACTCCTGAGTATTTTCCTGTAAAAAATTCCTAAGGGAAATAATGGAAAGTACTGACATGATACATATTATTTCATGAAAAAAGATATGTGAATCAAAAATTTATTTCAGAGCTATAGCTGTAATCTGTCCCCTACCACCCCAGCCCAGAAACAAAAAAGCAAACAAACAAAATACCTGAAACAAACAAACAAACAAAAAAACAAACGCAAATACTATGAACATTATTTATTTGTGAGTATAATAATGCTGCCAGAAGCCTAAACTTAAACAACTAGTTCTGAAAGTAAGGTAATGATATTTAAGTCTGATTTACCATTCAAAACATTTTGGTTTGAACTTTATTTCACCATTTTCTTTTATTATCCTGAATTCTTACTGAAAAACAAAGACCACACTGCATTTTGTATTTCCTACATCTACCACTAAAAGGAATAGAAAAGGTAGATCAGGGACAATAATGACAGAACATGATTTAAGGAAGTACTATGTTTTGCTCACTGTGATTTGTAGGATCTTAGTCATTATTCATACAAATGGTAGGTACCTACAAAAACGTCTGGAAGTCCCCAAAGTTTCATCTATTTCATAAAGAAATGGTGTGCAGTAAACAGTTCCTAGTGTTTCATTTGTAAATCTTTGGTTAAAATCTTTTAGACAGGAATTTGGCAGTACAAGCAATACTCTTTGACTTGTATCAATGTTCTTGGTTTTTTCTGTTTTTCATTCTTTTGCATTTCAGTTTTTTAAAGGGTTTAATTGTATCACATAGCTTTGGGCACTTAAAGGCTAATGAAATCATAGCCATAGAAGCTAATTTTGTGCAACTTTGAAGGCATGGGAGTCAAATTCCAATTATCATATAATCAGAATGTAAGACAAAATCTGAGGAAATGAAAAAGAATCCAGGAACAAATTCAAAATCTGTGCATAATACAAATACAAATGTTAAAATTTGCCCTACTGAAAGTTGGAAGAAAACTCCACTGATACCTGAAATACAAAAAAGATGTCAAAGGTGTTGAATCTTCCATATATGGCATTCTGCCATGCAAGTCACCATGGTGAAAGGTACCTATGCCTAAATGGACAGGTCCACTTATTCATGAGGTATGAAATATGGTAACAATATCCTTTCACATTTCTTCCATGACTAAGTTCAGGATGAATCCATTTCAGGAGGACAGTGCTTTCAGTGAAAAAGGCTATTCATTCTAATGACTTTACTTGTGAGAAGTGCTCAGGATTGCTCAGTATCATTGTAAAAATTCTTAGGGTGACTTTTCCAAGAACATGTTTAAATTATAGTATTCATTGAGAGGCTAAAGAAAACAAGATATCTGCCATATTTTCGTTGTAATCATAATGCTAACCTCTACTATCTGACACACAGGGAGGATTATGACTATAATAACAACAATGGCCAAAATAGCCTTGTTTTCCCAAGTATACATTTTATTCTCACAACCTTTTCGTGTCTCTCTGGGAATGGAATTCTAATTCAATCTGCCCAACTGTACACCATTTACATAGTAATCGTATCTCTGTTGCCTGTAGTATCACTGCATTATGCTCCTTTAGTGACAAGTATGTCTGCAAACATGTTTGGGATCCACTAACCGACACCACTCTTAGGTGGATAACACAGAATTTAAAAGACAATTTAATTTATATTCAGTTATGTTCTATTCAGACAAGTCATCATATCAGGTGGTGCCTACTTAATATCATGTAAAATCCACCCTTATGCTGCCCAGACAAATAGAAATGTCATGATGAAAATGGAGTTATTAATGAAGTACCATTTACATTAATAGTCCCATTTATATAGCATACCAGGTTAAATTTATTGTATTACTTCAATAATTTTTCTCTCCAATCTCATTTGGCAAAGGATATACTTTATTTTATTTTTTAATTTTAACAATTTTTTCTATCATCAGTTCTGCATACAGCATAAAGAAAAAGGGAAGTGTTTGAATGTAGGTGTTAGACCAAAAGAGATTTCCTTTATAATATGTCTTTTTACAATTACATGTGCTGTAGATCTTTTCCCATCATCTTTTCATCCTTTACAAGATATTTTGGATGAAGTTCATTCCAGGAGTGATTGTGCTGATTTCCACTGAGTTACACCTGGGATGAATTTGGCCCTTTGTGTTCTCAACACTCAATTGTCACTTTAAAACTCTGAGCCATTTGTTGGATTAAAATAGTTATTTTCCTGATCTCAGAGCTGTTCTAATCCTGTCTGTGACTCTCTTTTTCAGTTACATGAAAAGTTATCACATTCTATTCACTGATGCTCTCTGTGATGCGTGTTGTTACGTAGTAAATCTATTAATCCCATGGTAATTATGCATGTTATTGTAATTCCTTTAGCCACATAATGTGCTTCTATCTTTGTAACAAATAAAAAAGGTAAATGGTACGTATGTGGATAAGATTCAGAGTTCAGCTTCATGCCTCTCTAATCCATATTTGACCAAAAATCACATCTCCAGCTTCTTTGAACATAAGCAAGGAATTATTTCTCCAAAAGCCTACTTAAAAGGACCACATTGACCAGGATTATAAAAGAAGCTACTCTTTTGAATTAAAAATCTGAAACTTTTATCACAGTGTTTCTCCATCTCAGCTGTTCCCCTAAAAATGGGCATGTTTCACCATAATTGTATCATATTTGCAAGTCCTTTCAATCCAACCATACAGGCTAAAAAACAGTTATAGCCTTGGTCTAGGTCTGTGAAGTAATGTTTCCTCAACCATATTTCTGTTGTTTTATGATGGCTCTGATGCCTTGCCAGCAGTACCTTTCCTGCTCTGTGATCTTCTTTTTGCATCCGCGTCTTAAAAGCTGCCAGCAGAAAAAGAGGAAAACAATACATCAAGAGGAACTGAAAACCACATAACTAAGCAGAAGACACACACAAAAGATTCTAGATAGTGGCAGTGATTAGTGATATATTCTGTATGAATCCTTTTTCTGTATGACCACTTGTATCATCAAGAGAATGCCTTGAGAAATCTTCCACAATGAGGTGTTCTCTCTGGATGTTTAGGTGTTCATTATATTTGTTTTTTCAAATACTGTTGTGCCACACATAACAATAAAAAGGTAAAAAATAAATAAATTTCAAAAATCATAAATAAAACATAAACAAAAAATCTTTGAAGAACGAATGACTATTTTAGAGGCCATGATCTGTGTCTCCTACAGAGCACTAAAAGAAAAAGAAAGATCTAAAGTAATGTCTAATTGGTTATTTACAATGGCCTCAGACCATAGGATTTTTATAATTTTGCAAAGAATTATAGATTATTTATAACCTTTTTTTGCCAGAAGGCATGAATGTTTCCTACATACTCCTTTTCTTTCAGGTCAAGGGCTACCATGTGGCTCTGCAATATTTTAGACCTTTGCAGGGAATGAGGGTCCTCTAGTTTTACCTTTCCATGAATCCATATTAATTCCTCAGGAAATTATGATTATGAAGGAAACCTTACAGTTTCTAGATACACTTGTCTTCCAAAAAGGCAATACAGGACAAGAGGTTTAGCCTACAACAGCACAGAATGTCCCATTCTTCACCCCATTAAGAGTTATACTCTAACCATCATAGACTGCTTTGGTTTCTGAAACCTCGGGAAAAGGAGTTTTGTTTTACCTATGCTTCCTCTTTAACTTGTTGCATTCTTCACTATCATGACAATTTGTGCTTAGCAATAATTTAAATAAAACTACTATTTAGCATTATACAAGTGGTGGAAAGCATGTTTATAGTGATGAAGAGTAATCAAATATTGGATTGAGAGATCAGGAGGTCAAAGAAAATAATTATTGCCTTCTATTTAGTACTTTTAGTCCACGTTGGCCTTTAAGCTAAAAGAGTTACTGACCAAGTGAAGATGGTACAATAAAGAATCACTGGGATGTGTAGGGAACTGGAGTACATGATTTTTCAGCAAAAACTGAGAAAACTGAATGTGCCTAGGCTCAAAAAGAGAAGACTCAGGGAAGATCTAATTTCTCTCCTCAACTATCTAATGGTGAGCTACAGGACAGACAGAGGCAGACCCTTCTCAGAGATGCATCATTAAGGAAAAGAGGTCATGACCATAAATTGAAGTGAAGTAGTTCTCACTAAATACAAGGGGAAAAAAAAATCATTATGAGAATGCTTAAGCACTGGAATGGAACAAGTTGCCCAGGGGAGCTGTGAAATGTTAATCTTGAGCTCCAGTTTCTGAGGAACCTGAATGAATTACAAAGCCAGCACTGGTTTGAGGAGGAAGTTGAATTAGAGGATCTACAAATGTTCCTTTCAACCTAAAATATTCTATACTTGTACAAAGTATGAGGACAAATGTTCTAAACAAGCCAAGTGGCCATTTTGCTAGCATACTTGTCAAAATGTCATCTACCTTCATCTGCATCATTCAGTTGCATAGGTCCCTTATTTTTCCCAAAGTGTAAAACACCTTTTTCAGATATACATTGAAGCTTCTTCTCGACTTCACCAGTCGGTTTTGAAAATTGCGTGATGAACTACAAAACACACCATGACTTGTTCATTCTTTTTGTTAAATAAGGTCTTAGTTATGCAGCCCTACATTGGAGCCTGTGTTTCCTGGATCTCCCTCTGCACAGGAGAAATTTGCTCATTATTAATTATTAATATATGTTTGTATTACGTCTGCCACTTGAGACTCTGTGGTACAAAGCTCTGTTTAAACACACCCTTGGTATGATCCCACCCACTTTTTACCCAAGTTAAAAGTCACTTGAGAGAAGACATGCAAAACTCAGGTGAAAGTACAAATCTACAAATGGGAAACTGTGTCTGGCAAAGTTGCTCAAAGGCACCTATGACATTTACACGGGATGTATTTTGGAGCCAGACAGATATTCTTGGAGAATATTCTCAATGATTTAATCACAGGACCATTTCTTCCTCTCTTCTACCCCTCTTCGTGGCATGCCAGCTGGCTTCTCCAATGAAGGAAGAATCAGTCATATCTCTGGCTACCCTGCACTAGCTTGCAGGAGTAGAGGATGACTACTGTCTTCGGTTCTTTCTGAAATAAATTACAGATTTTGGCAAATTATGACAAATATCTTGTATCTGTTCATTATTCACAACTAATGCAGAATGGTTTCCCCTCTCACAAGACACTTACTTGCTTATGCACACTCCTCCTTATGCAGTGGTGAAAATTAACACTTTTAGGAGGCAGTTCATCACAACTAATTTAGATCTTTACATTAGAATGAGATAAAATTAAATCTTTCTTTACATGCACTACAAAAACAGTCTAGCTATGGTATCTAGCACAGAAATAGAGTTTACAGATTAATCTTATATTCACAGTTAGTAGATTACAAAGTTAGTTACAAATGGCCTAATATTCACAAAAAGTTGTTGACTATTTCAGCCAAGGTCTGTCTTTCGGTTCTCATTTCTGAGACACGAACCTTCTCTTTGCTTTTTCAGGCAGACCGCTCAGGCATCATGTATACTGACTGCTCCAGAAACTGACTCTTCTCTGATAAAAGACCTCAACACACTCAATAAGTGTCAACCATAGACTTCATTTAAGATCAGGTACACAACATGGATTTCTCACATAGTGAGTAGTGAATGTAGATCTTTATGGTAGTGACGAAGTCTCACATAGTCAGGTCATCTGTGCAGCAGTTTAAATCAAAATAATAGTTTCCAATCACTTAACAATCAATTTTCATGTGACTATCATGCATTTTTTAGTTCCTTAATTTTTTTATTCATGCCCTCAACATCATTCAAGTTATTATCACTATAAAAATGACACACATCTGTTCACATCCCATATTATCAAATGCTAGATGTGATTATTTCCATGTCATCTTTCTACAGTAACGCAGACTGTGCTAACTTTGTTAATCTGATGGACAACAAAAATCTTCCTTAATGTTCGATTTATCTTCTTATCAAATAACCATCACTTCAGTGACACCGATACATTAGGGAAGTTTCCTGACTCACACAGTATTGCTTCAACCTACAATAATATCAAGTTCAGCATAAGAAAAATCCCCATAACAGGTAAAGTGTCATAATAAGAATATCTAACATTTGCATTTCTTGCTTCCCATAGAAGTTAACAATACCAGTGGCTTTGAAAATCTGCTATGATCTCCTAATTTCTGATATTGATGTTGATATTAATATTAATGTTCAGAACAATTTTAGGAATCTGTGTCCAAAACCTTGATTCAAAATGTTCCATCATAATAAAGGGAGACTCAGTAGTGGTGTACGGGCCTACCAGTGGTCAAATTTTTGTCAGTTATGTACCACTTGGTCACCTTTGACTCATCTAACAAAAGTACATGCCAGAGCCATCAAGAAAGAAAGGAAGGACTTTTCTACTTTTCTGGGTGTACGAAGTGACTCTTTTTGAAGATGGCAACACTAGTCTCTATCCAGGGATGAGGTGTTTTCCAATCTCTCCTACGTCCCCAGCCTGATTCAGTAAGTATTCCTTAAGACTGGTTTACTGACAGGAGTTCCTGCATAGCAACAATCATAGAGTGCATTAAGTTTGGAAGTGTTGAAGCATCATAGCACATCCATCTTCCTCTGCATCCATTTTTCATACAAAAGAAATTTGGGATTGCAGAATAAGAGGGAACTACACTGCAGTTTCACAAAGTTTCAGGTCTGGATTGTTAGGGAACCAGGACCCTGGAGACCCTAATGATAAGAAAATGAATTTACATGTAGGATAGAAACAAAAGATGTCTGTAAGACCACTTGGTCTCTGATAGAGCAGTTAAAAGCTGGGTTAAAACTGACATTCCTGGAAATAGAGGTGAAAACAGAAAGGTTTCAAAAGTAGTGATTAATTTTGTGTCTGCACATCATGTCTACCTTTGGAAAAGAAGATAGAGGAAATCTGTCAATAACAGCTGGTCTTCAAGCACTTAATGTTTGTAGTATTTTGCAGTTAATTCAGGTAGATGAGGCTCAGACAGAGACTGCTAACTGCAGAGATATAGTACAGAGATTTGAGAAGTGTTGCTCATTACAGAAAAATGAAACACATCAGCAATGCATTTCTAAGCAGAGATCACAAAAAAAATCAAAACATAGAAGTGCTCATGTGTGAAGAGCTAATGTAGCAATTCAGGGACAAACTGAATCCTTGGTAATATCAGACCATGATTGGAATCTGGAACAAAACAGCCTAATGGAAATATTAATGTAAATCTCAGATTTAGCTTTTGACCAGAGATTAAAATTTGTCCAGCACAGACAGTTACACAGACCAGACAAATCCATGGACTGCAGACAGTCCTTTGAGACTTGCAGACATGATAGAGAATCCAGAATACTACAAGAAAGGACACCTGAGGCAGAAAAGCATCCAGAGGTCAAAGTAAGAATCTGTTGAAACTATAACATGATGCTCCACATGCTGTGGTAAACAGCTGGAGTCAGTTGAAACAACTGAGCCTCAGGATACGGTAAAACCAGAACTAATAATCTTACTGCCATCTGACAGCAGTCAACCTTATTTCTCTCAGGAAACACAGTCCCCGTTCCTGCACTGTCCCAGGACTGCATGCAGAGCATCTCTAAGATCAAATCACACATTCCTACTTAGCTGTAATTAGCATCTGGGTCATACAGATTTTAAATTTTGCATTATGCTACATTATATGTTAACTACTGGGCTACTGTCATTAAGTCTGGTCGCAGAGCAAAGAGGAGAACATGTCTGTAAGAAGCCCTGATACAAGCTATTGAAAACTAGATGATAATATAATCTCAAAGTAAAAAAGGCTAAGCTGTGACAATTTACTCACTGAAGGATCACAGTTTGAACTGCTGTACTCTCAATGATGTAAGTAATGCTCAGTCCAAATCCTGGCCCTGTTTAATTAATTAATATATATGCAGATAACTAGACTAAACTCAGTCCGAGGAAACTCATGTATTTAAAATGTTTGTTCAGACACCTTCCCTTTTTTCTGGGACCTGCACTTTGTGATTAAGCTAAGGTCTGTGAAGAAAGGTGGAATATGGGTGCATGTCAAGAGATAAGAAGGTTACAGTTGGAGTATATCTTTCTCAGAGATATGAGCATCTGATAGTAAGAGATACTTGCATCTGCAAAAGAACTAAAGAGAGACCAGAAAGTTGTGAAACACCAGACAAGACAGGGACTGACAAAAATTCCAGGAGGAGTGGGTCCATACCTTATTTCAAAAAAGGAGTATGTTTCATAAGAAATAATTCAGTGAAGGTTATCTTTGATGGCCAAAAAGGCTGTATCTTCAGTGCTTGCTTGGTTTTGTTTTCCCCAGCTCAGGTCTGTAAGTAAGCTCTAAAAGGCATCATCAAAACCTATGCTTGAAATTAAATAGATACCTGAGTAAACTTAAACTTCTAAGTTTTAAAGGCCTTCACTCAAGCCTATATGCTTTCTTGAATCTTGAGATCTGTCAACTTTTGTATGGTACAATGAGGAACATCATGGAGAATAATGAGGCATTCTCAAATGCAAGGTTAAAACAGATCCAGCATAAAAGGTTCATACAAGACACACACAGTATTATGAATATTCTTTACCTGTATAAATTAATGTAATCAATCTGTTTGCCTCTCACATTATTGATATACTTTTATATTCACTGTGATTCACTGTGATGCCCATTTCATTTTCCAAGTCTATTATTTCAGTGTAATATTTTGAGAAAGAAACAGCATTTAAAAATATGACCACTCTACCTAGATGCTAATTCATTTCTATAAAAAAGACAAGACTATATATGAAAAGTAAATACACCATTGTGGTTATACATAGTAAATATATGGGGTATAAAGAAACTATATTCTCTATGCAAAAGAAGCATTCTGCTCTACAATTTCAAACTGAGTACATTTTTATCTTTCATTTTGGATAGCTTTTATCATATTCACACTTTACTTTGCTTGGAAATAATGAACAACTTCAAAAGGTTATATTTTTAGTTGAAAAGACTTTCAACTGAATTTTAATTTTTTTTAAAAAAGAAAGAAATTAAAAAAATGGAGAAAAGAGGGAAATGTATGACAAAGTTATAGCACAACATCTCCTTCTGCCCCCAGTGAATGCTTATTTTCTAAATGGTGTAAATGGCACAAAGGTATACAAGATCTATTTTGGTATCTGTGAAAACTGTATAGAAATATAGTTAGTACCACATAATAGAAAAAGAACTAGGAGCAGCTAGATTTGTCAGCTAGCGCAAAGAAGCAAAATAACACTTACTAGCTATCTCAGTAGAGCAGATAGTGTGTGTCAAATGCTAAGAAGCCGCCTTCCCCATAAGCAATTTTCAGACAGTTAAATCTAAAATGTTAAAGTCAGTTTATAGCTGCTTTTAGTTTTGCTTCCATCATTGAAACAGACTGTTTTTACACTGCCTTGGTCTTTCATATAAATTATTCCTACAAACACTTACACGTCAGTAACTTCATGTGACTCATTCTCTTAGTAAAGCTCTAAGATATATACGTACATAATTATTTGCAATATCAGGCCACTGAACTGTGTGTAGAACACAGCAAACGTTATCCTCTGCTCATAGACAGAAACTGAGCACACCACAGAGTGCCAGAATAGCTTGTCATTTGTAAAGAATAATGCCTCAAATCCATATACAATATAATGAAAATCCTCTTAATATTACTAAGCACAGTATGTCTGCTCACATACTTCCATATATATTTGAAGTACTATGTATACAAAGTCCCTGAATGCCTTCTAGCTCCTAAGTAGCGTAATCCTGATCACAAGATTGATTGTTTGCGGAACACTACTGTTGGAAGCCAGCATGGATTACCGTGAATCACTCACAGCCAATTCGAGATCTGAAATGACAGTGGTTAAAAATTAAGCAGTTAATAATCAACAACTGCCTGAAATACTATTTTGAAGTGAACATTTGTATGCTATTCATTCATTTTACAACACCTGGCACTAAGAAAAAAATACTTTTTCAAATAGCTGAACTTTTGCCAGTGTATTGGCTTTCCTTCTTTTTCAAATGTTTTGCTGATTTATAGATTCTTTTAATAAAAAGATTTTTCTTCTGCGAGCATACCATATTAGAAAATGGAAAGTCGACTAAAGGTCTGCAGAACCTTTGAAAGAGGTCTGTCTGAAAGTAAGTTATTGTATAAACCAGAGCAGAATTTTCATACTGTCTGCATCACATGCAAAGAGAATCACAAAATTGTCAGAGTTGGAAGGGACCTCTAGAGATCATGTAGTCCAACTCCCTTGCTAAAGCAGGATTACCTAGAGCACATTACTCAGGACTGCATCCAGGTGGGTCTTGAAGATCTCCAGAGCACAGGACTCCACAACAACCTCTCTGGGCAGCCTGTTCCAGGGCTCTATCACCCTTACTGGAAAGAAGTTTTTTCTTATATTTGAATGGGACTTCTATGTACCAGTTTGTGCCCGTTGTCCCTCATCCTGTCACTGGGAAATACTGAAAAGAATCCAGCTCTATCCTCCTTCAACCCACCTTGCAGACAGTTACAAGCACTAATAAGGTCTCCCCTTAGCCTTCTCTTCTCCAGGCTAAAGAGTCCCAGCTCTCTTAGTCTTTCCTCAGTAGCAAGATGCTCCAATCCCTTAATCATCTTTTTTGAGCTACACTGGACTCTCTCCAGTAGTCTCATCAGTGCAGAGTAGAGGGGAAGAATGATCTCCCTCAACTTACTGGCCACAGTCTTCCCTGTGCAGCCCAGAATTCCACTGGGCCTCTTGGCAACAAGGGAACATTGCTGGCTCATGGAAAGTTTTCGGTCTACCAGGACCCCCAGATCCTTCTCTTCAGAAGGGCTTTCTAGCAGGTCTGCCCATAACCTATACCAGTGCCTGGAATTCTTCCTCCCTAGGTGCAGGACCCTACATTTGCCCATGTTGAATCTCATTAGGTTCTTCTCTGACCATCTCTCCAACCTGTCCGGGTCACACTGGATGGTGGAACAGCCCTCTGGAGTGGCAGCCAGCCTTCGTAGTTTGGTATCACCAGCAAACTTGCTGAGGATACTCTCGGCCCCTTCATCCAGGTTGTTGATGAATATGTTGAACAAGACTGGACCGAGTATTGACCCTTGGGGTCACCATTAGTTTCAGGCCTCCAACTTGACACTGCTCCATTAATTACAACCCTCTGAAGCCTGTCGCACAACTAGCTCTCAATCCACCTCACTGCCCCCTCATCTAGCCCACACTTCCTCAGTTTCCTAACGAGAATGTTATGGGAGACAGTGTCAAAAGCCTGGCTGAAGTCAAAGTAGATGACATGCTGCTCTCCCCTCATCGAATCATACAGTTATAACATCACAGAAGGTGATCAGACTGGTTAAGCATGATTTACATTTGGTAAAACTGTGTTAACCACTTCCAACAATTTCCTATTCTTTAAGATGTTTGGAGATGACATGTAAAACACGTCACTCCATTACCTTCCCTGGGACAGAAGTGAAACTAATTGACCTGTAGTTCCCTGGGTCCTCCTTCTTGCCCATTTTGTAGATTGGAGTGATATTTGCCTTCTTCCAGACCTTAAACACCTGTTCTGTTCACCGTAACCTTTCAAAGATGATGGAGAGCGGCCCAGCAATAACATCTGCCAGTTCTCTCAGCAGTTGTGAGTGCATCCCTTCAGGGCCCATGGATTTATGGATGTCCAGTTTTGCCAAGTGGTCTCTAACCCAGTCCTCCTCTGCAGAGGGAAAGTATTCCTCTCTCCAGATCTCCCCGCTTGTCTCCAGCACCTGGGATTCATGGGGAGCAGTTTTAGCAGTGAAGGCCGAAGCAAAGAAGGTATTCAGTAACTCTGCCTTCTCTGTGTCTTCCACTCTAAGGCACCCACCTCATTCATCAGTGGGCCTACATTTTCCCTAGTCTTTCTTTTTCTATTGATATACTGAAAGAATTTCTTGATATCTTTAACCATAGTAGCCAAGTTAAGCTCTGCTTGAGCTTTGGCCCTTATAATATTCTCCCCGCATGGCTTTGCTATATCTTGGTACTCCTTATAAGTTACCAACCCAGAAGGAAGACAGAACAGAGACAAATTTGACTGACAAACACAAAGACAACTAAGCAAATTGTGCCCCCTGACCAAGAAGCCAAGATATCATTACAGTAAAGATGACATTATAAGTCATAACAAGTGGACTCAAATTGCATATAACTCAGCAGATTTTTGTGTCACATCTTCCAGTGGGTTACAGAAACAACATTCTTGGGGTCAGAAGGATGTAATCAGGACACGATGTGGTCTACTAAGTTCATGAAGAAAAATATTGCGGACTTGTTGCTGTAAATTGTAACTGGCAATAAAAGCAGCTGACCTGTCCAGACTAGAGAAGAAATTACCTATAAAAGTCTACAAAAATGTCTGGAAAACACAGAACCACATTTTTTCAAACTGAGGGAAATACAATGAAATATAAGTAATATGTCCTGCAAGAATCTTCAAGAACGTGCTTTAAAAGTCAAACCATTGCACATTTTGGCAATTAATTATTTAATAAGCAACAACTAACAATAAAGGAACATAGAATACATGATAGTGAAGTTGAACGTAAATTGTAGCTCTCTGATAGCATCTAGTACCAAAATATTTCCCATAACAGCAACTAGCTGCATCGTTTAGTGATGTATTAGACTGTGGGTCTGTAGGTAAACAGGATTTGGGTTAAAATTCTCCTTTTGCACTGATGACCTGCACAAGTCTACACAAACTCTATACTTTGAATATTTCATTCATGCATTGACTTCAAGCAGAGCCACTCTGTCCTGAACTTCACCCCTGAAGTACTGAATTAAACAAAAGAGATTCTTTGCAACATTTCCTTAAAATAAAATAGAAGTATTAATCCATTAGTCTTGGACTTAAATAAATGTCATCACCTGCCAGATAAGTCTATAAAGCTTTTTAATCACTGCTATAATTAGTAATGTTTCCTTTTGTCTACTGTGCAGTTCAATTAGCACACATTGCAAAGGAAATACTGCACTTTTGCTTACAAGATGTGCCATTTTTATACTCGATTAAACTTTTGTGTAATGTAGAAAAATAAATCCTTCATTTTCTAGTTTCTACGGTAAGGATAGGTTTTCAGTGGAGAAGGTTGTTTGCTTTGTTTAAATAAACCCTTGATCAAAGGTGTTTATCTTGTGTTTCCAGAAGAGAAACATCATGGACTAAAGCAATGAATATATAAAGAGAGACGCAAATTCGAGAAATAAACTCTGTGACAGCAGCATACTGATAGGCAGGCAGCTTGAGATTCTGAGGAATGTTTCGACTCTGCATCCAAAGACAGATTTATATTTAAGTTAAATGTATGCATGATTCACCCAGAGATATATTTCCCCCCAGTAAAAAGGGGCTAAACCCTTTTGAGAGTTATATCTTCAGTCTGCAGATTGGAGGATATGATTCAACTCGTCGTACAATGAGTTAATCCATTCCCTTGTCCTGAGATAACAAAAATTTTCCTCTACATGTTGTGAAGCAGAATTACTGGAAGTGTTTACAATAGCATAGAGGTCTATCTTACTGTTTATTTGGCTCTTAACCTTCTAGCTATGGCTGAAGTAAAAAATGCTGGAAGTGGTAGTGGTTTTAAATCAACAAATGTAACTACCCCACTCATTTCACAAAATGCACTGAGAGATATTAGAAGAAAAAAAAAATCAGGCTCTTTTGCTTTCTATAAAGGCTTCATAAACGGCATTTGTTTGAGTCCGCAAATCTCAACACTTTTGTGAGTCAGAATTCTGAAGTGATATAGTATAGAAGCCATTGCAGTACATACTTATATATTGTGTTATAAACATATAGTGTTACATTTGTTGTATATGCATATGTATATCTCTGCTTTCTGTTTCATAATTGACTAATGCTACTGCAAGACTACAGATCTGAATGATCTGGCTGCAATAGTCATGGTAGTTGCTGTAAATGTGAATTTTTTATAGTGGTGTTTTATCTAAACACGTGTGCATTTATATAGCCGCTTTATTTAAGTTACTCCTGGGGTAAGTATACAACATTAAAAAGAACATTCAAAATGGAAAAGGGTTATCTATTCTTGTTAGGAAAAGCTAGTCTGCTGCAGGTAATGTTTCTAACGTTAATATAGGCTAGAGGCATTCTTTTGGTTTAGAAGTAGAAAACATATCTCACTATTTAACCAATGACCTAGCCAACACTGTTATATATCCTGTAAAATTTTCAAAAACTTGTGTTAGAATTTCTGGTTATCACCTATATGGAAGCCAAAAGCACCTGTGATTAAAGGAAGACTTGTGGCTTTTACTGAATTTAAAATAAAGTTAAAATCTAGAAACCGGTGACAGAAACATTCACAGTTCCAGCTGCTGAAAGGTAATTGGATTAGAATAATGAGCACATATTTCTGTTTGGTAATTACTGTACTTCCCTGAAAAGACTATTGCGCAAAGGTAATTGTACTAGAGAGTTTCAAAGATATGCTTTTATTTCAACAGCTACTTTGTTTTACAAAGTGCAGTACTGATGATATCAGTTTAATTTATTACAAAGGGATGAAGGTATATTTTATAAAATATTATATACATTCCAACATCTGATTTATTAAGTGATACACTGGGATCTTTTAATGAAAAGGTGAAAAGAATGGATATACAAATGTTCACTGGGACTATACTCAGTGCTGTTTAACATCTTTTTTGAAGACATGGACAGTGGGATAGAGTGTACCTTCAGTAAGCTGTGTGTTGTAGTCAACACAGTGGAGGGAAGGGATGCCACCCAGAGGGGCCTGGATAGATTTGAGAGCTGGACTAGTGCAAATTGCATGAAGTTCAACCAAGTCAAGTGCAGGGTCCTGCACCTGGGACACAGCAATCGCAGACACAAATACAGGTTGGACAGAGAATGGCTGGAGAGCAACCCTGAAGAGAAGGACTTGGGAGTGCTCATGGATGAGAAGTTCAACAAGAGCCGGCAGTGCATGCTGGCAGCCCAGAAAACCAACCACATCCTGGGCTGCAACAAAAGAAATATGACCAGCAGGTCGCTGAGGTAATTCTACCCCTCTACTCTGCTCTCATGGGACCCTACCTGGGATACTGGGTCCAGCTTTGGAGCCCTCAACATAGAAAGGACATGGAACTATTGGAATGGGTCCAGCAGATGGCCACAAAGACGATCAGAGGGCTAGAACCCCTCTCCTAAGAAGACAGGCTGAGAGAGCTAGGGTTGTTCAGCCTGGAGAACAGAATACTCCAGAGGGAACTTTAGCAGCTTTCCAGTAACTGGAAGGGGCCTACAGGAGAGCTTTGAGGAACCTGGTCTAGTGGGAGGTGTCCCTAACCATGGCAGGGGTGTTGGAAACAAATGATCTTTAAGGTCCCTTCCAGCCCAAACCATTCTATGATTCTATACTCTGTGGGTGACACTGGCCTAAATAAGCCATGGCCTTTGTCTCAGTTGCCCTGCTGAGCCCTGCTTGTGTCTGACATATGAGCAGCAGCACCCTCAAGGTGAATGACAGAGACTCTGGACTTGCAGCCTCAAGAATCACAGTCTCACAGACATGACCAGGGCTGCAGAGGCTTCTGTTCTACTACCTTTTCCCATAATGTCAAATAAGTCATGAAATGGTCTAAGTCTAGGCTATGATCTATACAACTGAAGCTTTGAAAGCCTGGATAGGAAGATCTGTAGTCTAGATTTAGGATGCTTGGGGTTTGACCTGTGAGTGAAACGCGACACAAACCATGCCTACGCTCAGGTTCAGATTCAGGCTGAGGCTGGCCATGTGCTGCAGATGCATTTACAGTATATGTGTATATATGAGAACCCAAGAGTTATTCTGAATTCACCAGTCTGGATGTTCACTGGAGTTGTTCCCAGTGCCCTGATGTCTTGAGACCCATGTAGACCCTCACCTCTAATCCACTACCCTTCACTGTCATTATGAGACCTTCAAGTTGTAATTTCCAAAGGACACCAAAAAAAAGTGAGTGGAGAAATTGCCGTGACAAAATCTAAACAGGTGCATGATGTGGAGACTAAGTATCCCATTGCCATGTATCTCAATGCACTCTAGTAACTAAATTCAGATGAACTATAGTATCCTTGCATTGTAGTGAATTCTGTTGATTAAACACCCATTGAGGTTATGAGCAAGCTGTCACTTCTAAGACAGCTACCAGTCTCTTTGTTATTATCCAAAACTAATAGCTTTGAAGATCCAGGCGCAGAGACCAATTAAGTGGTGGTGAGATTCACCTTTGGATATTCTACTGCGCTGTGTCAAATTCAGACTGCCTCTATCTGTATGTATGTATGTACAAATCCAGGGATCGTGTTTTCCCTGTCATATACTGAGGAGAATATTTAAACTATAGCAAAAAGAGAAGATACTGTTTTCCTAGGTATAGCTTTAACCACCCTTGCAGTGCCTTATTTCCTGCTAGGTAAGGTTGCTTTTTTAACTGCTGGTGGATATAAAGGCAGAAAAACAAACAAACAAAAAAAAACAACAACAACGAAACAAACAAACAAACAAACAAACAAACAAACAAACAAACAAAAAACAACAAAAGAAAACAAAACAAAACCAAGACACTGTTTTTTAACTTCTCACCAATCTGCTACCGATGATGTGGTTATTTAATAGGTTCAAAGTTTATAACAGAATTGTAGATTCAAAGTCATCAAGTCTACCTTGGATTATCGAAAAATACTGGAATAGGGAGAGAAAAGTAAAACAGGTTTATTTTGCTGTTAATTTCAATGCACATAATCATTCCTTGTTTGAGTACATGGTTAACAGCACAGTGATTTTGTGAATTTTAGCACGTGATTTTTCCACTAGATATTTTTAATACTTTTCATTATTTATCTCCTTTTTTTGCACATTTCACCCCCTCAGTCACAGATGTGAATTTCAAGTGACCAGTCATGTATTATAGACAGGGTATGGTAATTATAGTTAGTAATCCAGAGAAACATAGGTATTTTGATTGCACAGTGGCATGGTATATTAGAAATTAGTAACTGTTTGAGTAAATACAATGACCTGGATTCTCCTATTACTTTAGGCATGTTACGGTGTAGTTATCCATATCTCCTTTTATAGCCAAACAGTGGATTAGGGTGCAATACAACAGACCTGTTTTAGACATATACCTCAGAACAGTATTTTGAACTGCTCGTTAGAAACACTTATTTCTCCTGGGTGATTCATTGTATCTTGCACATTTCTGCATGTAATCAGCTGAATTTCATTCCCAGGTATTCCCCGCGCAGTGTCTCCAAAGCAAAGCAGCCATAAACTGTAAAGCCGACGACCTCAGAATAAACACCCTTTTCCCAAGCAGTTCAGAAGCATACAATTTCCCCATAATTTTCACAGCACCAGAGCAACCCCTAGGTGAGACAGATATAACTAGTCTATGACTAGACTAACAGTATTTTGTTCAATGAGGATTGTAGGACTTCATAACAGCTTGTTTTGAATTTTAGTCCCCCCCAAACTTAAGTCTCTCTCTCTATATATATATTTATATGATACAACTGGTAAACTGCCACATAAGTACCCCAACCCACAGGATGGAACCACTCCTCACACATTTCTATTTCTGCATCCATAGAAAAACCACTTTAACATGACAAGGAGGGAATATTGTTAAATTCACTTTATATAAAAGCTTGAAGGGAAGGAGAAGAGATGTAAGTCTATCTCTCTGAGGCGCAAAAGATCCTTCTGAACCTAGAGAATTCCCAATTTATAAATGTCTACTACACAATCCTAGCAAATTGGGCAATCGTGGCACCCTTTTTGTTATCACAGGGGAGAATCTTGTTTCACTTTTTGAAACAGGAGCTGTAAGTAAGCAACTTACCTTCTCGGTAGGGTACTGTGTCAGGGATCATAAGTGGCTGGAAGCATCTTCCAATGATCTTTCAGTCAGCTGGCAGACTTCAGAGATGGTCAGACCATTAGATATACACCTGTCATCAATGATTCCCACGCTTACATCAAGGTAGCTCCTCAGGCGGCCCAGAGGTTTCCTGGATTCAATTCTGAGTTGCCTAGCTCGCTCCTGTTCCTATGCGAGAAGACATAAGTCTAAACCTGAGCTCTGAATCCCCCTGTGAGCCCTGGAAGAGAAGTTAAAGTGGAAATTTATCAAATACTTATTTTTGATCTAGCTCATTCTCTCTCTTTCTGTGGCTCGATACACTCTAAATTATTCCCTACAACAGCCTCAACAGAAGATAATCATTGGCAATACTAGCTGAGCCATGTAAACACTTACTCCCATCATGTGAGTATATCTGGATGATTAGAGAATCCATACAGAAGGTACCTCTATTCCTGGTTAGTCATGTCTTCTTAAATTGGATAATTCAGTGGGTGTCCTTGACAGAGACCCCAAATGTTTGACTTATGAGGACGTATGTAAACAAAAAAATCTATTCAGCATATTGGGTTGGGCTTTTGTTTTGTTTGGATTGTTTGTTTGTTTGCTTTTTCCCCAGGAAGGATTGGTTTAAGCAACTGCATTTAAAAAAAAAAAAAAAAAAAAAAAAAATTTGACANAAAAAAAAAAAAAAAGTTGACTCTAGTCTGGAATTCTACATCTCACTTTCCTACAGGTAAAAGAACTAAATACACTTCTTCTCTATCTATTAGGGAATAATTTATGCGGCTTTTCAGTGTCTTATGGGGGGTGCAGTAAGATGAGGATGTCATAAATACTAAACCTAGCTCAGTCTTTGAAACAGGATGTCAGAACCCAGACTGAAAAAATCCATACTACCCAGTGACGTAAGTCCTAAGAAAAAGAATGAGATTCTAAGGGTCACAATAATCACTTACAAAGATGAAGTAAGGGGAACAATATTGACGGATAAAAGAAGCAAATGATGATATCTCCTAAAAGCAATTCTGTAGGAAAACGTTGGGGGGGGGGGGGGGGGGGGGGGGGGCAAAAGA
>VXBW01003206.1:270630-325041 GCA_013400375.1 Thinocorus orbignyianus | reverse complement strand
TAACAGAATAAAATAGGGATTTTTTGGTTGTTCCTTTTTTTTATTTATGTTTTTATCTACATATGTGAGAAAACAGAACAATAAATGCCTGTGGAACTGGGGCAAAAGCATCTGGTAGTTCCACAGTGTTAAAAGGTCAAGTAAAGTCTAGAAGGAAAGGAGAAATGAACAAGGATGTTGTTAGCTAAATGGAGGAGAGCAATTTCTGTACTATCACTAGGACTGTGCTGAAATTAAAATCAGTTGAGACATTGTTGTGAACAATGATTAGAAAGACGAGAACAGCTATTGGTTGCTGATTGGAGAGGTGACAAATGAGACAGGAGTGATGAAAGAAAATGCTTTGACTGGTAACTGGAGAAATGAGATCCAAGCATCTGATGAGAAAATTGAGGTCAGGTATTAGGTAGCACAGTTCCTCCTGAAGACTTTGTAAGAAGGGAGCTGGAGTATGGGATTTTGGAATTGCCACACTGTGAACTATTTTCAGTGCACTAAGTAAAAGTAGGATAGCTGGGCCAAATGACAGCAGTTAGAAGCAGATCAGGAGGGTAGACTTTTTCTTTAGATCAGTAGGTAAAAGGTGTGAGAGGCTGCAGACGTAAACAAATTTAAAAAAAAAAAAAAAAACAAAAACCCACATATAGATAAAATGGAGAAAGTACCACTCTTAAAGAAACAACTAGAGGTAGAGGTGACATTATTGTTATTTCGGGCAGAAATATGCACCCCGTTTAGTCCAATCTCCTAACTAAAAACACAAAAGGTCAACTAACATGAGAAAGCTTTCATATTCCACCTAGACAGCCTTTTTGGCCAAAACATGAAATTATCTCCTAATTTTACAATTTATCTACTATTTTCATTTGACATATTGAGGTTATTTTAAATTTCATAAAAGGAAAGAAATTGCAGGCATTAGTAATTCTAATGCTTTGCAAATGTGTGAAAGGGTACAAAATGGCACAATATATGCTGCTTTCAATATTTCTTACCCATTAAACTGACCATTCACTATGCTGATTTATCCAGATGCTCCACAGTCCTGAAATAATAATTCTAAATAGACTTACACAAGAATGTAAAAGAACTGATGTAAATAATTTTTATTCCAAGTCACACCATTTTTCTTCGTTGTTGTAATGTTCCGTCCAGACTGAGGCCACACATCCTAGGGAATTACAGCAACAGGTTACGTCAGCTAATTTCTATCTTAATTCATAACTTATTATTTTGTTAGTTTTATTAGGGTAACCCTAATGAAGTCCAGTGAAATAGAGGCTGATGAAATAGAAGAATCTTTATCTTTCTTCTGTACAGCAGAACCCAGAGCTAACCAGTGGCATTTATTCACATGGTGTGCGAAGCAATCTGTAGAGAGAGAGTCTTCTGTCATCTTTGATAGGTTATGTGCGCCAAATTGAATATCAAGTAGCCTGTTGGCATCGTCAATCTGTGAAAAAGGTATCTTTTCTCCTCTATTTGGAGCCTTAATTTCTTCTGGATAATAGAAGAGAAGCTCTCTTATCATCCTTCCCTACAAATTCTGCCTTTGAGTTCATAAATCTACGTAGACTAAGCTGAGTGGATTTTGCTACACCAGGAAAAAGGTGAATTCTTTGGCCTTGAAACATTACTTAGGAGGTTTTTTTGCTGGGTTGATGTTTTGGGATTGTTTTTTATTATTATTTCTTTCTTTCTTTCTTTCTTTCTTTCTTTCTTTCTTTCTTTCTTTCTTTCTTTCTTTCTTTCTTTCTTTCTTTCTTTCTTTCTTTCTTTCTTTCCTGCAGAGAAAATAGTGTCACTTTGTGAAGACACTACAAAAGAAATAATTTCAGGAGGCATCTTGTCATCTACAAGTAGAAGGATTCACAACTATTTTAGCTGCAGGTCAGAGTGCCTTTTTTGAAACCTCTCACATACTAAATACAAAAGTACCTCTCCATAAATTACCTACTTCATGCATCACTTCAACATCAGCAGCAGATAATCTGAAAACTCTCTCTACTGCTTTTAAAATAATTTCCCAGTTATTCAGTTTAAAAGGAAAGTGACATATATGGTAACATTTATTTTTACATTAGTGTAATTTTCCTTGAAGGCAATGGAAGTTACGCCCACCTACATGAAAGCTGAATTTGACCCATAGTCTTTAGTAACATTGTTCCTTAAAATATTCTTACCAGCAACCAGAGATCTTTAAGTCATTATTCTTAGATTTCTACATTTGGTTTTGTTTGTTTTTATATAGCAATAGATGCAGTATAACCAAAATTTAAGTTTTTATTTAATTAACTGATCTAAGCAAATGCATTTGCTTTTTTCTGTTTTTCAGCAAGACCTTTCATATGTGCTTTCAGTCAAACTTTGTCAAAATTAAACATCTTTTTCATCTGCAGAACAGGTCGTAAACTGGGCAGAAAGGTGAATATTTTATTTAGTAATGAAGTCATCTCCTGCCAGTTCTTATTAACCCTAGTCTATAGGCAAGGCTTGTACAGGGCTGCTGAGCGATCAAGGAATCCCTGGGTAAGTCAGTCTTCCTATGGAGATTTACAACAGATCCATTTCTACCAAATCTGGATGAACACTGTCTCTCCTTTGACAATGTTTTTTGTTATCTCTTCCTGTTACTATTCATGTGAAGCTCAAGAGTCACAAAGCCAGAAGTTTTACTAGCTTTTGCTTCCTGATGCTGCATGGGATCTGTACTCTCTTTTCACTACAGTGCCTGGAATCATGGCATTTGTGAGCGACTCTGTTTTAAAAGCGGAAAACATAACGACTTGCTTTGTAGAATTCTCTCTATTCAGTTTTAAAAGTGTGAAAGACACCAATCCTTAGCTTTTCTCTAGAGAATGAGTGAACAGCCCTCTGCCTCAACAGTACTAATCATGACAGAGAAGCTGACAGTGCCATCCTGGCTTTTATCATGCCGCAGCTTTACTGTTCTAATTTCCTCTAGTGTAAATGGCCAGAAAAGCATTTTGACACTTGCACCCCTTGCATAGTTCCAGGTTTGTTCAGTGGGATAAGAATTCACAAACGAATTTCGGGTGCCTTGTGTCCTTGCACTACCTGTTGCTATCAGTAGAATGAGTAGAAACAAGGGCAACATAAAACCAAGTTTTATAAAAGATTCTAAAAATAGGACTTATACAGTATACTTAACAGTATACAGATAATAAGGGTCAGTAAAAGGCAGAACTTTTCACTTTTACAAAAGGATTGAAGTGTCCTTATTTCAGTCCTCAGAATGATTAAAACACAACTAAGAGAATGGTGAGTCTTGATCTCTCCCAAATTTCAGTGTTAGAGCAGACAAGGAGTTATATAATATCTTCAAACAAGGAGTTTTCAGACTGTTCCAGTCTCTGATGTCTATTCCCTGTGATGTAAGTGACCATTCTCCCCAGTCAAGCTAGGAGTTGCACCAGATCATAGAAATGACCTCAGGGGAAAAAAAAAAAAAAAAAAAGAACCCAAAAACTTCAAAAAGAACAAGCAGGGAAGACTGAAGGAGGACCTAGGATAAAATTTCTATAATCATTGCTACTGAAGAACATAAAATTACAACTTAAAACAAAACAGAAGAAGATAGAATATTGTCTTCTAACCAAAGAAGAAACAAAGGAAAAAAACACAATAGGTATATATTTGTGTCTCTACAAGCACAGTGTTAGGCTGAAGAAAGTCTATTGATCTCCAGCTGTTGTCTACTGTCATTGGGAACGTGGTGGGATAGAGAATATTTACTCATACAGAAACAAATCCCAGTTGCTAAAGTGAGATAGCAAAATCCTTCCTTAGAAAATACTGATGTGATATAAAAATACAGCAAGTACAGATGCGATTCCCAGCTTTCCTGAGATTTCCTAATATATAGGTTCTATTTATCGGGTATTTTTCTTAGCTAGAGCTCACAGCATTTGGGCATTTTACTTGTCAGACCTTTGCCTCACTGTTAAAACAGATCAAATAAGAAACCTTTCATCAATTTTGACTCCTTTCCTATGTAGGCACATATCCATTGATGTTAGGGATTTTGTCTTAAGCAGAGAATGAAAGTAAACATGTAATAAGTTGGATTAAGCTTAAATGAAGGGATGTTTTTCTATTTCCCTTATGGTGGTTTTATCTATTTTCTTTTCCTCCTTTCCCTTGCAGCTGATACTACTAAAACCTAGGGCAGGTTTTATTTTGTGGGATGCTTAAAAGGCTCCTACAATCCTTAGGCAGACAATTAAAGATGTAATGGAATTTCTCCAAAACTGTTGATTTTTATTTTTTTTCCCATGTTATGTACCTCACTGACATATTACTGGGGATCAACCTTTTTCTGCTTTGGTACACAAATAATTGCATTATCACTTCGTTATCAGGCAAAGGAGCAGCTAACAGTTTAAAGTTTGGGGTCAAGTGAAATCTCTCTGTGGCTTTATGGGTAATTAGGTTAGGTTACATGAGTCAAGTGAATATTCATTAGTTGTGGGATGAATACTCAGCATGTAGTAGAAATTTGCATTTCTACATACTTCCAAACCTAATTCATGGCTAGTATTGACATAGCAATCACATTACATACTTTTTCTTCGAGACAAAGGAATAATTGATTTGCAATGATCCCTAAAGTATACCATCAAAATTTTCTAAGGGAGTAACTCCTTTAGAAATCTGATAGAATTAACCCTATTTTCTACCTCTGTTATTGCTAGCAATTGAACTGGGACCTAACACTTTCCTCGGCATTTTTTGAAAAGGACCTCCACGAAATCGTGGAAACTGTAATAATTGATATGATTTTTTTAAGTCATATCATTTCTAATTCAAATACTGTGTTCAGTTTTGGGTCCTTCACTCCAAGAAAGGCATTGAGGCATTGGACCATGTCCAAAAAAAGGACAATGAAGCTGGTAAAGAGCCTAGAACACAAGTCTTACGAGAAGCAGTGGTGGGAGCTAGGGTTGTTCACCCTGAAGAAAAGGAGGCTGAAGGGAGACCTTATCACTATCTACAGCTACCTGAAAGGGAAAAGACAAAAGGAAATGGCTTCAGGTTGTGCCAGGGGAAGTTTATATTGGATATTAAGAAAATTTTCTTCACAGAAAAGATTGTCAAGCATTGAAACAAGATGTCCAGGGACGTGGCTGAGTCCATCCCTAAGGTATTTAAACATGTGTTGGTGTGGTGTTTAAGGGCATGATTTAGTGGTGGACTTGGCAGTGCCAAGTTAACAGTTGGATCCTATGATCTTAAAGGTCCTTTCCAACTTCTATGATTCCACTTTGTACAGTACCTTAATGACATGTTCATGTGTGCAACACTTCTTTCTCAACAGGGAATAATAAGACTTTCAAAAGTCTGAAAATGATTGCCCAGAACATGACATAGTATCTAACTGGAGCTTAGTTACGTAAGTTCTATCAAAAATTTCTTTGTATTTGCTTAGAAGCAGACACTCCTTATCTCTTTCAACTGTGATAATTTTTACCAAATGGCTACACTGATTAAGCACGGCCCGCAGCTCACAGGAGGTGATTCTCCCCCTCTACTCTGCGCTTGTGAGACCCCATCTGGAGTACTGTGTCCAGTTCTGGAGTCCTCAACATAGAAAGGACATCAAACTGTTGAAGAACAGGTCCAGCGCAGGGCCACCAAGATGATTAGAGGGATGGAGCACCTCTCCTATGAGGACAGGCTGAGAGAGCTGCAGCTGTTCAGCCTGGAGAAGAGAAGGCTCCGGGGAGACCTAGTAGCAGCCTTTCAGTATCTGAAGGGAGCCTACAGAACAGCTGGAGAGGGACTCTTTGTCAGGAAGTGTAGTGATAGGACAATGGATAACGGTTTTAAATCGGAAGAGGGGAGATTTAGATTAGGCATTAGGAAGAAGTTCTTTGCTGTGAGGGTGGTGAGGCACTGAAACAGGTTGCCCAGAGAAGCTGTGGCTGACCCATCCCTGGAAGTGCTTAAGGCCAGGCTGGATGAGGCTTTGAGCAACCTGCTCTAGAGAGAGGTGTCCCTGCCTATGGCAGGGGGGTTGGAACTTGATGATCTTTAAGGTCCCTTCCAACTCTATCCATTCTATGATTCTATGATTTCATTAGCACAACTGCTGTTTCATTTGGCAAAATTTCACTTGTATACAGACTTTCTTCTAAAACATTAGACAGGGAACCACCAAACACTATGGAGATGGCCGCATGAAACTAATTTGAGATGATTGCATAGATAATAAAAGTCTGTCTTTTTCAGGAGCTAAAACCAGATTCATCAGTACCTGCAGTAGTTATTGACTTCGACAGACTTTCATCTTTGAGTTCCAGTCATTTCTGTGTGCTCTCTAACCTTTTACAGGTCCCAAGACAAGGTAGTAAGAGAAGTCTTTTTGGTGCCAAATAGACAGGTAGAGTACCGTTCTACTCTTCTTATCAATCCATAAAAGAGAATGAAAAATCAATAAAGCCAGATATTTCTCCATTGTTTTGGAGAGGAACAAAATAGAACAGGAGGTTTTGCTTCCTATTTTTTAGTATGAGTTCCAATTTAAATGTTCAGAAATATTCTAGTGCTAAGTATGCAGTAAGCTATTTCTGAATTTAAATGAACATGTCATCCACATACACATGCAGTTTGAAAATTTTAACCTTCTGAAATCAGTGAAGTCATTAAATTCCATGAGACCAGAGTTTTGCCAATTATATTTACCTTCAGTTTAAGAGCAAAGAATTAATAAAATTCCATCAAATATGCAGGTCAAATTTTTTCAAAGATTTGATAGAAGTCTGGTTTTTAAACTCCTACCACATCTCACTCTAAGACATAGTTATTCTTGTATAATATTTTCTAGATATTTTTTTATTCCAGGCTTCTTTTATTTCTCTTTTCAGATTTGTATTACTGAAGTATTAATGCCAGCACAAATATTTTGGGGAGAAGGTTTTTTATCTGGATGAGGATAATGGCCAGAAAAGTTCACCCATCCACCATGATTACATCACCACAGAAGATTCAGATGTCAAAAACTATTTCAGATAGAAAGAGACTAAGTCATTTTTTTAATTGAGCATATAAATTTCATTAAGTGAGCACCTTACAAGAGTAATAGTTGGTGAAGGAGTTCATGTTTGGAAATATGTTTGATGACATACCTTGTTATAGACATAATCCTGTGTCCATTTGGCATGTGACAAAAATGTTATAAATAAAGTGCCTTGGCAATAGACATAGCAAATTGCAACAACTTAGCATCAACCAACTGCTTGCAAAATATGCTAGGAAGCCATTACATCTATTGTATATTTTTCTTTCCCACAATTGGGAAAGAACCCAGATCCTTTCCAAAATTGACTCAGTGTAAATTTTCCAACGCACAGGTAGTCAAGAAAATAACCTATCTTGTAAGTTACTTCACTGACTTAAATTTATCACCCAAAAGCTTTATCATTGTCTCATAAAACAATTTATCACTCCAAAGTTTTCATCATACTCTGCTTCAGCTATTGAAAATCATGTCATTCACTCTGCCACTTACTTGCCAAATATACAGCTCAATTAGGAAATTTTAAATATTAAACGTGTATCAGTTCACATAAACACCCATCACTTTAGCATCTACGTACCTCGGAAGTAATTATTCTCAGAAGTTATCAACCTGACCTATAAAAGTAGTACTGTCACCATCATACTGACATACTAATACAGTGAGAAAATTCACACAAAACTCACCTCAGGTCACAAAAGCAACTCACTGCACAGTAGTTTACTCTCCAGCCAACTTTCTTCTCATTAGGCAATTTTAAATTTTTTTTTTTTTTCAAAGAATCAATTTTTCTAAATGTAGCTGTGACCAAAGCCATATCCAGGTTTTTCTCCTGAATTTTATTTTCTTTCTGTTCTCCAAATACTACAAAACACATTAGGGTGAGAAGAGTAGTCATTTTCAAGGAGTCTAAGGAGCCCTTATTAAGAGGATAGCTCCTTCTAACTGTCCACTTGCCAT
Source organism: Thinocorus orbignyianus (assembly GCA_013400375.1). NCBI lineage: Eukaryota > Metazoa > Chordata > Aves > Ciconiiformes > Thinocoridae > Thinocorus > Thinocorus orbignyianus. The sequence goes on along the minus strand of VXBW01003206.1, from coordinate 317,042 downwards.
TCAGGAGACCAACAAACCAGTGTAGAAACCCTGTTGGGGAGGAAGCTCTCAGCAGCTCCTCAGATTTCCTACTGGAGCTAATAACTCAAGACAGCATGTTCAGCTGTTGTGAGAGAACTACACAGCTTGGATACATAGTGAGACAAGAGAAATCCGATATTTTCGAATCAGCTGAAAGGCCTAGAGTGCGTTATTCCCCTCATGACCAATTAGAATATTTTTAGGGAAGAAAATAGAGATTTTAAACTAATTTAAAAGCATTTGTTAAAAACAATATTGAACTTGCACTAGCATTTCTTTATACCCTGTCCGATTTTGAAATTTTTTCCCTCAAATCTTGCTTTAATTCTACACTGGTGAAATCCAATGGAGTTTCTTTTGTTTTACATCAGCGTAATCGATATCAGCATCAGGCCCATTGTCTTCATTGTAAGCAAGTTATAAATCGCCATTCTTCATGGTCATATAAAATGATACATAGATATTGGTAGAAAAAGAGGTCTCTTGGCACAATCATTACTTTTTCCATTTTCTGTAGACAAACAAACCCATAAAACAGAACTGACAGATGTTATAACCCAAGAAAATGAAAGAGAAAACCCCACAGTACAGAGGAACTAAAGAAATTCCAAATAAAAACATACTGTGGCAACCTCCTGGAATACACCTGTTTGTATTCCAAGATTTGGAAAGCATAAAAGCCACAGAAAAAAAAAAAATAATGTTCCAGCCAGTTCAGGGTCCTACTAGGTATAGCAAAAAGATTCCAGAACATTTGTTTGAGTCATGCAGTAAAGTTTCCTTCTACTTGAAATGCACCAGGTTTGTACAAGTCGGTCCATATAACGTGTGTTAAGTTGTGGATTTTAAAAAAATGCAAACAAGAACAACAAACAAACACTGATTTTCTGATTTCTGCAATAGTTTATTATGTGTTTTAACACTCACCACACTCAACATCCGAAATAAAAATGTACACTTTTCTATACACTGTACCAGAGCATGTTGTGATTTAAAATTAATTTTAAAATAACCAAAAGTCTCAGGAACTGAAAGTTTTATTTTTTGTTGAAACTACGACCTCAAATTCAGCCTCAGCCACATCTGACTGTAGTTGGAAACCTCTGAAGTATCAGCACTCGGGCTGAAGCCACCCTCAATCCAGAGGAAAAAAAATGCAGTTCTTTGAAAATAAGCCCTTTCACAGACATATGCACAGGCTAGAGAGATTTACCAGATTCTCTGATTTGAGAGTGGTTTCAAATGTAGAGATTTCAAAAGCCTCACTCAATAGATACTATGGCTCAGGCTGAAGTTGAAAGTGCTGGTTTCAACATTGCTGGAGGTTTTAGGAATATAGGAATTAATAATGGATTGCACTGAATAAAACACAAACAGCACACAAAAATCCTCACACTGACAAAGACTTTTTTCCTACTTTTCCCCTATCCTGGGGCACGTGGAGCTAAGGGAGACAAATAGAACTCACATGCCCACCAATGAATTAGTGTCTCATAACTTAACAGCATCAAACCTCGTTAGTAAAGCTGAAAGCTGGCTTTCAGTAGTTTAAGCTGGATTCTGCTCCAAGCACTGCAATTCTATAATCTTCTGACTCTGATATTCCACTACTGAATCTGATATTTTGAAAGGGAAATGCATGCACGTACATCTGTACACATGTACAGACATTTCTATTTGCCTGTGTAAGGAGACAGAGGGGAGACCTTATTGCCCTCTACCTGAAAGGAGGTTGTAGAGAAGTGGGTGTTGGCTTCTTCTCCCTAGTGAATAATGACAGGACCAGAGTAAATGGTCTGACGTTGCAGCAGGGGAGGTTTAGACTGGATATTAGGAAGAATGACTTTACTGAAAGAGGAGTCAGGCACTGGAACAGCCTGCCCGCGAAGGTGGTGGAGTCCCCATCCCTGGAGGTATTTAGGAAACATATAGATGTGGCACTTTAGGGAATGCTCTAGTGGCCGAGGTCATAGGGAGTGGGTTGTGTATGGTTGGGCTTAGTGATCTCAGAGGTCCTTTCCAACTGTAACAATTCCGTGATTCAGTCCGCTTACATCTCTTTCCTCTAGTCCTTCATCTACTTAGCTGATAAGTAGTAACACTAATAGGAAACCAATAATGTAGCAATATAATTGCAGATACAGAACTAACCAAGCAAGCTGTCTTGTCCTTGTGCAACTGCTCGCTGAAGCATAAAACAGACATAAACCCCTCCCAAGGAAAATGCAAGCAGAGCTATTGTAAGGTTCAATTAATGTTTTTTAAGTGGCTCAAGACGCTGAATAAATTGAAGATAAGCACAGGAGAAATGGTGCATACGTGTTTATATGTGTTTAAAATCTGTCTCTATAGCTTTTAGACGTGATACGTTCTGGATGCTTTGCAATACTTCAGCAACACAAAGGAGCCATAAACCTGACTTAACCAACCAGTTAAGCTGTATTAACGGGCACTTTGTATCCTTGTAGCGAATGCCTTGGGTCATCGCATTAATTCGAAGCACTTGGAATAAAGGAGGGAAGGCAACCTATAATGTAGGTGAGATCCCTTAGAGCTTGATGCACAGCCAATTGACATCAGTAATAAGATTCCCATTTGTCTTAAACCGCTGATCATAATTAGTCTAATTTAATGGATTGCACCAACCATTTCCCTTTTGCACTTTAGTCTGTCATGCTGACCTGAAAAACTATTTGTTAGCCCTTTTTCTATTTAACAACAAGGAACTTCCATGTGAGTGTTCCATGGCACCGAGTTATCTTGAACATGTTTATTTTTTCCCTGAAATCACTAAAGCAGGCAGCATTAGCTACAGTGATTTTTAAAGGTAAATACAAAACTATATTCTTGCCATTGATGGCATTTCTGCAATAAAATTCTGAGCCATACAGTTGGTTGCTTTCAATGACTGATGTTGCCTGAGTAATTCTCTGTTACTGATGATATACCTTGACTGATTTGGGTTTTGTGGTGGTTTCAATGATGAATGCCTAATCTCTTCACTCTAGCTTATGTTCTTTCTTACTCTCTGTCTCAACGTCCTTTGCACAGGCCTGCCAAAAGCTTAGTGAAGCTGACACTGCTCTCCCCTCCTCTTCCTCTTGCTAATCACTAGACTCCAGAAAGCTTCTTCAGAACAGCATAAATATTGTAAGAGATAACCAAGCAGAAATGATGAGACACTTATTCTGGTCAAGTTTCCATCAACTTCAAAAATCCCGATGGTGGTTTTTGTTGGGGATTTTTAATGATAATACTTAGGCTCTAACACCTCATGTCTGATGTGTTTTTCTTACACGCATCACCTTAATTCCCCTTGGCCTTTTCACTTTCTTCCTGCTGTTTTGATATCCCATGTGTCTGTGCTGAAATTGAAGCTGCCAAGCATGATTTTCTATAGCATTTCTTAACGGAGCTACACCAGCTCTTATCTTTAAAATTTCATTAATAGGCTAAATCCAACCTGCATAATGTTACCAATGTGAAGATTTTTTATATATAAAATTAAAGATACAAGACACTGCAGATGTGGGTAAATGCTACAAAAAAGCTAGATTACATGCTGGTAGGGCTGGATTTTAAAAACAGTAGGGCTTCGGTTTAGTTCTGGGCAGTTGCTCAGCTGCCAGTCAAAAATCTTGTTATACATGAATGTAATGTCAGATCAATATTTGACAAGATTTTTGACTGGCAGGACAAATTGTTAGACATGCGTGTAGTGCCACATCCATGTATAACAAGACCCATGTAGAACAGCTGCCAGTGATTGAATCCTGTCATTCATATATTATCACAGCTGTTAGAGAAGCTCCCTGAGACCTCATATGTTAAGCAACTACACCAGTGCCTGAATTCCATCTGTAACCTCACCAAAACTTATCAAAGAAGAAGTCAAGAATCGTGAAGTGTTTGTGCTTTTTGGTTCATCACTAAAAATGTTGAGGTTTTTTCCCCCCCTACCATCTCTGCAATATAGCAGTATTTATATTCTATGTCCCTCTTATTAAAGACATGGAAATGTACAGGATTTATGTTAGTGTGCTTAACCAGTGAAATAGCCTATGAATTCAAGTGACAGCTGGTGGAGTAGGAGTGCTAGGAAAACCTGAGAGGAGGAAAGAAATGTGTGTAATTTCCACATTTTTAAATCCCAAGTAAGATCACCATGAGAGCATATATAAACCACGTTTAAAATTCATCAGCTGTACAAAAGCACAAAGCTATGCCATACTTACTTGGAGTTCTACATGTTCTCTAGATTCACCTCTAAAGACACCAACTTGGTGGACTGATTTCTTAAAAGATGTGGACGTGCAGCTTTGAAGCACTGACTAGTAGTCATGTCCACAGTTAAACTGCAGATTATGGTAGATGCAAAGCAGCTCAGAATCTTGGTCTGCACACAGCTGCAAGTCTTTTAACTGAAAAGCAATGGGAGATGCCGAAGGATGCACAACATTTCAAGAAGACATTCACCATGATGAGAGAAGCTGAACTATAAAGAGAGGAACTGGCATTCCTAGATCTATAAAATAGTAGTGAAGGAGCCTGATGGAGTGTCTAATTTGCCTAAATACAGGTCATTTCATGTTGTCTGTGATAGTCTAATACACCCGAGGTATAAATGTGGAGCTGAGAGACAGAACATGTGGGAATCCTATGCCTTTCTGATGCAACAGCTGGAGGGCAGGAGGAGTATCCTATGTATCTAGGATGGCTCTAGCCTATAGCGAATCAGGTAAATCACACCCTGACTCTTCCTTCATTTTTCTACCTGAGGCTTTTCTACTGTGCATTACCATGGCAACTTATCAAGCGCTGTCTCTTTTCTCTGAACACAGACCATAAAGTGCCAATATCAAATCCAGAGTCAGTCTAAGCTGCTAACATTTACATCATACTATTAATATTTAAGCCCTACATTGACACTGTGTTCAAGAAGGATGCTTCCCTGGTATCTGTGCATCTCACATATACGCAACCCTTTTCTATCCTTAATGTTAGTCACTGTAGCCTTAAATCTGATAGTCCCAAATATGGTATACTCCAGACCTTCATACTGAAAAAAAAAGGGAAATCTTTACCAGGTCACAACAATACTACAAACTCAGATTTGGATGAGAAAGGAAGCATGCTTTATCCAAACAGCATTTTGAAGCACTTTAAAGTAAAATAAAATATTACTTCTGGTGCTAGAAATAAGACTGTCTACAAAAGGTAATGTCTCTTCTCTTATAAAGGGTGTCACTGTGAAGGTCATTAATTTGAGCTTACATTTGTTCATATTCTATGTCTTTGCACTAAGTTCAACACCAGATCTCACCTGCGTTTCATCGCACTTAGAAGACAACTGAGCAGAATGTCTCCTGTCACCAAGAGTTTTGGTGAAAACTGCTTTGGAATATAGACCTCTCTTTGGTCAAGGATATTTTCTGGAAGTCTCCTGAATAACCCCTGATCCAGTCAAATTTATAAAGTCCCTCACTGTACAAACAAGCATAGCTAGGAAAGCCCTACACCAAAACAAACTAGTCCTGAAGCGATGACTTGATCCATGGACATCTGATGACTGAACATTATGACATGACTGAAGGAGCACTAGGCAATGAAAATGCCATGATTCCACAAAGATAAAACACAAAGACACGTGGGCCCTTTCCTTTCTTGCTTTCAGTGTCAAGCCCAGACATTTGTTCTCAGATCCCTGTCTTTAAAACAAAAATGGCAGGGAGTTAACCTGGCAAACACAATTTCACTTAAAAGAGACATAGATTTCTTTACAGTAGTAATGTACTCCTAATTCTACTTTACCTGTATTTTTGAATACTATACATTTTAACATACTGATTTTATTATTCTACTAAATTGTGGAAGATACATTGACAAACCTGTTTTCAGTTACTGTACCTTGTACTACTTCTGTTTGCTGACAGTATATTCTATTTTAGTAGTTGGTTATGAATTGCCTTAAGTCATCTGAGCTGCATGATCCAAAGATGTTCATATTTCTTTCCTTCCCTGATGGCAAAGAACTACTTTCCTTTCACAGTCTTTTTTTAAAAATTATAATTAGTCTAGAGCCTTGCCTCTACATTCATTCATCATTCTCTCCTATTAGTCTTATCACTCCATAGGGCTTGAGAGAATTGGCTAGTAACATCACCAGTAACTCAAGTTTGAAATAAGGCTATCAAAACAGATAGGCTTACACGCCAACTCTTTGGACAAAGTGTAATTGTAAAGAATGGGGCAAAGAGGTAATGAGAAGAAAAGCTTCCACCTCTGGGAGTCCTGCTGTGCTTCTCTCACTTTCCTATACTTCTACAGGAAATTTTCTGTTGCTCAACAAGTAGAAGACAAAACCAATGATAAGAAATTTCAGTTAATAATTTAAATTATGTTAATGTTGTCCTGTGTTGGTTATTATGCTAAATATTCATTACAATATTTTTAAGGAAGCATCGTGTTTATAGTTTTAAGCTCTGCTGTATGAAAATGATTCTAAGATGATTTTGAAGAGCCTCCTCTGCAAATAAATTGTCACTGTCCTCTTGGGTTTTTTCCCCATAAAAATTATTCTGCTGTCATGATTTGAAGCTTTTAATACCACCAAAGAACAAGGCAATAGGAATGGAGAGATTAGAAAGTTTTTCTCTCTGATCTAGTAGTAAAGAAAATACATGAAGCAAATTGCTATTAAATATATTATTATTATGTGTTGCTTTTTAATATGTTCTAGAATGCATGAGTTACCTTTAAGCAACTGAAGCTCTATTAATGAATATGATTAAAATTATAAAATCACAGGTGTTTGAAAACAAATAAGCTATTACCAAGTTAATGTAAAGTATTACATAGTCTTAGGAAATTAAGTTTCAGATAACAGAACAACCTCAGATTGTCTGAAATTTAAGCAACTTAATCTAACAGCAATTTTCACTTAGTTGTTCAATTATGAGTAATTAAAGTATCTCTGTCTTTTTTGAAGGATGAAGGAATACCCATAGTTACAGAAAATGAATTTATCAGTTTACCCAACATGTTCATACCTTATATCTTCCAAACAGCCACAGAAGACTCAAGAAATGGATTTTCTTCTTTACATTTCAAGGTCACATTTTTAGACATCTGTAGTCGTATTCAGAGTAAGGGATTGACATAATTTAAAATACCTCAAATTTAAATGGTTAAATCTAAGCTAGATTTCCCTTAGAAGCAGTAAAGAGAACTGTCATTTCCGAGGTGTCAATCTCCTGAGCAAATGCAGACAAGCTAAGATAAATGAACCTTAAAAGTAATCACTTCTGTCTGTTGACTCTACAGAGATCCAAAGCTGACTGGCCAAGATGACCAAATGAATTCTTCCCAGAATTAGAGTACCATAATGCATTGAAATCTAAATTTCATCCCCACGGGATTACATCAGGTGCTAGAATTATGTACTTAGGCTTATTATAGTCAGTACTAAAAGAAAGACACATTTTATGGTTATGCTGATCAAGACAATACCCAGAAACTATTATTTAGGAACAACACATGTTTAAACACTTGCCCTTTTGTGTAATACAAACATGCCATTTGATGTTCCTCATTAGATTTCAGTTATGCTTTTGCCTGAATTATAGACTTCATGGTTTTTCTGGACTTTGACGATCATTCCTACATTCACAGTAGCCCATCCTCCTCAGAATCATTCAGAGATTTCCCACACACACATACTTGTAAATATTTAGTGGAGTTGAAATATGATCTTTAGGAGGTTTATAACTCACTTTTGTTGCTCAGTGGTGACTGCTCCAGCCACTGGACTACTGTGCAAAAATTAGGTAGAAGTAACCAGCTGATTTGAAAAACTGAACTGTTGTGGTCCCATATTTGTGTGCCAGGGCTGTTCTTTGTTCATCAGAGCTGCTCCAGGATCATAAGCAAGTTCAGGCATCTTCCCTAATAAGAAGGTCAGTAACAGTAGACCTTAGTTAAATACCTAGTTCCACCTAACAATCACCTCTGCGTATGCCTGGAAATCACACATTAGTTCACATGGGTCATACTGATATTAGTCAACTAAATGAGCACAGAAATTTTCTCTGACATGGAGTCCAGTAAGCATTGGAATAATAGCTAAAACCTTCAATTGCCTGAAAGAAGATACCTGACTCTGTACTGCTTGTTGGGAAAGTTGCCTGACCTCTCCTAACTCCTAAGCAAACCTGGGAATTGTATGGAAGAATGATAATTCAATACCATTGACGTACCATTTTATTCAAACTATATTTAATTAATAATAAGTAATTTTAAAAAATATATTGTGCCCAGATACTAGTATTAACACAACCCAAAATAAATTTTTGTTGTAATGTGAAGAAACCATTGACCATGGGCACTTGCGTAATTAGGTGTCTCCTACGGGTAATTTTATTAGCTGTTCTTTTGCATTTAAAAATAGGATGTCTGAATCACTTTCCTGGACAGGAAACCATCTCCTCCATAATTTGAAAAAATCTTCAGATTTCACCAGTAAAGCTAGATTTCACCAGTAAAGCCAGATTTCAGAATTTGATTGATCCAGCTCTGAAGTAGATATTAAGGTATACTTATCAGGCAGCATGAGACTGAAGAACAGCCAAGAAGCACTTGTTAAAAGACATTTACAGGCTTAAGTCTTATTGAAAATCAATTGTTCTTTGCCTGCTAAGTCATTCTGTTTGGCAATAACACAGATAAAAATGGGGTTTTTCCCTACTGCTCTTTGAGGAAGAGAATGAGAAAAAGGAGGGAGACATCAGTGGGTGTGGAAGACGAATGAAACATCGAGATTATGAGATTCAGTATTATGCTAGCAGGTATCTGCAAAGTCTGGAACCTTAATTAGCAAAAGTCATCTGCAGAAGACCATAAAAGGCCAACATAGTTTTGTAGGAGTACAAAGCGATTGTGTTGGTAGATGTTATCCACTATTTTTTCACTATTTACTGGCAAGCTCTTTGGAACTGACTTTGTCTTTAGGCACTATTGTGATGAATATGAATAACAACGTTTTCATACATGAGCTTTCCAGGACAATAAAGTGTGTATTGGTATGATTAGATATCAGAGACAGAAGACACTTTTTAAAATAATCTGAATACATGTATTTATTTTAGATCTCTCTTCCATCATTATCAAGGAAGCATTCAGACATATGAAAAATCTTTTTTTTTAGTTCCCAGTTACATATTCAGTCAAATTTATTGTCATTTACAGCGAAAAAACTTTATCATGGGTAGTGTTACTCCAAACCAGTAACGCCAGTACAAAGATCTAGGATATTTTATACCACTCAGAATGCTCAATATCCGAATGGGAAGGATTTCCAAGTAACGGAATCTGAGACATCATCCCTCAGGAGCTGAGCAGTTTGTGATAAGCTAGATCCTTCAAAAATTTATAAATGATATTGTCAGAGGTTTTTCCAGCCCTGAAGTAGGAAAACATAACAATAACCTAAAACATCTTTTTTTTCTTCTTTCAGCCCCAGATTGAGCATTTTCAGGAACTTCCTACAAACATGGTACTGAATTTCATCTAAGAATTCTGGAAAAATATAGATATGGGGATTTTATTTTTTTTCAGTAATATGAAATACAGTGTACAAAGTAAATCCTTATCAGAGTTGCTAAAACCTTGGAGAAAGTATGACAATACCATCCTCCTCCCCTTATCTCCAGTGTCGTAAACATTTTTCAGCAATAATATTCTACGTCTGACATGCGGAATAGCAATATATCCAAGTGGAACTCATCCAAATCTACTCCAGTAGGCTCTCATAGGAGCTTTAATGACCTCCACTTATACAAATGGACTGCTTAATGCAGAAGAAATTATTGGTAGTATGAATGAAAAAGAGCCTTTGACAGGCACAGCCATTCATAGATTCACCAAATGACTAATAAAAATCACCTTTGTATCTGCTTCCTTCTGTGAATTACTGATGTTGCTGGAGACAGAACAAATTAGTAGGTCATGAGAAGAGAAACTCAAGCTCTAATAAGTAAATTAGGTTAGCCCTAATATCCTGTTGGGCTCCAGTCTTTTTCTTGTCTGTTTTTCTTGTGTAGCAAAGAGCTCTTGGTGTCAAGAGACTTGGCATCAAGTGTTTTCTTAAGGATTTTGTCCTTGCCTTTCCTACCTCCAAACAGTCTTTATCAATAAGGTCTGAGCCAAGGGTAAGGTAAGAAGAAAATAAAATAGACAGGAAAAGAAAGGGAAACAAGCTTTCCTAAAATAAACAATTTTTAAATACTTTATTTTAAACATGTCTTCGGACATACAGAGGCCTATTAACTGGGAAGAGGGGTGCATAGCTGATGAAAGAAGAGGGATAGAATGAGAAAAAGTGAGAACAACAAAGAGGGGAAAGAGAGAGAGGTGCTGTGCCAAAAGGAGAGGGAAGAAGAGAGGACAAAAGAAAGAAAAGAAGGAAGGGAAAAGAAAATAAAGACAAAGAAAGAAACAGAAAGAGAGAAAGAGAGAGAGAGAAAGAGAGAAAAAGAATGAGAAAAGGCAGATTTAGCAAGAAATGATAGTGCAATCATAATGGCCCCGAGCACACAAGATTTTTTTATCAAGTCAAAAAAAATTGCAGTTAAACATGGAAAATTCAAATTAAATATTTAATGAAAAGAATATTACTTTGCTGACTGAAACAAACTAGACAGCACAGCTAAAAATCAAAGCCCTGCTGCCTACTTACACTTTGTCATTGCCTTAAGACTACCCATGGAGAGCACTGCTGAACTCAAGTTTCACAGTTTTTATCTTTAACTCTGAATTTCCATTCTTTGGTAACTGAGGACCAGCCAGTAGAGTTCTTTTGATGCTGCTTTCTAGGTGAGTCTTTCTGAGGCCAAAGTTGCTTTTTAATGGAAAATACAATCCTATTTCTGCAGTAGGAAACAAAATGCTGTAGATAGCAGAGCACCTTCTTAAGCATGACCAGAACACAAGGAAAGCAGCCAACCCAGTGATCCACAAACACCTTTTAAAACTGCTGAAGTAGAATAGAAGATAGGCAGGGGAGCACAGCAGAGTACGGAAAATCAGCAGGCTACCAACAAGGCTGAAAAATACAGGCATCTTTTCTTCCTTTTTTTTTTTTTTCCTTCTTCTCGCTCAAGTACTAACAGTAACTTCAGGGAGAAAAATAATAAACTGAATCTAAAGATTTATTAGATTCCACTCAGCTGGATATTTTACCTGAGGCAATGTATTGGTCGTGTGTTTTGAACAAGGCTATGATTTGACATAAGAGTTGGGATTGTCCCATAACATCCTCTTTCTGATATACTTTTTTTTTTTTTTTTTAGAACAACTGTCTTGACATATGAAACTAACAGGTCTTATTCCAGGCAGCATTAATTCCTGACATATCCTATGCCAGTGGGACTAAAGATACCATTCTCTGTTCAGAGAGCATCTAGCACAACTAAGCCCTGAGTATCATCAGAGACCAGGAATTTTGCTATTCAAACAGTAAACACAGAAGCAACAAGTTGATGTGATGAAAGAGCAAATTAACTCCCTAACTACTTGAATGTACACAAATCTGCTGGAAATAACCACAAGCAAAGTGGCTTTTCTCTTTTAATAGAAGACATATAAGTGTATCCAGAAACTGTAGTGAGGCTAATATTTCTTTTTGAGGAATTAAGTTTGAGAGGCCCTCCTCTCCCTCCTTTTTTCACATTCCATTTTTTTAAATTAATGTGAATTTGAAGGATTTTTATATTATAGCCCTTTATCTATTCTCTTCATCCTGCTCTTGGCCTTTGAAATGATTATGGGTAATAATGTGACAACTATTGCATATCTGTATCATTTTATACTTTTTACCTCCAAAAAGTAAGTAGCTATGGACAGTTTACTTAACATCTAAATATAACTAGGTGAGCTTAATGAGGAAAATTAAATGGAAAGGCCTTTAAAAGGAAACTGAAATTATTTTAATTTTTAAATGGTTACCCAAAAATAAATGTTCAATGACTGCAGTTTAAATGAATTAGGAGAAGAGGCAAGCGTACCTATCTGACTGTTTTGAATGTACCTATTAATTTTATTAAACAATTTTATTAAAATTATAGATTTCTAAAATATTTATTCCTTTAAACCAAAATTGTGTTCTCTTGCTAGAAATGCTGAAAAAACCATGGGGTTTTTGCTTGTATCCACCCTAGTAAGAAAAACTGGGTCAGTGGATTGTTTCAAACAGTGGCCTTCAGTCACTATTATTCTTTAACTATAAGCATCCTCCTGGCTATTCCAACTCTTCCAATCAATGTTCAGGCATGGGGAATGGAGCAGCGCATGTCAGTAACAGTTTTCACTGTAGATCTGGATAGGATCTGTGTTTTGCCTTGTGGATCTAAGTAACATAAGCAGGGCCAGGCCATTCAGTCCCCGCTTTACTTACTAAGAGGCAATAAATATTCCTGCACTACCAAAGCCAGATACTGATCCCCTACTCTCTTGTCATCCTCACTGCATGAATGTTAATTCACCTAGTCATCGTCTAACAAATCAGCTGGATTCATTTGGAACAGGATTTGGGGTGAGTTCTGAATCACTGGTTTGCTCCAGGGGTAGCTTCTAGAAAGTACAGCTGAACAAGCTTTAAGTTTCTCCCCACCAAACGGCCCTCTGGCATTGTGCCAGAATGTTTATAGCCTCAAATAATCTCATCTTTCATGGGTGATATCATAAGGTATGCATAGCTTGCATCAGTTTCATGGCATAAAAGAACATGTCCTGCAAGCTGAGCATAGCCACTATGACTCTTACTCATCCATGCATATACTCACACACGCACATATACACGTGGAAGTTTTATCTTAGGTTCAAAGAAGCCAAGAACCAAGTGCTTCATAGAAAGGGCACACCAGTCTGCTCAAGGAAAAGAAAGAAGTGAACAAAGTAGATACATCACTGAGCATCATTTGACGTAGAAGTCAGGAATCACTCCTGAAGACTAATGGTTTTAATATTGAGGTAGTAGGCCGTGTCCCCTCCTGGACTTCCTTCTGTAACAACAGGTGAGGATCCCAGTGCAGTGGGATTTATGCTCCCTTTTTCTGAAAAGAAGGCTTAGTCTACCAAAGCAAGCAAAAAATCGTGTGTCAGGAGGAAATCAGTTTAATTCACTACTAGTCCAAATTCAAACTACAGTCCTAGCACAAATTGATAAGTGATAAGCAATGAGAATGAACAAGTTCATGAAAGTGTTATTAATTTTTTTCCATAAGCAGAGAGTTAGATCAGTGTTGGATATTTTTAAAATGCTGTCAGGAAGATTATGACCCATTAGCAGCCTTCTGAAAATTGAACTTCTCACAGCTTTCCTAATATAGATCATAATGTGATAATCTGATCTAACCCATCACCAGCTGCTTCATTGAGACAACACGTAGCTTCATAAACAAAAGAACTAATGAAGCCTTGTCATTAATGAATTTGTGCCTCAATTTTCCTGAAATTTGTAACTTATACTACATTGGTGGGGCCCAAACCTGATCTTTGTTAGACTTGTTAAACTTCTTATACTTCCGCAGGAAAGAAGCTTTGATCAGGGTGGAGATCTGATGTTTATTAATGCACAATCTTTGATTAACTATTTTCCTGTATATTAGGACAGTTACAGTGCCTCTCTCCTTTATGCTAAATATGTATTAAAAGAAGGTGTGAACTTGTATAGGTTCCCTCAGGGGCAGACTAACTACAGACTCCTGCCTCAACCCAGCTACTTTATGAATGAAACACCTTTTATCTATAAAATCTGCTTAAAACAGGCCAAAAGGCTCTTATCAAGGCAGAATATAACCACTTGCCATTATATTTGGAAAGTCACAGCAGTCTGATGAAGTTCTGGTTGACTGGAAAAGGGGAAACAACCTCCATTTTCAAAAACCGAAAAAAGAAAGACCTGGGGAACCACAGGCCAGCCAGTCTCACCTCTGTGCCTGGTGAGATCATGGAGCAGATCCTTCTGGAAAACTCTCCTAAGGCACATGGAAAATAAGGAGGTCACTGGTGACAGCCAACATGGCTTCACCAAGAGCAAATTGTGCCTGACAAATTTGTTAGCCTTTTATGACAGTGTTACAGTATTGGTACATAAGGGGAGAGAAACAGATGTCATTTGCCTGGACTTGTGTAGAGTGTCTGACACTGTCTCACACAATATTCTGGTCTCTAAATCAGAAAGACATGGATTTGACGGATGGACCACTCAGTGGATAAGGAACTGTCTGGATGGCTGCATTCAAAGGGTTGCGGTCAATGGCTCAATGTCCAAGTGGAAACCAGTGACAAGTGACGTTCCCCGGGGATCAGTAATGGGACCAGTGCTGTTTAACAACTTTGTCAGTGACACAGACAGTAGGACAGAGTGCACCCTCAGCAAGTTTGCTGACAACACCAAGCTATCGGGGGAAGGGGATGCCACCTGCAGGGACCTGGACAGGTTTGAGAGGTAGGCCAGTACAAACCTCACAAAGTTCATGACCAAGTGCAAGGTCCTGCACTTGAATCAGGACAATCCTAGGCACAAATACAGGTTGGGCAGAGAATGGACTGAAAACAGCACTGAGGAAAAGGACTTGGGGGACTTCATAGATGAGAGGCTTAACATGACTTGGTAGTGTGCACTTCTGGCCCAGAAAGCCAACTGCATAACATTTCTGGAACACTTGTGTTAGACATTACTTTGAGAAAATAGTAAATGTATTAACCATGCTATTCAAGATAACATGAAAGTATTGATCCATGCCTTTATAAGACCATGAAATGGTGTTTGTACATATATACACACACAAAAATTAATAATCTTAGGGGACAGTATAACATGATTGGATGCACAGGCATGAACTCCAGAGACTTTAAATCTCTCTGTCCAGTTCCCCTGTTCACGGAGAAACTTGGAGATGAAAACATAACCTTGGGAAAGGAGATCAGATACTTCATTGGAAGGAAGCCTGAGAAGGATTAAATCAGCCTCTCTAAAGTGCTTCAGCTGGGATGTTAAAATGGATTAGCAGAGATCTGCAACCAAAATGTTCTGAGTTGTATTCTTCCTACAATGCTTTAGCTTCATCTTGTGTGCCAGCTACTGCCCTTTAAACTCATGTTTTGTCTTCTATGAACTGTCCCAGCTCAGAAGTTAAAACCATGAATAAATAATCCACTCTTTTAATTATATTAAACTAGAAAAAGAAAAAAAAAGTATGAAGTTAATCAACTCATTGAACTCTCCACTCCCACCTGTGAGCAGTCTTCTCCAAGGCTGCAAAATCCCATGCACTGCTAAGATAGTACCTAAATGAGACTTATTTGCCTTATCTTGTCCATTGCTTCAACTCATTGCAGACAAGACTGCTTTGCACTCCTCCATTCACACAATTCGTTCAGTGTGTGCAACCTATGATGTTTCTGGCTTTCATAGACCTTATTAATCTCCAGGTGAACATCTTCTTTCAGTGGTTGCTGACCCTCAATATTTCGCTTTCCTTTTCATTCCTTCTCCTACATCTTCCTTGTCCCTGTCTGTGTCAGTAATATAAAATTCCCTATATTTTATTTTTCCATATCATGTTCACGATTTCTTTTCTGCCTAGCTAGCATTCTTTTTTCCATTCCTTGTCTATTCTCAACACTATCAAAAATTTGAACAGTTCTTGGAATGTACTTTCCAACATTTTCTTTGCAAAGAAGCTTTCCATCGCCATTCTTGTCTTCTCTCTGGGAGATATCAATCTATTCAATTCTTCTGAGAGACAGGGTAGAACAAAAGTTTACTCAAACTGACAGGGTACTGACTATCTGGAACCTTTGCTTGTTTGTTTTTTTCAGTTGATGCATCATTCAGAGGTCTTGGGTTCTGCCCACGTAGAGAAAAATGAATGCCAACAAGCTGAGAGAACAGAACCTCTTTTCTCTCAGACCATAAAAATGTATTTTGAGTGTGTTAAACGAATTCATCTAATGATGTTCTTACTTCCTTGGACTCTCACTTCAGACTTCATAAGCAGAAGTGAGTAATCTTACCCAGTTTCGGAAAAGTGAGGTTAAAAAAGCTGAGATCTCAGTAAAGAGCAAGAAGAGAGATAAAGAGAGACTAAATACAGTTTGTACAGTGCTAAACTTCTTGCAAACTGAAAATCAAACAATGAGAACAGATTTAAGGATACTGATACAATAATCAAGAGTACATGTGGAGAAAAGCATAAAAAATATTAAGACAGAACAAAATATAGGTGTTTTATCTAGAGTCCTTGACAATAAAAATTCACAGTAAGAAACATAGCACCTGTTTTTCCTTCCTGTTTGTATGACTTTTCCTTTTTCTACTCAGGACCACCATACTAAGCACTAAAAGCATTACCAAACTATATCACATAACATCTCTGTGAGGGACAGAAAAGTACTATTCCAGACCCAAAAAAGCAGAGAGATAAGAAAAAGTACTAAATACAGTCTTGCTGGTGCTTCAGGTTGGTGATAGATAGACCTTTCTTCCTTCTCCCTCTTGAATGTTCCTAATCAACATCGCCACAGTGCTTTATTTCTTTGAGACTGGGTACCAGGCTCAAGGCAGCTAAGTGTGAGAAACTGGACATGAGAAACAAACTGAAAAGAGGATGTCTCAAAGATAACTGCCACCTGTGTGCGTGATATAACCTTATAACCTAACATTAAGGTGACATAAACCTGGAAAAAATAAAGAAAGAGTTAGGCAGTCATATTATAGTGATGCGTGTTAAGACTGAGAACTGAACCTACTAAGAAAAGTATTCATATTCTGAATAGAAACTGCCTACAATTTAAGCACAAATATGTGCATTATATAGATGTATCTAATGTGTGTTTACACTTGCTACCTTCATTATTAATGTCTAGCTGTGGCCATACAGTTCAAGGGACACCCAACTGCTTGCCCTGTGTACCATCTGTATTCTGCATCGCTTTGCTGAGCTCTGTACTGTCACAGTTATCCCACTGGCAGCATGGGTGAGAGCTAGGCTGCAAAAAGGCTGGTCTTGTCTGTATGAGTTGCTGTCACACTAGTGATCACATCCTGTAATCTTACTATCTTTGCCATCTCAGCAGCGACTCCAAACTGAGACAAAGCTCAAAACTGTTACACTGGTTGCCTTCTAAGTAAAATCTCCCCCTTGCCTACAGAAATAGCAGGAATTCTAGCTCACAGCATTCAATATTTTTTTTTAACAACAAAAAAAAAGGATCCAAATTGTCATGATTAATGTAACGAATCTCTACCTTCTTACAATTTCAGTCAAAAAAAAATTAAATTAATGTGAAATTAAATCATGATAATCACAATCAAGCTCAAATTCTTTTAGTGTTAAAATAACAAACATGGAATCATATTCAAACCAGTACTCTAAGCCTTCTACATTTAGGACTGTATTCATTAGAGAAAAATGGTTCATAATGATACAAAGCAAAAGAAGCAGGCAATAAGGTAATAAATGTCATCACACGTAACTTCCTCGTGAAATATAAAGGAGGAATTTGGCACCTCATACTGGGTTACCCAAGACCCATGACCTGTAACAGAGTTAGAAAACTAAACAACATGAGAACTGAATATTCAAATACAATCCATTCACTGTTGTCCACCAGGATTCCCAGATCATTTTCCTCAGAGCTCCTCTCCAGCATGTCCATCCCCAACCTATACTGGTGCAGGGGGACATTCCCTACACTTGCCCTTGTTGAATTTCATCAGATTCTTCTCTGCCCAACTCACCAGCCTGTCAAGGTCTCACTGGATGGTGGCACAGCCTTCTGATGTGTCAGCTACCCCTCCCAGTTTTGTGTCATTGGCAAACTTGCTGAGTGTACATTCCATTCTTTCATCTAGATCATTGATGAATATATTAAAGAGTACTGGACCCAGTACTGAGCCTTGAGGGACCCCATTTGTTACGGACCTCCAACAAGGTTTTGTGCCACCGATCATGACCCTCAAATGTTTCAACCATTTTGGAATGCTTACTTTGGTGATCCTATTAAAACCAAATATACAAGCAAAAACAAAAGGCAAACAAAGAGCAAAAGGAAAATGCAGTCATAGTAACTCCTCTCTTTACACAAAACAAGTTAAAAAAATGAGAGACTGATTATGTACCCTTTTTGGCATGGTAGAGTACATACCGGTATCTTTTGCCTTTCCACGAGTTCACAGACTGCTTGCAGTGAGGAAATTAATTTTATGCTCTGATTATCGAAGCTGTTCATCTTTGCAAAAATAATAAAAATCATGATTTATTGAACTATAAAGAGGGAGTAAAACACTTCAGCCTATTATTAGTGCACTAAGCTGGGAGGAGAGTCACAAGTTGTAATCCTTGCTCCCTGGACTGGGTCTATATTTTAACCTACATGCATTTAGTGTAGAAGGCACAACTGTAGCCAGTGCTGGAATTTGTAGCTTTCATTCTGGGAGCACGAAATCTCTAAAAAAGTTCCCTAATTATTAGGGGGCTTCTGAATTACAGGGGAACTCATAACAAGGACTAAGTTCTGTTCTCCTTATTGTGCCATATAGCTGAATGATGGGAACAAACAAGGAAACAATAAAAAACTTACAAAACCTAATTCATGGGACTAAATTCTCAGGCAGAATAAAAACAATTTATTTCAGACAGATAACTGGTTCATCATTTTCAATACTGAATGTTAAATGCTTCACCTGCCTCCTTTGGGGTTCTGTCCTGGCAGATATGTCATTGCTTATAATTAGATATTAGAAAGAGCTGTCTACCACTCCTAGGACAGATTCTGAATCCTTACCTCACTTGTCACACCAATACATTTATTTTTAAGAAATGGACTGGAAAATTTCTGCTCCTAGTTCTGTGGGTCTCGTTCTCTCTCTCGCAGAATTTGAATTTGTCTGAAAAAGGTTGACATAATCATGAATAATTCCCACTGGGAGAACTACTGACATTCATTATGGTTTTCTATTCTGAGACTACTTCCTTTTTCTTTTTATTGTTAAAAAAACGTACTTTTTTGTCCTGAGAAATGCTAATTTGGTTGGTGTATTCAAGAAAGGGTCACCGATAATTGCTCATAGATGCTCCATCTCTCACAAATGAGTGTTACCTGAGAGATTTTTATGTTATGTAAATATGCAGCATGACATTGAATCTTATTTGTGATTGGATAGTGCCAACTGTTATGAGACTTCTTTTTAAATTTTTATTGAAATAATCTCCCAGAGGTTAAGGTTTTGCAGGTGGAGCACTAATGAATTTTGACAGATTTGTGATTGCAAAGGACTATACTTCCCTTTTTGATGAAGGGACACTCTAAGGGTTAAGCATGAGGGGCTCAGAAGTCAACCTGTGCCAAAGAGTGATGGGGAGTAGTAGAAACAGTATCTTATGCTATAACACATGAGAAACTCAGCCTTGTCAGAGCAACATGACTGCTTTCTGTTCATACAGCCTTTCCTACCAAGGGACATTTTGAGATGCACTTGTTCTTGTCAACATGCACAGGAAAAACTAGCTATTGGCAGTTTGCGTAACAGCCAAAGGGCACAGAAATGAGAATAATAATCAAATATGTTATCATTTTAATGACAGTGAATGCAGAATGCTTCTATAGTTTGGAAGAATTGGAGTTAACCTTCTAGAAAGCTTCAGAAAATTCAATCTAACTTTAACAGGAACTTATACATGCATCCACTCCGGCTACATCTATACTAGTAAATTAAACATGATCAGGAATATTCACTGGCATTGAGGGCAACTGGCTCGAAATGGTCCACAACCACATCATTACACTTGCCTATTCCCCAAAATAGGGTATCTGTATCCAAACTGCATATTGGAGTTTGGGTCCCTGGTTCATGACTCCTCCTATATAGAAACTGTCAGCGCAGGCCAAAATTGTACCAAAGAGCTCTTCAATAATTCAGCAGTACAGACAGTCAAGTTTCTGTTCTCAGGAATACTTTCCTGGAATGGTTTCATTTACTTGAATTGATGTCCCTCAACTGGAAAAAAAAGCACTGAAGTGATCTTGTTGACAAAAACATCGAGCTGAATTTTTTTTTTTTCCAACATTCTGCCACTGTTTAGATAATTTCTGGACTAGGCTTAAGGCAGCTTTCACTTCTATCTAGGTAGTCAGTTTCTGGACTAGCAGTTCCTGGCAAAAATCCCCTGCGAGCTTTTCATGAAGCCTAGAGTTATCTAAGTAATGGTTAACTGAGGCAGCTTCATCAGCCTAAAAGTAAATTTCTACTAAACAGAAGTCCTCATTGAAGCTCCTAAATCCACACACTCTGCACACAGAAACAACCACTTTGAGTATACAACTAGTTCCACTGAAAGGAAGACATCCAAAGTAAGTCAAACAGCAATCTGTCCTAGAACTAGTGATGGGCTCAAAGGTAGATGTCTGTGATATAGATAGCTATTAACTGAGATCAGCCCCACTCAGAGTATTAGCAAAAGTTTTAGCCAAACCCAGAATTAGGGCTTGAAAAAGCAGAAAACATTCCTAACAACATGAGTAATAAAGACAGTCAATAAAGCAGATGATGTAACTTTCAGTGCACTAGATGTAAAGAATGACACCAATTGATGCTGACCTGCCCATGGTTACCTTAATAGTGCTGTGCATGTCGATGACACCTGCTACTACTTCTATCACACTGCTAAAACCAACAAAACCAGCAAATCAAAACCAACGGATGTGAAGATTTGTCCTTCATTATTTTTTTTCTAAAACATCTCTGATGCTTCTTAGTTTATTTTGCACTGGCTTTCTTCAGGTAGAACCACAAATTAACAATCCTCCATTGATTCTGAAAATCTACTGATTTAATAACTCGGTATGGAAAGGTTAATACCATTTAAGAGATTTACTTCTTTGTCAAAATGACTAACTTCTCAGTAAATAACAAGATAACAAAGAAGACTTAAAGAGGCTGCACTGGCATCATGATAGTAACTATTACATGCTATCCTACTTTCAGTATGTAATTACTCAGGGAAAAGAGAGCAGAGCAATGTTCCACTGATAGTACCCGAAGAGCGAACAAAGAGATGTGTTATGATACCATAAACCATGAGGCTAAACTAGCTCATCCATTCTTTCCTAACTGTAAGTGGGACAGCCCAAAGCAGTAACATCATGTCATTCAAACCTCAATTATTCACATTTTCACTCTAAAAATATCATCTGCTTTAGCTTGTTGTAAGAAACAATCATTTTTCATTATATAACAAAGAGCAAATGTGATTCACTGTACGTCATCAGTAATTTGAAACACCCTTGTAAGCTTAATAGATATAATAGGAATAGAGTGATTACAGTTTTCAGTAGCGCAAAACAATTGTTTCAGGAAAGTAAGCATACCAGGAATTGATGAACTGGCAAGCTTATTCCCTAAAATAACTAATGATGGATTTCAAATTAAATCCATCAGCCATGAAAATCTTAAGTCAGTCTCCACTGAGTGCATCACACATCACGTGTCAGTAGAGGGAAAGAGTAATCTTATATTACAGAAGCACCGCAAATATCCCTCTCTTTCACTGGTATGAGATAGTCCTGCTGTCTTACATCTCCATTTCTGCCCTTCTTAGTAAGCTTGGAAGAAAGTACGTTAGGATGATGGCATCACTGGAACCATCTCAACAGACTGCTTGTCAGCTGTTGGTTACCACGCCTACTAGGCTGTTATGAAATGTGACACAAATACATCAACTAGACCTTTCTTCTCAAAAAGTGGCAGCCTTAGCTACATTTATGGAGTGGCCAGTATTTTCAGTCTGTTATTCATGCTCCCTGCACCCTGTGTTTAATTCCTCAGGGAGCTAGAAGGAAGAATATGAAGCAGTGGGCTTCATCTCCATTGACTTCTAATGCCACCATCTGAACTCTCTGTTTAGATTCACTATAAAGTTATCGGAGAGCAAGAGACACTTTCATGGCATTTCACCTGTTTTGGTACAGTGTAGTTTGGGATGAGATTAATCCCAGTCTAAAATTGCCTGTGTTTTTCTGCTGATCAAGAAGAGAATCCGTCACTATTAGTTCAGAAATTGACTCTGCACTATAGATGAATAAAGCTAATTGAAACCAATCTTTGCTATGTCATGTTTTCTAAATCTCTTTCAGGTGGTGCTGTGTTGATCAGCCAGGCCAAGGTGCTTTTAGGCACATGCTAAGTGTCTGCTCAGCGTCAAAGATAATAAAACTGTGTGTATATAAAGTTTACACATTGCAAGTCTCAGGCAACCGCTGGACATGACTTTCCTGGTCCTGGTTTCTGGTATCTACTCTCTGCCTAAGTCCCATTTAATGAGTCAGTTGCTGACTTGTCTTCCAGATCTAGAATGCCATGACTGTCCTGTCGTACCCGAAATCCTAAGAGAAAGTCCTCAAAAGATAGATGGAAATGTTCTATTCTTCTCTGTGGACTACAAATGTTAAAGCAACTTCAAATCAATCAAGACACAACTGAAGGTAATACAGTGCTGAATAAATGAGGGGAACAGTACAGCGCCTGATCGCTGAGCCTTCAGCTAACAAGAATAACAGGAGAATATGGTTTATCCCTGTCACAAACCTCTGTAAAAGAGAAAAGGATCTGACACATACTTATTAGTTTTTTACAGCAAACCAGAGGAGAATTGGAAGTAAGGGCTCTAATCCAAGTGCCAAATGTAATCCTACATTACACTGTAACTCAAATCCCCATTCTATATATATTGTACAAGACTGTCTGCTGGAAAAACAGCTTGTGTAGCAGAGGAAAAAGGTAGTGACAGGCTCGAGGCAATGTTACTTAGCATAATCTCACTGTTTCTCTAGCATTACTTAATGTCCACAAAGGAGTAATTTTAAACCTAACCTGTCTGCTTCCGTTAATTTAATTTTAACAGCAAAAGCTCAGGATCCTTTGTCATAAGTATAGAAAAATATACTCAGACCAGCACTTATAAAAAAGATGGTGTGTGAAGCCCATGTCTTTGAATCTCTTTTTTTCACCCGAGAATTGAGAACTTCACCTGGAATAGTGGAAAAGTGGTAGTTCCCCCAGGAAAGCCAGTCAATTTTCAGACCCAGTATTTCAAGGAGCACTTTTTTCTCATCACGCTGGACATGCTTGCTTGACCGTGCTGAGTATTCTTTCCTGTTCCTGTGTATTTTTCACATGCTTCCAACAAATTCATATATTTCTTTTCTTTTCTTTTCTTTTCTTTTCTTTTTTTTTTTTTTGTCACATAAAGACGACACTGCACAGCTAGCTATAAAATGTCAGATATCTATCTGTTGGCTGCTAATTTAGATGAGAGTAAAAGATGAAGGTGTAACACAAAGCCCCTGTAGATACTTACAATCAGGTAAGACCTCCACTAAGTATTTTTTATTCCAGCAGGTTGTACTTCTCTTTCCTGAGTTAACAGAACAAAGAAGGGTTATTATTTAAAAAAAAAAAAAAAAAAAATTATTATAAATGGCAAAGCCCAATCCACAAACAGATAAGAGTTAAGCTAGCTGGAGTTCTAGAAATGAGATATGATTCTTGCTTTTGATGAGTCATAATTTTCAAGGGAATAGGGTGTCTGTACCTGCAATGTACTAGTTCTTGAACTTATCCTGTAGGCCTTTTAATTTATGGCTTACATCCTTTTTTCACACCTGGAAAAAAATGCTCTGACCTCTAAAAAGCACATTTTCAGTACATCACATAAAACAGCAGGAAGGAATGCAGATTGAGAATGCAGTTCCAGCACCTTGCTCTTTAAAAAGCTTTTAAAGCCTTTCTTATTCATTCATCTTTTACCAAAGATGAATGCACATGACAGATTTTATCCTAGTCTGTCTGGTAAGGCAAGAATAATGTTAAATCAATGCCAAAGCGATCAGGGATGAGATCAAGATCAAAGTTCTGATCAGCCCATGGTGGATTACTCTGTCTTAAATATTAAAAAGATTTTTTTTTAGCTAAAAAAAAGCACTGGAAAAAAATAAATTTGTCCCTGAATCAGCTAATGCATTTTACTGCATACATCAACCAAATTTTACTCACTGATGAAATGACACCTGGAGAGAAAAATCTAAACTTAAACTTAGTGGAGGATATGACCACTGTGGAATTAAAAGAGAATTAAAGTTCTTGCATACAAAATAGTACCTTAAGAGTTCAGATAACCATAAGAAAGACAACAGGGGGGGAAACAAACATTCTAAGATAATGAATATGTATAGCTGCAAAGTGCCAACCCTTAAATTGCTATGAATGTCTTACAATTGCTACAAAAGATTAGCAGAAATAGGCAGCAGCACACAGATCTTCAGCAAGTTCTTTAGACTTCAAATCTCCCACTGATTTCAGTGGGACCTTACAGTAGATGGGCCACCATGCCTTGATGTCGACTGGAGAAAATAGCAAGGTAACACGTTCAGAGAAAATTTGTGTCATCCATTAACTCTGACACTTATGGTTCATGCACAAGGAGAGAGTTCTTCTACTTCCTGGCTTATTTGAGGAAGCCAGTACACATAACTCAACTGGCTTGTGCTGTAGAATCTGAACTTACTTGTAGGCATAGGGTTTCTGTGAGTATGAAAATGTCTTCACCTATTTTGAATATTCCATGTAATTGTGAATAATTTGTCACCAGCAGCGGAGTAAATCACCAAGAGAGAACAGAGTTTATCTTCAGGCCCTGCACTCTGAAGCAAATGAAGGTATTGAAACGCATGAGGACAAGAGCGTTTCCTAGCTGAGTGTCCCCCCTTGCATCATCAACAGAACTCTCTTCTGGTAGTGCTCAGAAACAGCATGTTAGCATATACAAATATTTATATACTTGCTGTGTGGACCTAGATACGTATTCTCTGACTGACCTTTTCATCCTTTATATCATTCTGTTCTCTCCTCCTGAGTTCTTGAATTTCATGAATCATACATACTTTCTTTTTCTTTTCTGAAACCCTTGCCTGTATTCTTCTCTCACTAATAATCCTAGCAGTCCTACTGCAACCACCAATCTGTCCAAGAGTAATTGAGGTACAAAGGCCAAATTTTTAAAAAAATACTAGGCAGTCCCAAAGAACGTCTCCTGGTACTGGGAGACTACTACTTATACCATCAATTTTTTTCATAAGATCCTGGCACAATTCTAGACTAGGATCCTGCTAGCACCCTCCCAAACCATTTCTGGACATGAATTGAGGCTTAATGTATTGACAGGACAGACAGACTGCATTCACTCCCTATTCTGGAAGCTAAGACTAACATCGACAGGTGCTACTTCTTATCAGCTGATCTCAGTACCCAGAAAAGTTCCCAGGTATTGTTTACCTTGTATAGATGTAGTTAGTACATCCTGCAGTTGATGCATGTGCTATGCTTGTTACCGTTATAGTTTACATTAATTTAACTGGTGGAACAGTTAGCCAACTACCCCAAAATTACTTGAAATACAATCAGAATCTTGAAATGCTTCCAAAATCCTTTGAAGTCAGACTTACATGGATTTTAAAGGGTGCCACCTACTAACTGTGTTATTCATTAGCAGAACCAAAAAGAAAACTTAGATTCATAAAGTTCCCCACAGTACCCACCATCTGCAGGCCCTATCTTTATATACTGTATCAACGTGAGAACAATGAAATACCATATTCCTTGCACCATTTACCTGAATAAGACTTGCATAAATCCCTGTAATATCACTGAAGGTCATCGTCAAGTATCAGAGATTCTCACATTTTTTACATTTGTCAGTACAGATACCTAAGGAATATTAAACATCCAAACCTTTGAATAACAATTATCCTTATTAAATAAAATCCTTATCAGCTGTATCTTTAGTACAAAAGAAATTACAAGCATCAAGACACATCCATAGCATAAATCAATAGCAGCACCCAATTTATGCTAGAGAATATTAATCAAGAAAAGTTTTAACTTTATCAACTGCACTAATGACAAGGCATTTTCCATTACTTATTACAAAAGCTCAATGGGGTGAAGAAGAGCAAATTGTAAGCCTCCAGATTTTAGCTGATGTATTATTTCTCCAACTTCACAATACTTTTGAAGTACGTGAGATTTCAAATCAGGGAATATATGTTGTAAAGGGGATTTACACAATAAAGTTAGTATCTGACTGACTTTTCCACATGGACATTGCTTGCTTTAGAATATAAATAGGTGCATTTAGGAAAAAAAGTTAATTTTTAGGTAGTGATTGCTGTGCTGTTGGTATTTACTAAATCATGACATTTTTACAATGAAAATATGAGCACTTTTTGTAAGAGCAATTACCAATATTTAATTGAAATTATGTAGAGTACAGTATAATGATTCAATTATTATAAAAATAGAAATCAAAAGGAAAAATCCATTCATGTATGGAAACAGGATTTGGACCTTACAGTTGAACCAAAAAAATTTAAGCCAAAAATCTGAGCTGCTTTCTGGTTGACATTACTTCTGATAGACTGCAGATCTTCAAAAATGTAACATTTTGTGAATCTGGTTCCTAGAACACTTCTAAGGATGTTATTGTAATTCATGTTTTTAAACCAGTAATGCTTCTAAAATAAAATAAAATAAAAATTAAAAAAAAAAACTTCCAAATAAAACTAAAATCCAGAAAACTTTATGCCATACTGTTGTCTGACCTGTTATGAATGCATATTTTACATATATGACATGCATGCAATATGGCTAAAGGCAAGCTATACAATGGTTTTTTCCATGTCACAGAATGCTTAGTAAAAAACCTTGACACTACTAGATGATGATGCAGTGAAATCAGTATTTCATGACACATTTAGAGAGGAACAAGAGTGTAAAAAAGGTCTCACTGGTATGTAATGCATATCCCTTCCTGGTCTCTTGTAGTTCTGTCCCATGTTTTGAACATGTTTTCTTCTTTACAAGATTCTTCTACATTTGATATTTAGCAGGTCAAAGAAATAGCACAGAAATTTGAGTTTCCATCAAGCATAAATGATTATTCAGTAGTAAGTTAAAAATAACCTATTGCTTTTCCTAAGATCTTCTAAAACTTTCCAAGATAAATACAGATCTTCAGGCAAAATCCTTCTGTAATACACTTTGGCTCACAAATATTTTCTATAGCTTTAGCTTTGACGTGTTGTGTAACGCGGTCTGGAGACAAGATCAGCAGTGGAGCCCTGGCTAACCCTCTGAGATGCCACCAGTTCCATGGTCAGTTTGGAAGAGAGTAAATGTCCTTCAAAATTTCAGTGAAAAATAGTGTTGGTATTTATTCTACTACCACAGCAGAGATGAAGATAAAATTTAGTCACCATTCTTTATATAATAACCAGTATCTTGGCTATCCAGAGAAGGAATTGGTAGCTGCAAAATCAGCATGCTAGAAACAAACTAGAAATATGAAGTGAGTAATTCCAAAACAAGATGTATTGCCAAATTGGCTGTTCTCAAGCACCTTCCAAGCTTTAGAAATGGCCAATTTCTGTGTCTCAGGCACCAGACCCAAAACAATTGGGGAGAGAGTGGGAGTATTTGTAAGTCAGCACAGTATTCCTATACCAAGGAGGAGAAGGTAAGGAAAATAAAGCCAGAAAGAGATTCCATTCACTCAGGAAACGATCTCGCTAAGTGGTACAAGTGAAGATGACTCAGTGTGTCCAATGCAGCTAGGCTTTCTGAGTTTCTTGCCATGGCAAAAAACAGCACAGAAAACCCTTACACTGTCTGGAAGGGAAGTAGCCAGACAAGTCACAGTAACAGTGTGTCCATGGTAACTTTTCACAGGGACAGAAATAACTGTTAAATTAGTAAAAGTAAAACCATGGGATCTGTGACTTCTCCTAGGACTGTGCTAACCTTGGTTTGGCAAGTCACTGCAAAGTAATCATTATACCTCCAGTCTTAACAGCTATTCTGGGTTGTTTTACAAAGGTTAATAACGCTTTCTACATGGCTCTGGCTTTCTGATAGCATAGATATAACACAGATTGCAATCCAGGAAAATGTTTCTTTAGGACTTTACTTAGAACTGTTCTCTTTTTAAACCATGAAAGAGTTCCAGCCTCCGAATACTACCTTACATGTCTGACACTAGCCCACTTCCTTCAGCTCCTGAGCAAATACTGAAAGAACGAGACTGAGCGTAATGTCCTGTGCTGTACTGATTAGCTGGAGAAAGCAAAATGTAGACACTGTTTTTATCCTGTTTCTGGATGTTGCTGTCAAGTTTTCCTTCAAAAATTAATAAATAAGAAGGAGAATTATTCAGGAAATGTCAGTGTAAGTAAAGATTACTTCCGTTTCTCCTCTGTTTATTTTATTCTTTCTTCCTGATTTACCTTCACATGTTTTTCCCATTTCCTGTGGCTTTTGTCCACAAAGACTCAGTTCTATCAATGAAGTTAACCCACCTCATCATTTCGAGGTTAGGGTTTTTTCCCATGGGATAATAATTATTAATTATGATTCCCAGTAAGGAAGAATAGAAACCACGGGTTTTCTTCTCTGCTTAGGTAGGGTTCTTTTCCCAAAACTTTATTTGCCTTAAAATTAAGTAGCTCTTCTCAGAGTACCATTTTACAGAATGGTTTCAAAAGCAAAGCCACGTGTTTGTTCCCTCTACCCTTAGTAACTATTTTCAGTTAACTAAGTATGCAAATTCTTAGTACTATTAAGATTCATTGTGGGGGCTACACAGTAACATTGTCAGTCAAATGATATGTAATAAAGAGAATTAAATAAAAAGATAGAACAGTAAAGGCAGTGAGCTATGGTACATGAAAAGTAATGAGCTGCCATGGAAGTAGAAAGAAGGGTGAGGGAAGCTGACTTCTGCAAAAAAAATAGCATCTCCGAAACTGTATCCTCAACTACATAAAATGGACTGAAGTTGAGAGACAGATACCTCCCACCAACCTTCATTCCAATATCTCTAGAGGTATCTACTGACTATATAAATCAACTTGAATGAAAATTTCTAGTTATTTTTTCAAGGCTTTTATTCGAAGAATTTGGAACTCATCATTCCCATTTCAATGCAAGAACTGGGAGCTAAGAAAAGACTGAAATTTCACAGAAAGGCTACTTTGTAATGTGTCTTGAGTCTATTCACTATAGGAAAACTAAAAAATTTCTGAGATAAATACCAATTATGAACCAGTGTAATCAATACTGCCATGTAGTCCTCCTCATTCCCCACATCAATGTTTGTCTGAAATAATGATTTTTATAGAAATAAATTTTTGCTTTAAGAAGTTATTAATTCTCTATTTGTTTACTTGTTGGTTGAATTTTTGGGTTTTGAGCATTCAGATTTCATATTTTAAAAAATTTTTCCCACATTCAGGAAGAAATAGAATAGAAAAATGTGGGGTTTGTTTGATTTTTTTTTACACAATCATTTCACTAAGTGCTAAACAATCTTGATAAAACACTAAGTGGTTGGCCAAAGTAATGAAGTGCTAATTTAAAGAATGTTCGAGTCATATATTTGAGACAGAGCAGATTGGGAAATACAAACAGGAAATAACAATTTCCTTCTGAAAAATGGGGCTTCCATCCAATAAAAAATGCTGGAGTTCTGAATTACACTCACAAGCCAAAAATGAGGACAGAACACTGAAAAATCTTGGGAGTCAAATGTATTTATTTTTAAAAATATATATAATGCTGCAGTTCTAATATTTTTCTTTAGGTAAAGTGAAAACTTCACATTGCATAAAGATAAAGCTGAAATCATTTCATGTCCAACACATGACCCTCAAAGTAATTCCTTTACCCCACCAGCTCTGATGGAATTTCTAATAATACCACACTGAGTTTTAGTACCAGCCCATAG
The DNA here is from genome assembly GCA_013400375.1 of Thinocorus orbignyianus. NCBI lineage: Eukaryota > Metazoa > Chordata > Aves > Ciconiiformes > Thinocoridae > Thinocorus > Thinocorus orbignyianus. Next base: position 287,127 of record VXBW01003206.1, on the reverse strand, counting down.
CTGCTCATTTTTCCTGGTACTGTTCTCAGTACTTCTGCTTCTAAAGCTGCAGCACAAAAAGACTTAATCGCACCAGATGACACCAGTGCAGAAACAGTGGGGCATTCTTTGCGCCTTTTCTTCAACCAGCAGTAGTAGTGTGCTCAAGGTACTGTTACATGACATAGCCAGGAAAAAAACTGAAATTGAAATAAAGTTGATTTTTGAAAAAATTATTCTTTATGTATTTGAAATACAATTCTTAATTTAATTCAATGGAAACATTTTGATATCGTAGTGAAATTATTTTGAAAACAAGGATGTGTTCCCATGAATCGTTGATTTATTCCATCAAGCAGTGCTAGAAATGAACACTGAATCAACACTTCTAACCTCTGCATTCTTCTTTGAATAACGACAACTGCAGGTGACTACAGGTAATGAAAATTCAAAACCTTTGAGATGGAGGATACTGAAAAATTCAGAAGAGGATTTCCTGATTTGAAAGGTTAATTACAAACATCAGTATCTTGCACAGATAAAATACTTCTATAAATAGGCAAGGAAAAAAATGTTTTTCTGTCCAAAACTTTGGTAGTAAGATGAAATGGAACAATTTGCTACTCCATTTATCTAAGGTGTCGCTAAAAGTATTCCTGAGGTTTGGAGAGCAGACCTAAAGGGCCACAAAAGTCAAGAAAGTTCCCTATGAAAGGACCCTGAACAAATAAGCACAGAGAGGTGTCTCTGGCTGTAGCTCTCCAGGTTTTCCAGCTTCCACACTGCAGAGTGGAACTGCAGCCAGAGATCATTGAGAGCCTGAGGTGACCAACGGCCTCAGAGCCAAAGCTTCCAATGAAAATGTGACTACTGTTGGTGGAGCAAGTTTATATAAAAATAAAAGAGTTTTAGTAAACATTCCAGTTTTGGTGAACTGCCCAGTTTTGATAAAAAGATCATGTAAAGGAAAGATTGCTGATGGCTCACCAAACACTGCAGATTAACAACCAGAAGGTAAGAACCAGTCTTGACTTAGCTCACATGGAGCTAGATGGAAATGAGAAACCAGCACAGCTGAAGGCTTTTGTCAGACATAGTGTACTAGCTACAGATTAATAATTTAATTTCCTTCTAGCTCTCTGTCTCCAAGGAACTGATGAGCTTTTGACATTATTCCTTTACCAGAATTGCAAAACTCCCAGCCCTAGAAGCAGGAGTCAAGAGCTCCTTAAGTTTTAACTCACTTGAACAGTTTCTTTCCCATAATGGATTTTTCAGCAGCAACAGATAAAGTTACTGTCATCTAATGCTATTAAGTAATTTATACAATTAAAAAGTAATTAGGAATAGGTATTGTTGGATTTGATGAAAATATTCCATATCACTTGACATATATAATGCACCATACCCCTGATACATATGGAGTTTTTAAAGGTGAACCAAAGATGCAATCATTTATGTAATTAAACGTAGACAGGAACACAAACAGAATGTGGAGGTAGCTATAGTTTGGGATAGGCAGTTAGTATGTCAGCAGACAGAATAAATTTTAATCATGTTGAATTACCAATTTTTAGAAGTTGCTTTTCATAGAAATTATCATATAACAACCTACTAAATAGTTTTCACTAATGCAATTTTTAAAACATACTGTATTATATAGAATGTAAACATTCCTTGTAAAACAACTATTCAGTGGATACACAATGGGCTCCAGTGCATTGGTTGCACTGCTTTAATTAAGAATATTTAGAACTAAGGTGGCTGTTCTTCAATTTCCATGCACAAAATTCTTTGCATTTTGAAAATCTAAAGAAGCTGAAGAGCCAGGACTAAAGGCTCAAGCTAGGGTTTCCAGGGAGAACATCTACTGAGTAGATGGGCTACTGAGTAGGGGAAAAACATGAAACATTTGTAAATATGCATCAAGCCAGTATTTTAGGAGAGAAGAATACAGAAGAGTAAGATAGAGAAAGCAAATCAGAAAATCACCTACTTGGGAGTGAAAGCAGACATATCAAAAGCTGGATGAAAGGGGATTTTTAAAAAAGCAGGTAGACAAAATTATGCCTTGAAGCTCATGATGTATCACAATGCTGTTTTGGCTTGCAGAGCTCTCCAGCTTTGCATCAGACAGCTCACACTGGGGAGGCTGCTAATCTGGGAAGCATGGCCCTTTGCAATTCTAGAATCTCAGCTACAGCCTCCCAGGTCAGCCCAAAGGCAGGTTTCTGGGCTTTGCCAAATTTGCGGCTGGGACGTGGATGGATTGCAGGGGCCTGTCCAACAGCATTATGGTTTCCTGTAGCTGGTTTCCACTCCACAGTGAGACCAGTGTTCTGGCAGAACTCATTTTTAACAATAGATCCCACAGAAATTCTGCAGGATGTGGGACTATGGCAATGGCAGTGTTCTGCCCAAAATGCAGTGAAGCAGACTGATGTTACACATCAGTTCCATCAACTCTTTCATTTTTTGCTGTGTATTGCAGGTCTTAATAGTACCAGCCTCTCCCCTCTTGCCTCCCCAAGTCTAGTCACGACAGCCAGGTTTCATCCTACAGTTGATGTCTGCTGCAGGAAGAGCCACAGGCTCTCCAGGCTCATACCAACCGTTAGCAAATGATCTGGTTTTAATACTTAAATTAAATAATGACTTATTCATTTATGTGAAATTTATTACACTATATTTGAGATATAAGCACTAAATTTGCTTAAGTAATGTTTTATTAATTTTTTAAAATTACTTGAAAGAGTAACAAATTCCACTTGCAATTTAAATAATTTAATTCCTTAACTGAGTAATTGTTTTACTTTACATTTCAAAAAGTATAAGAAACTCACTATTATGTCGTGCAGGGAAACAGCTTTTACCTTTTTAAAAAAATATCTGGTTCAGAAATGTTTAAATGTTAAAGTCACTCTGCTGACACGATCTCCTCAAAACAGGGACTAATAACATATATAAAATAGATATTACTGCATAAACCCCAAATTTTAATCATTATTCAAATATTAAAAAATATTTAATTTATAACCCTAATAATTAAGTTTTACTCTATTTAACTGTGGATAGTAAAAACTTTAACATGGAGAAGTCAGGTGATATCCTTACCTTGGAAAAGCAGAGGGTGAAACTCTTCACTCTGTATTAAGTCCATAAATAAAGGTTACCTGCAGGCAAAAATAAAGTAGAAAAAAAAAAGCTAGAGAATATATCTTCTTTCCTCAGGAAAGCTTGGTGCCTTGAATGTCATTTGGAGAACTTTTCTGCCCTGTTTAGCTACGCTCTCCACGGGCACAGGCACAGTCCCCTCTCAAAGGCGGGGCCCTGGAAAAAGTGCAGTGAAGGGCAACAAGGACAACCAAAGTTGTCCTTATGAAGAACGGTTTCATAAAGAAGACAGAATCATTCTTCTTGGGATGGACTGAGTTAGTTCAACAGGGATAGAACAGAGATGAATTGAGGGGGGCGTAAAGGATAAAATCAAGAATGTCAGGGAGAGGGTGACCTCTGAGGGGGTAAGAGGTCCCCCCTTACTGCAGTAAAGGGACTGCAGGGGTGGCTTCTGTGAAGAGAGGTCAGGGCTACCCCAAAACAGATACAGCAGGTTCCAGCCAGCTCCAACCCACCCAGTGGGGCACGGCTGAGCTCCCTAGAGAAGGTGGTGGCACCTCAGGGAATATATATTTAAGAAAGGGTGAAAAACACTGCACAGCAGCTATGAGAGACAGGAATGAGAAAATGTGAGAGAAACAGCCCTGTGGACACCAAGGTCAGTGAAGAAGGAACAGGAGGAGGTGCCCCAGATGTTGGAGCAGAGCTTCCCTATGAGCCTCTGTAGAAGAGCATGGTGAAGCGGATTGTCTCCCTGCAGCCAGCAGAGGACCATGTCAGAGCAGATATCCAGACTCACAGCTCATGGAGGACCCCATACCAGCCCTACAAATTTTTTCATCTTATTTTCTCCCCTGTCTTCCTGTTGAGGAGAGACAGTAAGAGAGTGGTTTGGTGGGTGTGTGGTTGCTGACCAAGGTCAAGCCACCAGACTGACTCTTGAAGTCCTTGAATCACTGAACACTGGCATAAAATTACAGAGTTATTTTAATCTGCTGAAAACGTCTCCTGTGGCTCACTGTCAGACTATCAGTCTGACCCATACAGCCATCCCTTTGGAGTAAGAGAACAACTCCACATTCTGTCAGTGGGGGTCTTAATAGTTATATGACCTGTAGATCTAATATCAGTTGTTAATAGGTGAAAGAAAAGGTGGCTAGATTTACCTCAGAAGAGGCAAAGTAAAATCTCACAAGTGGTTTATCTTTATAGTCCCTTGTGTTAGCACATACACAAATTCAGTTTTTAGAGGAAAGTAGTATAAAAAAAAAAAAAAAACAAACACCACAAAACCCCCAAAAAACAAAAACCTAGACCAACAGTTTTATTTGGCAAAACCATCTATCTCTCTCTCCTTCTACATAGACAAAAATTTCTTTTTGAGTTTAACATTGCTTTCAGTCCAAGCCAGTGGGTATGACTGGAGATATAAACAAGGGCCCACATGCTGCTTTTACTCAGAAGGGTAACCTCAATATTTGAAGGAAGATTATAGACTAAATTACTCAAGACTTGCTATTTTACCAATACCTTCCAGCAATTCCTCCTGTGTTTTCAGAAGGGCCACGTAACTTCTCATTATATAGGGCAAAGAAATCGACAAGAACAAAGACTCACAGGATATACCGCTGAAAAACATACTGGTACAGATGAAATGAAGAGAGAGGAACTGCAAATAATAACACAGGGATGCTGATGTGGCTTGCACATCTTTGCTAGCCAGATTAGACTAATGTGGAATTTGCTACAGGGAAGTCAAATACTGGGACTTAATATAATGCAAGAATTATAGCTACATTAGTTCTCAAATAACACAGCAAAAGCTTTACCCTATTGACTAAATGTAATTTTCTGCCAAATCTGGAAAGCTAAAAGCTATCAGATCTGATCCTAAAGATTTCAACAAATTAAGACAGGCAGAGCTCATTTGCTTATTAAGCAGAGTGTGCACTGACGTAAGAAAAATGGCACTGAAGAGTGGGTTAAATAAAGCCAAATAATGTAAGGTTTGCATTGTAAAGGTAGTTCAAGATGGCAATGTCATGCATAATTGCCAACCCATTCTTTGAACATGCAGGTGCATCTCGCCCTCAATGCAAATATTATCTTCAAGTAAGAACTTTAGTAAGGTCTAGCTTACCAAGAAAAGAAAGCACCCATCATTTTAGGAGCTATGCTAAGGCAAAATCTGCATTACACGATCTCCAGGAAAAAAATAAATCATCCTAATATAATATAAATCATGAAAAACTAGACAGAATTCTGTCTTCCATATGTTATGGCACCTGGGTAAAATAAAACCTTTCCATTCTGCAATGTGATAGGAAATCAAAGGATTAATGCTAATACCATAACAACAGGTACTCATGAACAATGTGTGCACTATCACTCTGCCCATTCCCCTCAATAAACTCTTAAAACAGCAGTCGGGAAAGCACCAGCTAGAAAAGAATGAATGGCATGTCTGCTGTGTTTCTAGCTGATAGCACAGTGTCCAGGTAGTGAGACAATGACAAATTCCATCTCATACTGCTGAGAAATAATTATACACATTGAAGCCAATTAGGATTAGAGTTCCAGCACTTTCTAGTGACCTGCAGATCTTGGGTATATCAATTTTAATGGTGGATGCTTTTTGTTAAGAGTTCAAAACCAAATGATATGATCAAATTATGTGGTATCATTTAACCCTCATCCTCTCAGTAAGTATGGTTCACCATACTTCCAAAACTATGATTCCAAAATCAAACAAACAATTAACATATTGAAATTTAAGTCAATTATATCCAACTAATCTCCAATTACCTGTCTACTTTTTCTGCTTCATTTTGGTGAAGTATATAAAATTTAAAGAGCTCTAGAAAAAAAAAAAAATAAAATTAAGGAGCACTAAAGAGAAGTGTACTTTTATTTTAAAGTCATTCCTGTGAACACCTGTGAACTGCTGAGTTTAATTGGGCTACATCTGCTCCTAATTTTGTGAGTTCTGAGTGATTATCTGTCCTTATACTGTATTGAGTTGTCTCTTCCTTCTTGCTTTCCGTATGTCTTTTTGGGGTACAGTTTATAGAGAATGAAATGCTTGAGAAATGAGCATCTGCAAGCAGTATAAGAGGTGGTAGTTCTCAGAGACATTCAAAAGGCAGACAAATTCGCATACTTAGTTGTGGTTTCAAAAAGAATAACCCTGGCAAGGACATGGCCTTATACTGACCTTTCAGAGACCAATTCTCACAAGGGTTCAAAAATAGAAATACAAGGAGAAATTACAGTTTCCAGGTGAAACTTTTCTGCCCCACAATGTAAAAGCGATGTTCAAGTTGCTTTCTTCAAGGGAATTCCGTGCACCATCACAGGAGACAGTACAAGGCCGTATCATGTCCTGGAATGCACTTTATGTCTGCTCATTTTATGCAACGTGAGTTATACTGATTCATTGTGGCAAAAATCCTACTGACTTCCTGGATAAGACTCTTAGTGCATCTTTATGAGCCAGAGCAGCAGTAAATCACTATTATCTCAATGGATTTGGAAACAGAGAAAAAGAAGAGAGAATATCGCAAGGTTGAAAGCAAGCAAGACAGTAGTAAAGATCAAGATTTCAGTCCAAACCCCCTATTCTGCCACTGTTATTAAGTGTTCTTCTGTTTGAATGAAAAGCCAGCTGAGCTCCCAGTTTTACTTCTGCTCATCTGAGCTGCCCTTTTCCCAGATTTCCTGCCTCAGTCCCAGCACAAATGTTTCATTCCTATTAGACGCCCAACCCAATCTGCATTCCCAGAACACACAAGCATTTGGAGATACAGACAGCTCATTAAAAGTTGCCAATTTTATTTAGAGAGGAAGGTCAAGTTGTATCTACATATACTGTTATAGCCTAGCAGATCGATCACTGCAGTAGGTGGGAAATTCAGGTTCTTTGTTGTGCTCAGCATTAAGCAGCTCAAACTGGTGTTCCCAACATTTCTACAAATACCCTGATCAGTAGGCCGAGAGCTGTACCAGATGTGGTATCTCATGTGCTTCTTGAAACCATGCTATGGATGGACACATCCGAATGATGTTATGAATTTAAAGTCTAGTCACTGATAGCATCCCCAGAGCAAGAGCAGAAAAACTCATGGAACTCGGGAAAAATGAAAAAATAAGTAATAAGAAAATCAAAAGTGAAGTTTCATATAAATAAGAAGAATGAAAGTTTGTTTGAATGTCTGTCCACTGAAATTAATGAGACTTTTACCACTGGTATTTAATGCAGCACTGAATGTTTTTAGAAAGCCCCCTTTAACTATCGTATCTATTTATTTGAGGAAAAGTGATAGCAAGCCCTCAGGCAGATATGAAAAGGCAGACGTTACTTTATGCATGATTTTAAAAGGCACGTAGGAAAGAAGTGGGAAACAAAATGTTCTTGCTCTTTCTGAGTGACAGCAGATCTGCCACCAGAAGGGAGTTCAGTTTTCCCCTGACAGTTCAATGGTGGGGTAGAAATTAGTACTTAAATGTAAAAAATATTTTACATTACAGATGAATTAAGTTTATATGGAATACAGAAAAGCAAAAGCAGGCTAATCTTTTTCTGCAAACCTCAGCTAAAATATTGTTGTCTTCCAAAAGTTTTCTGAGCTGTCAACAAGAACTAACCGTCTGCTTAAATAAGCTCTTTGTTTTTGTGAAGTGCCTCTTGTTTACTTTTGAGAAACTTTTAAAATAAAGTTGATATTTAAAGACTGCATTGCCTTAATACGCCAGCTGTAGCTGTGAAGATGAGCAACATAGTTTTGAGAACAAATTTCCAAAGCAGGAGGGATATGGAAAGAAATAAAGTTGGGGGGAGGGGGGGCGAAGAAATCTGCAATGCATCCAAGGAAGAAAAGGTTTCCTTTCACTTCAAAATAACATATAATATTTTTTTCTTTTAAGTAAAAGTACTATTTAGAGCATTCCATATTTTATTTTCTAAATTAATTAATAATATTGATACCTGGGGGGAAAAAAACAAAAACAAAAACAAAAACAAAAAAACCAAACAAAAAAAAAAAAAAAAAACTTCACATTATGATCAAGAAGACAGTGAACTGAAATGTTTTTAAAAAGAAATTTCAACCAAGTAAAAATATCCACATTCAGATCCATTACATCTTCTCAGACCCCTTTTTGCTTTTATATTCTCTTTACCAAATTGAATTAAGGTTGAGGTTTTTTTACTTTTCTTACTTTTTTTTTCTAATTACCCCAAACCTTAAAAGTTAGCTAGCCTGCTGGCATGCAGAACATTTATGGGAAAAACTCTCTGTTTAAAATCACATGGACCCTATAAAGACCAGGTACAGGTAATGGAATGTCTCCATCTGTTTCTGTCTATGGACAATGCCATATAGAATGTTTATGTCACATTATGTCATTATGGTCTTTACATAAACATGTGTAATATGTAATCCGTCATAACAACAGATTTTCCACAATGCAGAGAAAAGATAACAGAAGTTTCGATAACTGGAAGTTTCTCGAGTTGTATGTGATCTGTTCTCAAATTTTAAAATGAAATTTTAGATTGTTTCCTGAAAAATATGAAGAGACTTAATGTAATAAAATGCTTGTCTTTGGGGAGGATAAATAAAAAAAAAAATTAAAAAAAAACCAAAAACAAACCAACCAAACGGGAAATTACCTTTTACTTGATTTGTGCACTGGGAAGATGCTGAAAACACTAATTAGTCATTAATGCAGCTCAATTTGTAGTCTTAATGCCTCAGAGACAAAAGGCTGTTAACTGGTGTTATTATTTGTATAATAGAAGAGCTACAAGTCCCCATTTCAGGCTCCCCTTGTGCTAGACATTGCAGAAATACATAATAATTAAAAAAAAAATGCCACCACCTACCCCAAATAATCTTATAAGATAAAATTAGACTACATCACTAAAGCAACGATAGGGGTAGGAGTCAGAGCAAGGCTGTGTTTTATAGCATTTTTCCTGAAACCAGTTGCTCGCATAAACACTGAATCCACTAATATCTCCAGACAGATGAGTGGGTTAGGGCGGTCAAAGGTCCTGTGGCTTCCTTTCGTTCAAACACTTTCTGTATTCCAGCAAGCAGAAGAATCTTAAGCAAATGTAAGCAGCATGCTGACTAATTACAACCTGTCATAATAAATAACTGGATCCACTCAAATTCAGCATCTCATGTAAAGGAAGAACTCCCAGTGGATTTGTGCAGTGGACGTGTTTTATTCATTTATTTTTCTGTTATTCAGTTATGTCCTTTCTTGCAGCCTAGGTTATCATCATACAAGTCATATCTTCTGGGGGTATATTTTTAGAACTGCTAGTAGAAAAATAACCCTTATGCTTGAAAAGTTTCAGACAAATAGGGAATCCTGACAAATTTGACAATCTGCATGAGACAAAGCTGTATGGTGGAAAACAATGCTAATCTGAAAGGAAAATAAAAATAGGATAGCTAATGCAAGGAAACAGATTATACAAGTTTCCTACAGCTCTACACAGTAAAGCTTTTGATGAAACAAGAACTTCTTTATTCTTTGCAACAAAAATGCCCATTTGTGATATTATAAAGCTAAACAAATGGCTTTTAACTAGCAAATAGACTGTGAAATAAAAATAATTAAGAAAAGGAGTAGCTCTTGAGATTGGAATTTGCCTTTGTGTTTGACTGATTCAGTATTACATATGGTATCTTGTAAAATTATTTTAATTAAGTTGAGAATGTGCAGTCTACTAGAGCTGTTGGGGATTTTCTGTCAAAGTACAGTATAACCAATCCTACGGTTCAAAAAAGTGGAGTGAAATCTGCCCCCTGATGGTTATTATATTTATCTTAAGGCTATGTTGTACATTTTTCCCTGACTAGCTTTTTCAAAATAACCCTGGGCCATGTTCAGACCATGTGGAAGTCACAATGTTGCTCATTCTGCCAAATATATACCTTAAGGAGAGTTAAACATTCACTGAACAATCTCTGATTCATTGCATCGTATTATAATCCATCACCAAAGTCATCAATTGAGAGGAACCAGCCTTCCCATGTGAATTCTGCTTCTGCATCACCAATATTCATCCAAATCACCATCTCTTCCTCACCTAACCAGTGAAATATGTACCTCCCATTTCTCTACGTTCCTGTTTTATTTTTTAAACTTTTCCTCCAGAAACTCCTCACTCATCACTTCCAAACACGTATTTCAGAGAAAGAGGAGGGGAAAAACAGATTATCTCCATCAGGCTTCTCTGTACCCTCTTTGTTCTTTGTGAGAACAGCATTAAACAATTCCTCTCTCCCTTCTATTTTCCAAGGCTATCTCTCAAAAGCTGAAGGAGAAAGGAAAATCTTGACTACTCCTCAAGCAAGGTGTGGAAGCAACAAAGAAGTAATATACTTGTATTAAAATAATGTGTCCTGGAAATAAATTGTCAACAAATTGTTGATTCTTATGTGTTCTGGCTCTGTGCAGGTACAGTTCTCAGCCCAACATGTCCTCTCATGTATTTTTTTCATCTATCTTCCTCTTTTATCAAGAGTACTTCTAGCACATCCCTACAGCCCTTTACAACCTCAGAACTGCTTCTGTATGAAGTATTTCTTCCAGCAGTACAAAAAAATATGCTTCATAACATCACTGTAAAATGTGTTTGTTCCATGAGGCCACAGCTTTAAGAAGTCCCAGACACGACATTACGTAGTTTATATGGTTAATCTTTTAATAACTACACATGCCTTTGATTAACTAAACTTACCTTGAGCCTTTCTCTGGAGGCCTTTGAGCAGGACTTTGTCAGACACTTTCCATGATGATACTCTTCTCCTCACGTCCAGCTTGCCAGTTTCCAGTACCCGATTCTTGTCACCTGAACAACTTTCCCATACTCTTTGCTCTATCTCTTGCTCTTTAGCACTGAGTAATTGGCACATAAAACTGTTGTCTTAGCTTTCACTCCTCCTTTTCTTCTGAATTTAGCCCTGAAAAAAGATTTCTGCTGCTCCCTGAACCTTCTTTTCCTTTCCTTACCCCCTTCTATACATCATCAGAGGAAGTGTGCTGTTTCTCCAGCTTTGTCCACCTTCATCTCTAAACTGTCTGCAGGTGAACACATGTTCTCTCTTTTTTTTTTTTTCCATTTCTACCCAGAAATTTTGTTGTACCCTCTCTCTTACCAGGCATTTCTCACCAGGTCTCACTAGACTCCTTCGGGTAATCTGTTTGTTCAGTGCAGTGAAGGTTTTTCACCGTGGAAAGGGCAAACTGACAGACTTGGTGGTGAGAAAAGAAATTATAACCTCTGAATGAAGACCTGGTTTTCAGTGTGGACTTGTAATTGGTCTTTAGAAAAGAAAGGAATTTGATTATCATATCATAATAGAAAAGCTAGTTAATCTAACAATTAATAATAGTTATGGCAAAGTATTCAGGTAAAAGGAATAAATTAAAGTAGAAGATAATGGTCATCATAAAAGGAAGCAGTCAAAGAGCAATTTTATTGTTCAGTTCTAAAAAAATGATCCAGTAAAACACATATTTTGCAATTATTCAGTTCTGTTTGGTAACATTTTCCACTGACTAATTAATGGTCAGAATATTCATGAAAAACTATCAGTTTGACACAAAATATTAAAACATATCTGTATGCCATCGATAAGTTTGTTATTGCCTCCCTCTATGGACATATTCTATACCTTTATAGTATTTTAGTGCATCACTAATGTTGGTATGCTCATCCTCAGAAACTATTTTATGAATACAGAATATAGATTCAATAGTCCAAATATGACTGGAAGTTGACAGATCTTGGGTGAGCCCACCAAGTGTGGAATTTAAGGCAGCCAAATTTTTTTGCAATTTTTCCTCAAACTTTTTGATTAATTTACACAAAACTGAAGTGATAAAAAGAAGATCTGATGATCTGATGTTTCTCTCAAGTTCTTTTTGTCATTCTCCTGTAGGAGGATTGTGCTAAATCACTTTGGAATAGAAAGGATTTGAATCTGACAGTTCCCTTCTGTTGGGTAAGTCCCGTCTTTGCTGCGCCACCACATGAAAAGTGCATTTGGTAGGGAGAAGAACAGAAACTCACACTGTTGTTTCTGTTTTCTGAATCTAACCATTTTTGTCTTAGCTTCTACAAAAAGTGCCCAAAATAAATCTATCAGTTCAGAGAGGACATTTTGCACAGTCCTAAATAATTTGCTGGAGATAAGCCCTGATGTTCCTCTTACTATGATACTTGAATGACAAAAAAATCCTTCTTCTCTAATTCTGCTGAAATATTTTATCCTTCTTTTTGGTCCCTAACACAGTAGAGCTTGCCTCTTTTGATTTTAAACTTCCCAGGAAGGGAATTGTATCACCTTGTACACTAGTAAGTTCAATGCATAACGGAGTTGTGGTCTTCATTGGGTTCCTCAGGAACTACTGTTCTAAAAAACAGTATTGGAGAAAATTTACAGGTTTTTCAAGCGAGGAAAACGTATCACCCCGTTCTTGCTTGCTGGATCCCCATTCTAGATTGTGTCTAGGACCACTATCTTAAAACAACAACAGTAATAGTAGTAATAATGAGAGAATTTAAAACTTTTATTTATCTACATAAAATACCACAAGCACAGAAGAGATATTCCTATATCAAATATGAATATGGAATAGAGTAGACATTTCAGGACAGAGAAGTAAAAGAGTACTGGAGCTCAGTTGTGACAGCTTTTACCGCACATGAGATGATTTTGATTTGGGCTGTTTTAAATGATGTCTCAGCTACAATTAAAGAAAAATTAATATAAAGAATTAAAGAAAAATACTAATGGAATATAATCAACCAAATATCTTCACAACAGGTGAATGTTATTATTAGGGAAAATATTATATATAAACACATTACTTTCATCTGATCTGGCATGTTAGCTAATAGCAACTAGAAATAATTATAGGCTGAGATGTTTGTGAATAGACAGTGACCTCATTAATCACTGTGATGGAGATACTGGTAGCTCCCTGCAGTGAGTCATTATAGAAGTGCATCAAATAACAAACAATGACAGCTAGCTAGTAGTGAGTGAAGTCTGACAGATGGTCAATAAATTCCGAACTGACACATTTTCGTAACTAAAAGGTAGGTTTGAAGTCTTTGGGGGTTCTAACAGTGCTTCTCCAGAGCCCCAAGTCTGGATCATAAAAGTTAACATCCAGGTCAATCCCTTTAAATGGAAAGGAAAGGATAAAACCCAGATCCTCTAGAGCGTAATCAAACTGCAGTATGCACAAGTTTATAAATACCAGTGACAGTTACTAGTTCACCACCGTTAGGAATGCTGCATCATTTCTACTCTGCCACCACACCATGCTGTGCACCATCACAACGCATTTTATGCTAATGTGATGAGACATCACACAGTTTGATATGATGTGGAACAACACAGTGGTGAAAACTTATGGACCAACATAATTACTTTCAGATAAGAATTATTAACTCAGCTGGCAGAACTCTGATCTAAATGTGCATGATCTGAGGATAAATAAATAGATTAGATAGATTTACTGAGAACAATTTGCAAGAATGGATATTCCATTGTGTCTGACTCTGCACACAGATCTATTTAAAATGCTTCTCCCTGTACAATAGTACATACATGTATTAATCTCCCTCTTGCCCTTTTCAAAACTGCCGTCTTTTATTAATATTTGCTTGTTTTCCTGGTTTTGCCCTTCATAATTAATTAAAACAAACATTTTGGGGTGTGTTTAGTTTTTTTTAATAGATGAATTGGCTAACATTGTGTTAATGAAATAACTCTTTCTGGAAAGAGCATTATTGAAGAAGTAATCACAAAATTGGCAATTAAAAATAGATGTCTAGATCCTCAGCAGAAGTAAAGTACTTTTAAGCTTTGGAACAGAGATGGTTTCCTGTTCTGCAGGAGAGTCTCTGGAGCCTTCATGACCTGTTTATTGAGAGAGCTACACTGGACCAGGGAAATACAGCAAAAGAAAAATTGCAAAACATCCTGGCAAATAACAGCGCTTGCTAGTTAATTCGGCTTGCATTTAGAATCATTTGTGGGGCTTGTTCTTGCAAGCTTTGAAGAGAGTAAGGTTTTATTCAAAATTCAAAAGCTGAAAATGTAGAGAAGATTGTCGCAGGCACAAATGTGCGAAAGACCATATGAATATAGGTACTGTGCTTTCAGAAACCGGTTAAAGGAAAGGGAGGGAGAAAGGCTTCTATCTAAATGAAGGAGGCCAAAGTAAACAATGAGTAGCAGTAGCGGAAAACAGAAGTCATGGAGTGAAGTGATACCACCACAAGGAATTCAAGAGGGCCCCGTATCCTGGAAGACACTGCGGACCAAGGATGCATCTGGTAATTCTGCTGATTGCCTGAACACAACTAAGCACTGACAGAATAGATGACCTTTCGGTTTTATTTAGCTTGGAATACTTAACAGAGCAGTAAGATGTTGTTCTCTAAAAGCCTAAAGAAGAGAACTGGCACTAACACATTCAATACGAGACAAAGACCACTGTGCACATTTATGCTGCTAAGAATAGAGAATAGCTGGTGACAGCACGACTCTAAGTAAAGAGCAGACTATTCAATCTATGCCCTTCTTTGGCAGATATATAAAAGTGATCTACTGTTTATAAGAGGGAGTAATGACACAGCAGCTTCCTAAATGCTCTGGTGTTTTGTTCCACCTACAAAGCAAGGGAAGAAAACACACACTTAGCTTCAGCTTTCATGTTAGAAATATGCTTAGCGTGAGTTGCTGGGTTTGAATATGACAAAAGAAAATTGAGTAAACTATTATAAAGCAGCTGACAAATCTGCTTATATGTTTGTTTCCACAGACATTTTCTAAATCTGGGATCCATGGAAGTGGATGTTGTGTGTGTGGCTAAGGGAAATTACCAAAATATTTCAAATATCCTGAAATATCCTGTGCCTGCATATTACCTCTACTTGTCAGTCGTGATGCTCAAAGATAAATCTGCTCTAACCATTCGTAGTGGCAAGAATCTTAGTGGTAGGCCTTTTATCCAGGCACAGCAGTTCAGAGAGCTTATTTCATCCCATCAAGGACCAAAAATATTGCTATGTGATTGTCCTGGTTTGGGGTAAAATGAACCAATTTTCTGTTTTACAATTTTACTTTCTTAGCTGGGCCTCTTCTAACTAACTAAACTCTGAAATTAACAGCACACTGTTCAGAGAAACTGCTTTGTCTCACAGTGATAAGACCCAATTATATCACGGAATGGTATGCAGACAGGCCCTTGTTTATCCTTATTGCTGGAACAACCAAGGTCAGGCAATTTTGTTATTCTGCCCGTTGGAGGGTCGGAAGCGGAAGCATCGAAGGGTCCCACCTGCAAGGAGGAGCGGACAGGACAATTGACCCAAGAACTGACCAACAAGGGTATTCCATCCCATCCGCATCATGCTCAGTATAAAAGCTGAGGGATCGAAGGGTCAAGCTCTTTCTTTTTCCCCTTCTTCCTTTTCCTTCAATGGCCGACGTCCAAGGAGGACCCTGCCTGTCCGTCTGCCTTCGATCCTGATCCGAGCGTTCCTGACTCCAGATCTGGAATCCAGCTCCTGTCGATCATCGACTCCAGCCTGGGACTGTTGCCTGCTGGTGACGTGGTCGTCATCCTGGGAGCTTAATACGGTTTTGTATATACTGTATACTTTTATTTTATTTTTCTTTCCTTTTTTTAATTTCCTTTTATTGTTCATTATATTATTATTCTTTATGTTTTTATTAAAGTAGTTTAGTTTTTCTAAACTCCTGAATCTCTTTAATTTCTCCCTCTCCTCTCCTTTTTCCTTTTAAAAGGGGAAGGGGGGGGGAGGGCTATCTGTCCTTCGGTTCTGATTTGCTCAGAACCATGACAGTGATATAAGTAACCATTCATGGAACTCAGAGAGAAAACCGCAGATAACTTGTAGTGAACTGTTCAGGAACAGTTGATAAGCAGCAATTTGTCCAAGCAAATGATTCATTCGCCAATTATGAATAATAACTAATCAGTGAAAATTATGGCTTGAACTAGGATAATCCAAAATCAGATAAAAGAATAAATTCACTGAAACCATCATTGTAAGCAGCGAACCAAAACCAAAACCAGGTCTCCTGACAACCATTTATCACATGTTGTCACTAGCCATTGCTGACTTCTACAGAAAAAGAGCCTTTCAAATGCATCTGCTTTTGAAAAACACTTCTTTGCTTTGCATTGTATCTTTTTTTATTTTCTTTTTCCATCTGTGAAAGGTTTCATTAAGAACTATTTGCTTTCAAAGGAAGCAAAATTTCAAAGCTAGAATAGATTAATGGACAGAGAAAAAAATTAAGAAAAAATTAAGTTGCTTTTTTTTTTTTTTTT
>VXBW01003206.1:8498-260990 GCA_013400375.1 Thinocorus orbignyianus | reverse complement strand
AAAAAAAAAAAAGAGTGAGAGAGTGAAAAAGAAAAACTGGAAAGAAAAGTGTTTAGAAGAAACAGAAAGAAAAATGATCAATAAAACACTGACTGAATATCCAATTACAGGCCAAAGACCAACAAACCCCAAAAAGAACAAAAGAAGCATTTCTATAAAATAGAAAATTTTCATTTCTTAAATAAGAGGATGACATTGTACAGAATCGAAGAAGCGAGAATCCAAGCTGGTCAAAGTAACCCTGTATTTAAGAAGTCTGGAACTCAGTAGCTGTAAAAAAATATAGGATTTAGGCTTTAAACGAGTCAAAATTAATCTAACACGAAGTGAAATTTGAACAGTCAGAGATACAAGTATGAATTTTATGCATAAGAAAAAAATTAAAATAATGTCATTGGCTGTTTTTTCCAACAAAGACAAGAAACTTGGAAGTTCAGATTGTAAACTATGAAGTACAAGGTTGATGTTTTTAAGTGAACAGAGTGAAAATTAGGTCTCAGAGCTTTGTGCCCGATTCCATGGCACTGCTTGTTTGGCACCAAGAGATCCTGACTGGAGCTTATATTTGAAATACTGTACTTGAAATATTGTATTTGAAATACCAAATAACTCAGTTGATATGCTTGAATAAGCACTTAATTATTTAGTCATAAGTTAGCACAAATCGTATCAATAAATAAAAAATAAATAAATAAGAAATCACATTATGTACACTGCCTTTAGCTAATATGCTCAAGGTCCTCTGCTATGACTAGAAGTCATGACCAGCACCATTTAATAGACACTTGCTACACAGTTATGTGTGTATGAATCAGAGTTTCTGTTCACTTCACATATTGCCATCCAAATGAGGCATACTTCTGTGTGCAAAGGCAGGTTTCATTACTATAGTTTTATTATGGCTATTTCTTATAAAAATTCATTTTGCAAACTGCTTTTAAAATCATTTAAATACCCATTAACTCTCAGTGCAGTATATAAATTAGAAAATTGCAGAAAACACTAAGTCAAATGAAGGGTTCTCTATGGTCTTGGAAAGTGTGTGTTTCTAGTTAATCATCCAATGATATTGTATTGCCTACTTTGTGTGGCAAGTGGGTCGTTTATAAAGAAAAGAAATGAAGTCATAAAGGTCTTTGACACACCCATGATAATTATCTTCCCATGTGAATATTTATTTGCATAGATATTTTGAAAATTTTTCAGATGTCTTGCAAGTACTATACTACTATATTTGATCACATCTTGGAAGCTTTTCATTAAAGATATTATCATTGGTAATCATTTTCCCAGTCTCCAAATAGAAATTCCTTGCAGTTTGATCTTGCTTACACTGAAAAAGAGATCTAAAATTCTACTTATATGATTTTCTGTTGACAAAACTAAGTCTTTGCACATAATCTTGAAGGAAAAAAAATACCAAATTGGCTTTAATTGTCAGAGATTGCTTGAGATCATTTCTTTAATGACTGGTTGTATTCAGATAACTTGGAAAATGAGGAAATTTTACATGAGAAAATGAAAAAGTGTAACAAATAGCAGATGCTGTCAGCAGAATGGCATAGATATTACAGACTGAAAAAACAGTATCACATGTTTCATCGACTGGAAAGCGGGTCGCAATGCTGTCAGATCCATCAGCAAAATTATCAGAAACCCTAGACATTTTCTACCTTGTGATCTTCAGTTTTTAAAAGAAGTCCCTCTGGGTTTTCAGGGTTAAATCTTTTGGCAGCAAGATTTTAAATATACCTCAGCCGCTAGAGAACAACCATTCTGTAAGGAATATATGCTTTGCTCTTCAGAAGAAGTCCCATAGTAATTTTCCATGCAACCAGCCTAACGAAAGACAGCTATGTGCACTGTTGTTATATACAGCTGCAAATACTTACTCACATTTCTGGCTTCCGATGCCAAACTACTACATACTGAGGGATTCAGAAGGGTGAGAAGATGAGCATGTACTTCAGTGATCAGAAACAAAAGGTGTTTCTCTAGGAGTAGAAGAAATGCAAGATCTTGCCTCCCCAAAGCCCTCACATTTTTGCCAAGATTATAAGCAGAATTACTGGACAAAAGAGAACACACTAGATAATAAAAGACATCCTCCCTACAGTTTTCTTTTGCCTGGAGGATGAATTGCTCCAGTGGATGGCCTCCCTGACTTTCATGATGAGGTCAAGAAACTTGCTGTCACTACCACTGTTATGATTAATGATCCAACTGGTAGTGACAGTAATCAAACCATAGTCTCTGGAGTACAGCTTGATTGTGCTAGTCTCCCAGTGGTTTGAGTCACTGCACTGGCAGGGGATCAATCTGCTTCTGCTACAGGCACCTTCTTGTGTCCTTCTTGAAGCAACTTTTCATGAAAGCAGAGGAGAGACCAGAATGAATCATGACTATTAAGAAGAATAAAACATTAAATTAATTTTTTTAAAACCAAATGACAAAAACCTTTGTAACAATTGAAAAAATACTGCATAATGAATAATTAAAGTATTAATAATATAATCCTCTTAAAAGCATAGAACTACTAGTTGAGAAGATTAAACGTTTAACAGCTTTCAGTACAATGAAAGTTGTATAAGGGAAGAAGCTGAGTTTCCCTCTGCCTTTCTTCCTGCTCCTTTTTTGTAACAGATTTTCAGCACATTGACTTTAATTATATTTTAACAAATGTTCGTTAGTTGAGCATACAAAAATATCTGTATATAAGGTTAGTATAAATATCACGGTAGCTAAACAATGGTAAGGATTAAAGGGCTAACTTTTGAAACTGGATGATGGCAAAGTCCACTGAAAAGCAGAAGGTGAAGAGAGAGCACAGAAAATGAGATGACAGCTGAAAAGAAAGAGACTGATAATAAGGTTGTACAAAAATAACAATGGAAAAGTCCAGAGTTAAACCTGCTATATTCTCGGATAAAAAATTTCAACTTCCATCTGGTTAAATGGGATCTAAATTAATTCTTCGAATCACACAGAAGATACAGCACTAGGAGTAGAAAGTACTTCTAATGTTCTAGTGCTTCTAATATTCTAGTATCTGCTTAACCAGTCAACTCCTGTTTTCTGTTCCTCCATATTTGAAGTTGTCTCTCCAGCCCTACCCCTCGGCAGGAGTTTTAGCACATTGCACTGCCACATATGCAAGTCTTCTCAGTTGTATCAAGGGGGAATCCGACTGCTTTGTAGGGAGGAGTTAAGCGAGCTGAATTAGTCAGGACAATGGCTTTTAACTGGGGGAAGACGACTGTCTTGATGGGGCTTTAGGACTGATGCTGCTATGCAGATATGTAGAAGAGTAGTCAGTGTGCAGAAGTCCATAACTCCTTCTTCAGGGAGCTGTGACCTTGATACATTGCCACATTGTCTTGATAGAACAAATTAGCTGCCCATTATTGTATTTATTATGCTTTATTCAGTTATTTATGATGACAAATAAAATAATTTAAAAACAAAAAAAAAGAAAAAGAAAAAAAACACCAAAAAATCCCCAAATCAGTTCTTCCCATGACTTGGGAAAAACAAAAAAGGATACTCAGATCTCTAGGTGTAACATTGCTCTCCAAAGGCAGTCAAGGTCCAATAGGCAGTCTAGCACCTAGACAGTAGACGTACAAACAACAGAGGCTTTGATAGCTTTTACTACCATGAAGAAAAAAGTGTAAGATAGATTGCACTCTAAGTTGAGCTCTTTTATTGCAATTCAGAAAATAATTTTGTTCCCTCTCATACTCTCATAGTGGTTTACTTAACAGTTACCTATGAGATAGACAGTAGCTACCTTGTCATAGAAAGGAAGAATGTACGTTTCACTTTAAATTGTTCTTATCAATAAAACATTCATGGAAAAGAGCTGAACCACATTTATTTACTGCTAAGTACTAGCTCAGAGAGCTACATTTTAATCTCATTATAATATGACCTTCTGAAGTCTATTGCTCTGTTGCTTAGCTCTTTTTGGGATGGAGGAGGGAATGGTTGCTTTGTTATGTTCTTAACCTTAGCTATATTTAAGACATGCAGAAGAAGATATACTGAGTCAAGTATTTAGTTTGCATAGATAAAATGGGAATAGGGATGGGGAGGGGAGTGAAGACAAGAGTAATAATAAGCTTTAATATGTATATGAAAATAGCCTTCATAAACAAGGATAAACAACATTGCAGTCTAATTTACCTCCACATAAAATGCAAAATAGAACTCTGTGTATAATAAAACATTAGTATCTTTATTGCCAGCATAATCTTAACTAATCTTTTCTTACATTATTTCTGTAGTTACAGTAATTCATCTGCATGAAATTTGACTGAATAAGGTTAGCCTTGCAATTGAAACCACACTGATTTTTCCCTCCCTTCTATTCACAAAATCCTTCATTAGTATTTGCATATGTTCCTAAGTCAGTCCCAGGCAGGATCAGCCTCTAGCCTCCTCAGAATATCAGCAGCCCAAAACAGTTCTCTTCTGAACATCCCATTCTTTTGTAATACATAAATACAATCTTCTGGGGCTCTGTAATTATCCAAAATGAGCTTTACTGTTGCAAATTACTTCAGCACCCCTATGATTTATCTGTCATGAACACACTTTATAATATTTATATTCCTATTAGAACCTCCACTAATAAAGAACTGACAGTACATAAATATTTACATGATAGTACATGGACAAATGTTTGATACCCTTATATTAGTTGCGTTTCTTGTTCTATCACACTTGGAAAAAACTAAACCTTGGCAATTTGCCGTGTTCACAAAAATACCTTTGAAAATGACTCAGAACATTAACAGAGCTTCACATTTGCCACACTTTTCTTTAAAAGAATGGCATTCCTTCATACTTATGCAGTCTGGGTTATTGCTTCTTCACATTATGCGTCA
This sequence comes from Thinocorus orbignyianus, assembly GCA_013400375.1. Classification (NCBI taxonomy): domain Eukaryota; kingdom Metazoa; phylum Chordata; class Aves; order Ciconiiformes; family Thinocoridae; genus Thinocorus; species Thinocorus orbignyianus. The sequence goes on along the minus strand of VXBW01003206.1, from coordinate 256,101 downwards.
TTACTCTGAGTAGGTGTCTTATCAGCAGCTCCAGTTGTTGTGGAGACGATTGGAATTAAGCGCTGGAAGCTTTTTATTTATCTTACATGCTTTATTCCTACAAGATTTTCAGCATATAAGCTTCTTTGTTCAGCTCAGAATTGGATACATTGCCAGGCATTGTAAAATTTACATCTTTCTTTTTTTTGGTATTTGTTCCTAAATTGGATTGAAAACAAAGTATAGCTTTAATTAAAGCTCTGCTTAACAATAGACAATTTTTCCATACGGTGGAATTTCTGATCAGTTGTGAGGATTTTGCAAAGGCCTAATAGGTGACATTCACCACTAAGCTGCAAGTAGAACTGCAATATACTTACCTGTGCTAAGTGGCTGGCTGACAATATTCGCACAAAGAAAACTGTAATAATGCAGTTGAAATACTGACTTAGCCAACAAAAGCCATGGAACTTGAAGTGAAAGTTACTTTAAACTGTGTGTGATATGTAATAACTTACACGTTCAAGGGATAAATGTTGAGGTATTGAGAAACCAAACAAAAGAAAGGAAAAACAACAATGGATGGATAGATGTACAGAAGGAAGGCGGTAGGAAGGAAGGAAGGAAGGGAGGAAAAGAAAGAGGAAGGATAGGAAGGATGCTTAGGGTCTATCATTCTTCATCAAATCTATTTTGCATACCAGGGGCACTCACAAAGTTTGGGGGTGTCATGATTTAGGCACAGAATTAAAAATGAATGTCAACCTTTCTGTCAAGGCTGTTTCTACACTACTTGTACTGTAGATGACAGAAGGATGAAAAATAGAAATCTAAGCAAACGTACTGGTCAGATGCATGCGATTTTTGGACAAAAATAGTAAACGTCTGTCAAAAAGTGCTCAAGAAATGTTCCCATGCCACAGATTGACCGAGACTTTTCTTGCATAATTTCCTCAGTATTTATCAGAAGATGTCTGTAGTTCAAACACAAATTTGCTGTTGCCTGATGAAATTGAAGACATTTGTCATCTGAAGTAATTCCCAACAATATTGTCCTTATTCTAGAGGTGATGACGTGTGAGAAAAGCAGAGACGTTCCCCATTCCCATTTAATCAAAGGACCAATGATTATAGTTTTGAGGAACTGTCAGGAACATCCAAAGCACCTGTACAACATACTTCATTTGTAACTTGTTTACATGCCTAGTGAATAGGCTTTGAAGAGCTGAGCAAGAGGCTTTTCCTGCTTTGGAGAAGACTGAGAGTGGAGGAAAATCAGCCAGGATTCCCTGCTGTATTCGGGGAGAGAGAACATAAAGAAGTTACGTATTACTGCAGATTGGCTAATTTCTAAATAGACTGAATTATACTGCTGTACCTGTCACAGAAAATGTACCCTGCAAATGAGTCAACTTCCTATGAAAGCTCTTCCTACTGCTGTGTCATTCACACGCTAAAATGGAAAATAGTGGGGGAAAAAAGAGAAAGACACTGAAATTACATCTTCCACAGAACAGAATGATTAGATACAGAAGCCCATGATAACAAAGCACATCCCATTGCATGGGAAAAGTGTAAGATAATTTTTGAAGTATGGAGTGGTTTCTGATCTGTAACAACTGCGTGATACTATCTTTTTAGCTGGATTATATCAAGAGTTGGTGTAGACACTACAGTGAAAAGTAGCATTATCATGCTGCTATATCAAATGGACAGACTGTTCCACAAAGGCGTAGCCCCACTTAAGAGCAAGTCAGTGTCCAGAACACTGGGCTGCACAGACACCACTGCAAGACTGAGGGACAGGACCTCTTTTCTCTTTCACTGTGTATTTTACCCTTTCATCCGTGCTGTAATAAAAAACTAAAGGATGTAACTTTGTGGAAGTAAAATGTACTGAGATGTGTGAAATAAGGAATAAACATAGCTTTATTGCAGCTTTTCAGTCCAGAAAAGTTGTTAAAGTACTCTACAGCAAAGCAATAATATAATTTGGCAAATTTGTTTTCACTTAAGCACAATACAAAAAAAACCAAATGTACCTCCAAAAATCTAAAACAGGCACAAAATGTCTAATGTTATTTACACTATTTTAGGCCATTAAAATATGCATATGTTGCTTCTATAACTATTAGTGCATCAGTTTTACAATACTATCTTAATTTCTCTTAAATATTCAGGGTGTTTGTCTCTTCCCCAAAACTCTCTTTCCCTCATCCTTCTATTTTGCTGTATTTAGTATAATTCCAAATATAGAAAAAGAAATTTACAAAAGACTAAGTATCACACTGTTGAAATTACTTGTTGTGTTCAGACAAAACACCTTTTCTGTCTAGCAAGTATCTTTTCAGATAGGTACTGCAGAAGTACCTAAGCAATCAAGGTCTAGGAAACAGATAAAAATAAGAACTGCAATATTAGATTAGACTCACAATTCATCTAGTCTGGTTTCTTTTCTCCTACAATGGCTTACACCAAAGTAAAGAATTCACACAGCAGATGGATGTCATATAATCTACTCCACTTACAGCTCCTTGAATTTCAAAGAGCTACAGATTGTTTAAACCCTGAAAAAGGTGAGTACAGTGGCCACCAATCTCATATGGATACAGTAAAAAAAAACAACAAACCTCCAGTATTTTTCACTGACGGTACTTTTCATTGGTCAAATACAGTGAGAAAAGATATTGAATTGCATTCTAGATAAATCAAATGCCAAACGTAATTTCTGAAATGTAGAATATTTTTAGATTGTATGACAAAAAAAAAAAAAATATGGCTCTAAAATGGGTAATCTTCTATTTCACTAAATGTGCTCCCTGACTGAGACCTTGTACGCCAAGCTTCAGCCTGAAGCAAATTGTTATAGCCGAGCTATTAACTTCTAAAAATAGGGGGATGTAATGGAAACATTAAGAAACCCGCTATTGGGCACAACCACAGTCCAGGGGAGGATGAAACAACACTCCTTTATTTTTCCTATTTACCGCATCACATTAGTGCAGTTTGTGGCATTGAACTGTGTCTACGCCAAATGTGTTTTGTTTAGCTAGTTTCCTTCTAAACAGCAGCTTATGATGCTCATATTTAATCTCTCTCTCCCTCCCTCGCTTGTTTTTAAAGAAACTTAATAGCAGCCAAATACTTCAGGTCAGGCATTTGCCATTTGTGACTCAGTACTTTTAAAAGGTGCTACTTCCTGGGGGAGAGAACAGACAGACTGGAGGACTGAGAGTGATATGAAATTAAAATGTTTTGCAAAAGGAGCTTTTTGCATTTTCACTTGAACCCTTTTGAGAAACAGAATAGTAGAGTGAACATTTATGTAACAAAATGTGCAGCAGTGATTTACTTTTCTGTCATGAACCATTCGTTCTCTGTGTTTTATTGCAGTGTACAACATTTCTCATCATCTGCTATTTATTTTACATTCAGTACTGTAAAACCAAAGAAGCACTGACTCACGAGTCAGCAGGTGGGTGCCCCTCTTTAGAGGCATTCCATGCTTTTTTGCCAAACCATTTAGCACATCTGTAGCCTTCACTAAATCATTTTTAAAAGTAATATCAGTAATAAGAGTCAGAGAGCCTTGAAAGGTATGTGTGGTGTGCGTTCTGCAAACAGGCTCTCAACAAAAATCCCCAGAGCTAGGAACAACAGTAAAAATCATCTCAAAGGAGCAGTAGAGAGTGGAGAAAATGGATCTTGGTGTAGAGGACATGCTATTTATGGAGGTCAATCTGCATCAACGACATAACATTTCAGGGCTATTCAGCTATAAACACATTCTCATGAGTCGTGCAGGGTTTTAAGGAAGAGATCAAAAGATGAGCACACAAAATGAGTGTGTATGAGTGCTTCTATCCCAAACCCTAACAGATTGCTTTTCTACTCTGCCCACAGTGGGGTGCGTTGCAATCGGGTGAAAGGCAAACTGGAAAACAGGCTTTAGTACTTCATAAGAACTAACTAAATCAGTACAGTCAAGTCCCAGAAAATGCATTTGAAATGCAGGAATTTTCAGAATTGTTAAGGAGACTTAGAACCTCTCTGGTGCCTGTGCTCCTGAGTCAACCTGGACAGTCCAAAAGTCACTCCCAGTACTGCTGCTGGGTAGCATCCTAATTCTGCAAACATTTCACTGCAGGTAGATACCTGTCTGGATGCAGACAACCTGTTAAAATCAAGTTAAATCTCTTGGAGTGCATACGGCACAGGAGGTTTGCTCTTATGCAGAAGCCAGCAGAGCTACACAATTCAGAATTGCTTAGATCAATAGGCGACTTCTTAGAGTATTTTGCTTGCTTGTGGGGACAAGAGATTAGATTTTCAGAGTTTAACTGCCTAACTCTATTTGAATCCCATTTCTAAATCTATCTCAATCCCTTTGCTAACACTTTGGTTATTTGACAAACAGGGTAATCACTTGTCATGCCAGACTCTCCCGTGTGTTTTTCAGAAACCATATTGGCTTCTGAAACAGCATTTCCTGGATGTTTTCTAGATTCTAAGAGTGCTATTCTCCAACTGCTACCATACTATGCCTCCAGTCATCTGGTCAGCTCAGCAAGATTGCCTCATTCTCTTGCCCAGGAGCAGAATGTCACACTGACACAGATCAGAAAGAGCATGGAACAGTTATTAAACATCTTCTCTTGATTTCTGACAGTGTAGTTTAGACAACAGGTGAAACAAAAAAATTTCCATTTCTGGTCAGTCTCAAGAATCTATCTTATCTGTCTTCACACTCTTTTTTATTTTAGTTCCTTTTGGCACTGGGAAATTTCAGGGAATCTGATAACAGAAAACCACTTCTTGTATGTGACATGGAATTTACAAAGTTTATAAAAATATCTGTTATTTCCTATTTGAAGGAAGGTTGTCCAGAGCTCAAAATACTGCAGCTGCTGGCCTGGATACTGGATGTCAGTAAATAGGCAGTCCTCCATGTTTCAGAAAGATTATACTCTACTGAAAAAGTCGTCTGACTTTCCACAGTTTCAAGTCTTGAAATTACTTTGATGTCTTTAGCATTTGATGGTCACTTTGTGCAGGGGCTGCCCCTTACCTGCTGGTCTTGTGAGGTTCAAAATGCAAAGCAGATGTAACGAAACAACAAAGTATTTTGATGGGATGAATGCTGAAATACCAGACCTGTCTTATAAGCTGGAGTGTGATGAATATGAGGAAATAGATGATGAGGTAAGCGATATGGAGTATACAAAATAATGCTGAAGATGAAATGTTGCGAAAGAAAGAATACACATGAGAAAAAAATCCAGAAATGCTGCAGAAACACTGAAAAGGAATGAAAAAGGAAAACTGAGAAACTAGAGAATCCAAGGAATTATAATGTAAAGGAAAACTTCAGTTGATTTTTATATACCTTTTAGCCTGGGAAGCTTCATGCAAATTAAATACCATGCTCCAAATCCAAACAGGTGTAAATCAGTTCCATTAACTGGAAGTAATGGATACAACAAAGGTAATTTAATAAGCTAAAATATAAAATGAAAATGTGTTTTGATAATAACAGATACCCATTTATAGGCATTTCATTAGGAAGGATGGGTAATAAAAATAAATAAATAAATGAAAAGTTAAACAATAAACCACTTTGTAGATGCATTTTCAGATGGACTAGAACCACCTGCTACATGTGCACGAGAGAACACTTCAGCTTTATGGGGCACAAACATTCACCTGCGATGCCACATTAGCAGACAGGTCCTAGTTAGTGCAGACAGGATTCCTGTCATGTTCTTTTTGTCCTTGCCTCCACTCATGCTGCAGTGGCCAAGAAGATACAGGAAAGCTCCATTTGTGTGCTGCTGTTGTTCACAATCATGAAAATAAGAGAGTTCACTTCCTGGCAACTGATTCTTCTCTGCAAGCATAACAGTAAAAATTTGTTTAAGGGAAGAAAGAAACACGCTGGAAAGAACCCTGAAGTAGTACAATCATGAGAGAAGTCGAAGACCCTTGAGGGAAAAATTTCCTTCTCTTGGTCTGAAGAGGAAATAGTATTGTTGTAAACATTTCACTTTGAAGAAGATATGACAAACTCAGCCTTACCTGCAGTTGAAGAGCCAGTATTAGCAGTGATTTTACTCTACAAGACTGCGCTAGCTGTTATCAGACATATTTTGTTATTTTAAGTCCTCAGGTTGTCCCACTAAGCAGCTACTGTTCCTCACTATATCCTGCGTCTTTAATACTGGCTTTGATTTTTAGGCATAGCTTATGCCTCTTCAAAACCTTGGAGCTTGTTCCATCACTTACACCTCTACAAACTGAGTGCTGCACACACAAGAAAATACTCCTCGACTGACCTGAAAAGATACAATAATCTCAGTGGCACTGAGTGTATCAACTACCTCCGTCGAATCCTGAAGGGGAATGGACCCCTTAAGTTTTTTTGTAAACTGATTCTAGAGCACAAAGAAGTAGCCCAGGTACAAGATGATCATGGTTCCCATTTGGAAGGTACACAAGCACTTTAGGAACAATGATGTCTGCCTTCCCCCTTCCAGATGGCTGATTTGATCAGATGTTTTCAAAACATGACTTCAGAGGATGACTATTGTTGAAAGCCAATTAAACCTGTGTTTCTATTCCACTTAAACACCTTTGAAAATCCCAAACCTCGGAGATAAGTTCCTACAGAACTGATTGTAACTTAATGTATCTAAGCAGAGTGCCTAGAAGTTGTTGAGCCTCATATTCCAGACATACTCTGTCTTGTCTTGGAAGTGCCTCATATCCCTATGATACTTGCATTTCTGGTACATGGTCACATAGACATCTATATAGGTACTTATAAATTGTCATATGTATTTGAACAAACACTGATCCTGCTGAGAGGCTCAGAGCTCTCTCTTTCCTACACTCAGGAATACTTATCAGTCCCCAGGAGGAACAGTCTGATAGTCTATTGAATCTAATGAATCAACCGGACCAAAAAAAAAGAGAAAGAGAAAATGATTGATTTTTGTCTTGGTGGTTCAACCCCTCACCCGGTATCTAGGAGATCAAAGTATTTGATGTGTTGTGGGCTTTGAGTATGGGGGTTTTGGTTGGGCTTTGGGTAGATCTTTCACATATACATTATTTTTATTAAATTAGCTTGGAGAGGGAACAACTAAATTATTCATTCCCCCCAAACTGTTGTTTTGTAGTTGGTTGGTTTTTTTAACCTGGGTTGTAGGAAGCCCACATTTATGTTCCCTCTGCAAGTTATGCCCCTGGGACTTGAAGATAAGGCTCAGCCCTGTCCCAATCACTGCTGTATTGGATACCCATTGGTGTCAGGGTAGTCTTTGCCTGCCTCCCATGAGAAAGAGCTGGCCATAAGTACTTAATTCTGGACAGTTCATAGCTGACAATCTGATATCATAGGATATCCAGTGGGAAATCACTGCCTTCCTGTATTCTGGAATATGATGTCTGACCGTGTTGAACTCTCAGGGGTTAGGCATCATCTCTATTTTTAGCTTCTCAAAGCAACTAACCTGCTCAAGCATCTGACTCCTTATCTATTTTTTCTAAGATTATCTCTTGTCTTGGCATTGTAGGCAGGAAACGCTTGCAGATTTGCAGGAATGGGAGGCGTGCAGTTTCTTTATTAAGAGATTCTATTGAAATCGTGGGCCTATGGCTCAGTACTTACCTATTATAAATATCTGTCTGCTTTTCAGAAATAAATATGGAGAATTTCTAAAGAATGCCCATTTTATTACTTCTAATTGACAAATTTGCCCTCAAAGCACCAGACCAGTGGTATCAGTGAATTGTGTTCTAATACTTGGTAGAACTCAATTATCTGTTGCAGAAGAGAGTCTTAACCTCTCCCAAGAGCGCAACATGCCAAAGTCCCTTACTCGAGTTTAAAGAACAAGCAGGTAGAACCACCATGTTTTTATCACAAGGATAAACTTAAGAAAAAATTTAGCTAGGTGTACAACACAGGTGTTTAATCTCTATGTACTAGAGACACAGATAGTATTTCAAGATTAACATTGCCTAGCCCAAAGCTGGATTTCTCTGGGTAGCAAGCCCTTATCATGTGTCAGCCTCCCAACCAGCCTCAAGAGAGAATGACATTATGATGACCAGACACTTCTTTTGTTAATACATTCAGATTCAAATCTGAATCTTTTGTTGAGTTTGATCAAAATGCCAAAAAGGAAAAAAAGATAAATAAATTACAGTTGCTACTGTTATTTCCATTAGGGCTATTAGTATTATTCCGTACATTATTACTCTCATTTGCAGAGGTTAAAGAAAAAATTTCATCGTGCTAACAAGCATCTAATTCAGTAAGGAAATTTATCTCATTAGAACTGCATTTAAAGATTTAGTGAAGCTATTAGTAATTATTTTGCTGGTGCCTAAAAAAACCCCTTTTTCTATGAGAAAAATCAGCCAAAGTTATTCAGTTTTAATTATCGTCTCCTTCAGCATAAGAACACCAAAGGATGGAAATGTAACACTAAATGTAATAAAAAAGCAACAGTGTTTCGATAATATTGCAGAAGAAATCAAATATTGTGAAGCATGGAATTACATACCAGAAATCTCATATAAATTTAAATGAAAACTTCTAATGGGAGGCCTTTTAATCTAATGAAAACATATGAATTTGAAAAAGGACAATGTCTCTCATTTAAGCTATCAAATTTGATAAAATGCTTTCGGAAAGGTTTAGGTCTAATTGTATTTTCAAAAAATAGCAGTTGACAGAGAAACGTAATAATCTTCTTGAAGAGAACCAACAAAAAAAATTAATTAAACAAGAATGCTACAGCAGAAAAAATGGGGCTTATATGTGCCTTGTTTACCAGAGTAGAAACACACTCAGCAAAGTAGATACTGAAACATCAAAACTGCTTTATCAGTATCATTTCATCATAATATAAAATGTTCAAATGACCACTACTTGAAATATTCTTTCTTCATGACTCATTAATTTTAACNCGATGTCCTTTCTATGTTGAGGACTCCAGAGCTGGACACAGTACTCCAGGTGGGGTCTCACGAGTGCAGAGTAGAGGGGGAAAATCACCTCCCACAACCTGCTGGTCATGCTTCTTTTTATGCAACACGGGATATGGTTGGTTTTCTGGGCTAACAACATGCACTGCCAGCTCACGCTGAGCTTCTCATCCACGGATACTCTCAAGTTCTTTTCCTCAGGGCTGCTCTCCTGCCATTCTCCATCCAACCTGTATTTGTGCCTGGGATTGCTGTGTCCCAGGTGCAGGACCCTGCACTTGGCTTGGTTGAACTTCATGTGATTTGCAGTAGCCTACCTCTCAAGCCTGTCCAGGTCCTTTTGGATGGCATCCCTTCCCTCCAGCGTGTCAACTGCACCACTGAGCTTAGTGTCATTGGTAAACTTGCTGAGGGTGCATTCTATCCCACTGTCCATGTCTCCAACAAAGATGTTAAATAGCACTCGTCCCAGTACTGATACTTGAAGGACACCACTCATCACCGGCTGCCACTTGAACGTTGAACCATTGACCACAACCCTTTGAGTACAGCCATCCAGCCAGTTCCTTATCCACCGAGTGGTCCATCCATCGAATCCATGGTTTTCCATTTTGGAGACTAGGATGTCATGCGGGAAGGTGACAAATTAATTAATCCAACATATACATACAAGCCAAGATAACAGTAACAATCGGTTCCCTCAGATACACATCTTTCAGTGACAAAATTCATATTAGATAATTAATTCATTAGACACTATTAGGTAAATGTTCTGACATTATTTAGGCTGTTATTAACAATCATAAATGAAACACCTAATGATTGCATAGTTCTACGTATTTGGATCTTAGTATTTGTTCTTTAGGCTTTCTGGCAAGGTTAAAAACCTGTTTCTAATTTGCTGCTCTCTTCTAGGCATGTCTTAATAAAATTAATGCAATAAATGATAACACCTGATGATGCCATAATACTAATCATCATATTTCTTGAATAAGTTTGTATTATTTAGTTTGTTTATAATGAACAAAAATTATTTGGAGAAGTGAAGTGAACAGTTATGTATAAGTATTGCACTGATTATGCAAATGTCTCCCTTTCTGTCAAAAAAAGTGAAATTATAATTTTCCTTAGATAAAAAGAAAACGGCTCTCCCTTTTAGCATTATGACTTAGTAGCTGAGTTGAGAATTTAGCACCTATTTTTATAGTAACTACACTGTTTCCTAATAGGATTAAATGTGTGTTGTTTGCTTCCAATCTGGTATTATTTTTAAATTTGCAGAGAATGTTTGGTTTTATAACAAAATTTGAAGAAGTAAAGGCTTTATCCACTTTTGTTCTCTTAGCCATCTTAGAGCTAATTTTTACTTCGGGTAGACTTCTGATACAATTAGCTATCTGAGTTTTAAATATCAAAGAGTGTTCTAGACTTATTCTGTTTGAATTATACGCCAGGTCTTGAAGAAAGTTTTAAAGGACTTTGCTCATTGGAAGTCATTGTGCTTTTCATGGGCAGTCAGAACAAATGTTACTAAAATGAATATCTCAGTAAGATTCAATTATTTATCTCAGGTTTTGCTTATAATGATACCATTTTCCTTTTTTCACATCCTGACAAAACTTTGTATGAAATAATAGTTATTCACAAGCTAGTATCATTTAACACAGAAAATAAAAAGATTTTCCTCTGCCTCACAAACTTTTTTTTCCTTTGTTGTGCTTTCTAAAGACGAAATTCAGTTTTTGTGCTGAGGGAGGCTTTCAGAATTAGTTTTCCAGAAGGAGATAGTAGATGTGAGCAATTTGAAATTAACTCTTTCTTTTTAGTGTTTATAGTTGGACACACTTTGCTCTGGTCTACACAATTGACATTAACATAAGGACTACAGGAAAAGCACAGCCCACAAGCTCAGAGTATGCTATTGTGAAGCAAGATACATATGTAGTCTCCCAATGACATGTTGTCCAGGTTTAAAGTAACTGAAAATGCTTCCTCCAATTCATTCTAGAAATTAATTACTAACAATTAAGCAAAAATACTTTATTCTTATAAGCTGCGGTCTTAGAGGATTTTAGCCACCTTTAAAAGCAATATATATTTTATGTCCATTTTCAAGTATGAAAAATAGTTCTTAAGTACGTTATAAGCTTCCTTTGCATTCAATTGCTCTTCACAATATTTTATTAAATGCCAAGATTTCCTGGATAGTCCTGTTCATCAGATCATGAAAGCAGCCCATTCATCTCAGCAGACCACAGCAATCTGAACTAAAAAGTTCCAATCTGTAGAGCTTGGTGGGCTTTTTGACAATGTCCAGAAAAACATTCAGACATGTATGCAATTGTGTGAACAAAAGTTTGTGCAACCATTATATGCAGAGAGATTACATTCATGGAAGAATACTCGAGTTTGTGAAAAGTTACACATTTTTATGCTTAGTCTCTCCTTCAGCATCTTTCTAGAATTCCTTTGAGATGCAAATTTCCCCTCCTTACTGCTGTTCTCCCTTCCCTTCTCTTCATCAGGACTGAGATCCTTAAGTTATTAACACACCTACTAATTGCCTCACACATACACACATCCTTTAATGAGGTCACATGTTGTCTCTCTGTTTCTGAGGATGGCCCTGTGTCCTGGTTTCAGCTAGGATGGAGTTAATTTTGTTTCTAGTGTTACGTTTCAGATTTGGTCTGAAAGGAGTGTCAATAACACATATTGGTTTAGTTGTTGCCAGGTGGTGTTTATATTTTTCAAGGAACAGTGGAATGACCAATGAATATTCCATACCATAGACACCATGCTCAGTATATAAATGGGCTTAGGCAAGGGGCAGGTACTTGTGATTGCTGGCAATTTCACCAGGCAGTGAGAGTGACTTGTGTCATTATTATGATGATGATTATTATGATTTAATTTTTCTGTTATTACTCTATTAAACTGTCTTTATCTTAACTCACAAGGTTTTTTTTCCCTTTCCACTCTTTTTTTTCCTGCTTCTCCCTGCCCTCCTGGGAAGGGGGAGAACTGCATGAGCACCTGCACGGTCATAGCTGCCAACTGGAGTTAAAACACAACACTCCATTGCCCCAGCTCGGCCCAGCCCGGCTGACCTTACTGCTTTCTGTGATCTACATTATTGTTTTCCATCCCATGAGATGATGTTCAGGCAACGTTTCAAAGCTTTTGCATACAGAAAATTTTACGTACCCTTGGATGACAGGTTTTTTACGTGCTTAATTTCCCGGCTCAACATTTGCTGAATTTCCTGTTCTTCACGAGCAATGTGAATGAGCAGCCAAGGTGAAAGCTGCTAGTTTTTCTTTTCTTGACTTCCATATTCTGCATCCATGGTACCACTCTAAGGGAGGAACAGTGCCCTTTCCCAGAAGAGATGGAGGGGTGGCAGGAGAGCTTGTGAGCCACCAGCAGGGGTAAGGACCAGAATGTTGTTAAGAAGCCCTGGGAGTGAACATGCAGCCAGACTTTTTGAAATATTAAATATTGTTATTTTTCGGATCCCAGTGAGCAGTGATGGGCAAGAAATAAAATAATATTAATATATTAACATGCATTTTTGTAGTAATATTGTATATGTACTCTTGTATGCATATTTTTTTTGGGGGGGAAGACTTTTAACAAGTTTTCATTGTGTTGTGAGTAATCATTTTGTGACTTACTTTTTCTTAATCAAAGTGATTTAATGAGAAATTTTGACTTCATCAAGGCAGAATTTATTGGGTATGTTCAATAAAAATTAAAAAACCCCATCCAAGTAGTTCTGCTTTTAGGTAATTTCGACTTCTGTTTATTTCATTCTCTACATGAGACTGGGACATTTAATGAACATTGACAGCGCTGCAGCAGTAACAACTACACCTCAGCAACCTCCACGAAAGAAACCCTAGTGTTGGAAATTAATTTCTTACAAGGTGACAACTCCATTTTCTTTTCACTTCAGCAAATGAAAAACTTACTGCTTGGTTTGGGGTGCATGTAACACATAGCACCATGAATATTCTGTCACAATTGCGTTTGAGTGTTCTGTGCCAATGACTAAGCAAAAGGCAGCCAATATGGCTGTCCTTATGAATCACTGATGTCAGATGTGATAAAGATCAAGTAATTCTCTAATCAGTCTTGCTATCAGTTGATCCAGAGTGTATTTTCTAGACCTAATGTCTCAAGCAATGGGGCCATCACGATTGCTGTTTGAGGTTATCCACAGCTAGGTACAAAGTACTAATTCATATTTAACCCACATTTTCTTTTAATGTAACTGCTGTGGTGGGTTGACCTTGGCCAGGTGCCAGATGCCTACCTAGCTGCTCTCTCATTACCCTTCCTCAACAGGACAGGGAAGAAAATAAGATGAAAATGCTCATTGGCCTAGATGAAGGCAGGGATACCTCACCAATTACTGTCACTGGTAAAACAGACTTGACTACTGGAAGATTAACTCATTGATAATTAAAATAGAGTCAGATGGTGAAAAGATCAAACTGAAACATTTACCCTCCAACCCCTTTTCTTCCAGGCTTCTCCTTCGCCCCCAGCTCCTCATCCTCCTGAAGAGCACAGAGGGATGGGAAGCCACAGTCAGTCCATAAGAGCTCAGCTCTGCCCCTTCTTCCCCCTTGCACTTTTCTCTCCTTTTGCTTGGGCTTTCCATGAGCTGCAGTTCCTTCAAGACACATTGATTTGCTCTGATGTGGTGTCCCCTAAGGGCTGCAGTGTGGATATCTGCTCCATTGTGATCCTCCATGGGCTGCAGGGGAATCTCTGCCCCACCGCCTGTGACATCTCCTCCCTCTCCATCTTTTTTCATTTTTGGAACAGTCTACAGGGTTTTTCTCACTCTGGCATGGGACAGCCCTGGCCTTTCCTCACAGAGGCCACCCTTGCAGCCCCTGTTGCCAGCATCTGGGCACCTGCACCCAGTACAACCACATGCCTTACAAGGATGTAAAAAAGTCTTCATCTCCTTGATGTCAGCTCTTGACCCCACTAAGACCCACGACAAAACTTTAGTGCTGTTTTCACCTGTAGCATTCGGTTTTGCTTATTCAAGACAAACTTATTTAGTACTTTTAAACTTCCTTTACAACAGGGGAAGTTTATAAACTTCCTTCCTTATAAACTTCCCTTCTCTGTTCTTCCAGCACCCTCACTATTACTCACTTGTAACTGTGACTGAAAGAATGGAAATCCTTAAACTTGCAACTAGATCTATTATTGTATATCCTTACTAATTTTTGTTTATAATTCCTTGGTTCTCAGACTACAGCAAATCATTTCTATTAGTCTAAATTTGTTAAATAAGATTTAATGAAATTTTTATTATAACTCTTTACTAAAATTTTATTCTATCACAGCTAACCTTTCATCTTTATCTTGTAAACAATTTTTTCCACAATCTTTTGTCTTCCAGTAAAGTACTAGAGTTTAAAGGATGCTCACTAATCTAGACTTCAGCTAACTATTATGTTTTTGCTATTCCAGTTTTAGCAGAAGTTTCTCTTTAAGAAACAGTAATTCCAAAGTAACTGGGTAGTTTTGTGGCAGTAGTATTGGAAACCTTGGAGACCAAAATCAGTAACATTTGAGAAAAGGGCTAGTGAGCACAGCTAGGAGAGACTGCTTAGATAGAAAGAAAAATCCTCAAGACGGAAAGCAAGAAGAATAAAATTGCTGAACACTTCCTTGATTGAACTACAGAACAGGCCATCAGTGATTTTAGTCAATTAAATGGGTGAGGATGAAATTCATTTGGAAAAGATGAAGAAAAAAATTTGAAGGAGAAGGCTAGACTATTCATGTTCTACACACAACTAATTTCCCAGGATAATGCAATTCCATCTGTAGGCAGATAAAGTAATATGACATAAAATAAAATAAAGAATACACTTTTACATTATGAATATGCCTAAGGACTGTTAAAGCAAAGCAGATGACAGAAATCCACAAAGTTGTATTTGATAATGTTTAATGACATATATCAGGACTGCTGGTTGTATTGTCTTTTGCGTACATAACTCTACAGTGAATGTTCTTACATGACCTGAAAGAAATTAGCAACAGTGACCACTGATAGAAAAAATTGATTGAGAACAGTACAGCTACTAGTCATTCTTTGGACCTCTCTGGGGACCTGAACTGGGAAAATGTATCATGGCTGCTCAAGTAGGGATTTCAGAGACAGATTTAAGGAGTACAACACACAGGAGGCACTTTACCTTTAATGAACACACACATCATTAACAACCTGTCATGTAGCAGATGTAGAGCACACAACAAATACTTAGAGACACTATTCCAAGGAGAGTAAGTCAACATATTTTTTTTCCTTTTGATATACAGCTGTAATTAGAACCCTACAATCATTTTATGTGACAAATGCTGCATTATGATGATGTCTGTTCTAGGAACAGTAATCAAACTTTTGTAGGCATCATTCTGTATCTTTTAGTGTAAAAAATGGGAAAACAGAGTATTTTCTTACAAATGAAACAAAGGTGTAAGTTAACGGTGACCTGCAGTTTATTTTTAACCAAATGTTTTCAGGGTTTATGTGCTGAAAGTCCCAAATATCAAGGGTAATTGGAACAATCCTGACATAAATGATTTAACATTTTTTTGTATCTATGCAGCACAGGTCCCTTGAAATCCAGAATAAAGTATCTATTACCTGATGCACCAGCTTTCCTGTAATCTGCAGTCTGATATCACAAATATGAAGAAACCTTTTTTAACTACAATGAAATTTGGATAAGTAAAGGAATTTTATACCCATCAAATTTAAGAAAGTCACTTGAGTACTTCATGGTCCGGAATGCATGCTTTGCCAATCAAAAAAACCAGGCTGCATGGTCAAGATTTTACATAGTTATGCAATGTTAATTTTTTTTAACTGTGTTTAAAAAGACTGTTGAATTCAAATTTATTAAGTTTAGAAAGTTTCCTGACTCTCGCATGTTCAGATACTTAGTCTCATTTCATTGTGGCTGTAATTAGGTTATCAGATCATCAAGACAGAACGTACATGTCTAGTTACTAATGTTTTACAGGAGTTATAATCACTTTTATTATACAGCTGTTACTATTTCACATACCCAGTGACCTCTTATAACTGCAGAAGAAGAAGAAAAATTAAATTATGAGAAAAATCTCAGCAGTTGACTTTTTAAAGAAAAGATTGCAGAAAAACGATAGTCACAACTCTATTACAGTTTAGAAGAAATTTTTTGGTTGTTAATGGAAGTACAGCCCAGGCATGCTTACTCACCCTGAATAGAGTCTCTGGCATTTAAATTCCACAGTTGAAGGACACAATTGGTTTAAGTTCATGAAAATCTTTGAGCAGCAATAGTTTACAAGATCCTTACACAACGTACAGCAATTTGTTTTTCATAAAGTTTGGCACTTTGTCTCATTACCTTTCCATTACTATAAAATTTACAGCAGTTGACACAGGAGTTGTCTCATATACAAAAAGCATGAAATCTATGTAACATACATAATGCCATTCATAAAAAGTGCCATAATAAACTAATATTCAAGCAGATGGATGAGGACTTTACTATCTTCTTTGCCAAACTGCAGTACACCCATTGCCTTTGACCATAATTAAAATTATCCAGCGATTATATCCATCATATAGTCAGTACTCAACAGCATTTGATGTGATTTACTATGCTAAGAGAAATGTTTTGAGAGGACATTTGAGAATTGTCTTACATAATAAGAAGAATTTCCAGTGATATATCAACAGTGGTAGCCCAAGACTTACACTTCATGCCATGAAGAATGCAGGTGCTTGGATTACAGAAGGTCACTTCAGGTCTTAAAATGCTTCTAGAATTTTACAGGTAGTTAAGGAGTTAGTCGTCCAGTTTACAGCATGATTTGGTGATCTGGTATTTGTAAATTCATTCTATCTGCATGTCTGCTGAGCAGCATGTATTTGTAGATGCTATTCTTTCCCAAGTTTATTCATATAAGCACTAATTATTTTTTTTTTCCCTCCAAATTGTCCCTAACTCAAGAAAAGCTAGAATTGTTGGGTTTTTTTAAGAAAAAATTCCATTCCCCTCACTATTTTGCCTCAATGAACCTTCCTAAAAGAAGCATAAATATTGGTTTTAACATTCCAGTCATGTGAATCATCCCCTCAGGTTTCTGTTATACCAACCAGGTTGTGTTTATGCTCATAAATAAGCAATTCCAATTCTGCTTGTTTATTACCCAAGCTCCTATCATTGGTGTACAGGCAATTAAAGATTAAAGAATTTCTTCTCTCTTCGTCCTTTGGTGTCTTGATTAATTTTGTTCTCAGCATCGCAATTCTGTGCTGAAAGTTCATGTGTTTCCTCTTTTCACCCTTCTCTTTCATTTGATGTCATCCTAACTACTGCAGTATAAGTCTTTGGTACTGTCAGTGATGTTTTCTAAAGAACATTAGGAGGTTTGAGGACTGCCTAATGCCTACATTGAAATTAATTCTCAGAACTGATTGCCATTTTATTAACACATTAACACCTTAATAGAAATCCATAGTTGATTGGCAACATACTACGCTATTCCTAAGTGTTTATTTTTAAGAAGCAAATAATCTACTTCAGGATTGTTGATATTATGCTCTCTCTCCTATATTTTTCATCAGAATTTGTGCTGGTGCTACAAAACACTTTATAGTAACTAGCAATCCACTTGAAGTTGTATTATATATTAACTTTTAACTAGAGTTCTACTGGACCATGCTAGGACAGGCTGAATCAAATGTCACTTCATATCAGTAAAGATCGTGCTTGAATTCCTATTATAGCAAAGTGAAATAAATTGTGACATCGTGGCATGATTTGCTTTCACCAAACTGTCAGGCTGCAAAAGTTGTACAATTCGCAAAAACAATTATGCTTGTAGACAGTCATTCTTAAGCATGTCATTTCTTAAGAAAGTTTTATAAATAATTCAAGTTGTGACTTTAATCAGTGTTTAAAATATCAAAAAGATAGTTCTGCTTAAACAACAATGTAATTTTACCATCAACTCTTCTACCACCATGAAAATCACAGAAATAGAAGCTTCCTAAGTTTTCTATTTTGAACAAACTTGAACAAATACAGACAGGTCACTATATTTTTCTGTAGATAAACTTGATTTCTTTAGTCAGGCAAGCAGGATTTACGAAATTTCTCTTGGGAATGTACAATGATCTTAATAAACGTCAGTTATACATTTCACAATTAGCAGATCTTCTTAAGACTGGCCTGTGTGTACTGACACAACTTTCATAAAAGTCAACAAAATGTCTTCTATTGCTAATGTTTGGAAGAGAAAAAGGTCCTTGTTAATGAGACCCTTGAGGACCTCTGACAGGATGTTGTGATTAACATTTTGCAACTATATAACCATGGGGTGTAACTCCTGCTCCATAGAAATCAGTAAAAGTTTTGGCTTCTAACTTCACCCATGTTCTCTGTCTTAAAAGGTGTGATTCAATGTGATTCAACTACCAATATCACATTTGTCATGCTTTCATATTGCACCTGATCATCTGTCACTCCAGAAGAATTCCAGTGGGTCCTGTGTTATCTGTCAGCCCTGCATGGAAGTATGAGAAACAGAATGCCTGAAATAGCACATTATGTTTAGGCCACTAGATTTTAGCCAAAGCATTTATTAACCTGGGGTGATACATAAATCATGGGGAAGACAAAAAACAATTCAATTTGTTTATACATATTTACATTTTTAATAGAACTTAGGCATCAACTTGTCATTCAGCCAAGCCTTCTTTTAAGTAGCAGTGTCAGAGGAAAAAAAAAAAAAGAAAAAAAAAAAAAAAGGAATTGAAGGTGGGAAGGAGGAGATCCTAACAGATATAAATTTTATTTTATTTCCATGGGAATTAATGCATGCACTTTATACTAACTTTGGTTACTACATAAAAGATTTGAATTTATCTCTACTCACTTCTAAATCATCTTACTCTATTTTCCTATCTTCTCTTCAACTTAATATCCTCTGTTTTCCCATTATAAGAAACTAGCCTTAAAACCAGTCCTTTGTTAATCTGGTCTTTTTTATACATTATATGGCAGCTCAACAAATTTCAGTCTCATGTACAGATAGCCTTTGGCTATAGATGCAAATATAACCGTTACAAAATCTTCCTTAAGAGTGAATGAATTTTAGACCTTCATGACACATGATTGGCTATCTCTACTCAAACTACCTTCAGGTGAGCTGCGTGTATATATGAAAACAACAAAGTGTCATGCAGAAATGGCAGTTCTAGTCCTAGAAACTATATAGGGACATTACCTTAGTGGTGGGATTCCTGTTTCTGCTGTTGCCATATACCTTTTCTACTTGTTATAATTTTTTAAATTTTCCAGTGGAATTCTGAAACACCTGAGACATTTTCCTTCCAAACAGTTATGTTCTTCCAATAGTATTTGGTAGAATGCAACCAACTTCTAGCAGAAGCATAATTTCCCACTATCAATACTATTTGTCTCTGCCTAAGGGGCGAGAGTGGTAGAAAAAAAAATAAATAAAATTCAGTTCTAACCCTTCTATGGTCTTCTGCTTTTTAAAAAATGAAGCAAACATCATCAGTTCTGAATTATCAGAAAGTATGTTCCACTGAAAACTAGTTTCCTTCAAATGAAATAGGGTGAAAATCAGCTCTAGAAAGCAGAATTTGTGTACATAAATGTGTCTACATGTGATCTAAGTGTCTAAGGTCCTGGTATAGCTCATGGAGACATGCTCAACACATTGAGTGGAGTCCAGAGAACTAGATAATTGACCAAATGTAGGTGACTACTTTAGCATGTGAAGACTTGCTCTCTACTGATTGTACTGATCAGTTTCCGTGATGGGAGATGAACACTCATGTGAACATGCAGACAGAGCATTCGTAAATATAGCCTGGAACAGAGTCCCTGTTGCAGCTGCGAACACACAGGTATATAGCACCAGAGCACCTGAGGCATTCATGCAAAGGCAGCAAACATAACAATCAAAGGTTGCACCCACTGAAGGTCAGGTGCACTGTAAGGCGTCTCAGGTGACACTAGACGGCTGTGTTCAGGCAATTGAACTGAGCCTATAGTGTCTTCCTGAAAACCTTTTACTAAAAATGTTTCAAGATCTTTACAGACCCACCAGAATGCAAGCTGGTCTTGATTTTAATTCCGTGATTATTATAGAATCATTGAATCATAGAGTTGCCTACGTTGGAAGGGACATTTCAGATCATCTAGTCCAACAGTCAACCAAACACTGACAAAAAACATCACTAAACCATATCGCGAAGCACTACGTATACACATCTTTTAAATACCTCCAGGGACAGTGACTCAACACTTCCCTGGGCAGCCTGTTCCAATGCTTGACAATCCTTTAGTGTAGAAGTTTTTCCTAATATCCAATCTAAACCTCCCCTGGCGCAATTTGGGCCTGTTTCCTCTCATCCCATCACCTGTTACTTGGGAGAAGACATCAATCCCCCACCTCGCTATAACCTTCTTTCAGGCAGTTGTAGAGAGTGATAAGGTCTCCCCTCAACCTCCTTTTCTCTAGGCTAAGAAATTATCTTTATTGTTGATACTAACGAAAACTATCCATTTTATGTCAATGCAGTTGACCCCCAACATATTACAAAAACGTGTTATTGACAAACAGTAATCACAGGAGTTGACAATGAAATCCGAAAAGCATGATCCTCACTGATGGATTTACTGAGGATTTTATTGAGGATTTCATTTAAAGGGAAGCAGATTTCCAAAACACAATAAAGTTTTTTCTTTCTCCAGTAGAAGTATATTCTTGTAAATTGTAAAAATTCTGGCACTTGTATAGATCTACTTTGAGCAAGCGGAGGTAGTCAATATGAGGCTGATTATACTGTTAAATGAGTACACTTATAAGCATCTCAGAACATATTATTCCATTAAGTCCACACATTTTCAAACGAAAGGAGACTTGCAATATTACAGCGATGGTGGTGAGCTGAAGACGTGCAATGCAGGGTTTTAGGAGATTAGTCCTCTTAGTCCAATCGATGGTGCTAGAAAACAGTTTTCTGCATTACACAAAGAAGTAACACTCATTTTTCATGGAGACACTAAGTTGCCAGGAAAAATCCTAATATTTTTCAAGATACGTTTGAAGGGCAAGAGAAGAGATCCGCAGAAAAAAAAAAAATGAATTATCTGTTCTTTGTCTTACATTGTTGTTTCATGAGTAACTCATAGAGAAAGAAGAAAGTCACTTTGCAGTCCTCCTGGGATATAGCAATCGTGTATGAATCCATAATGTCTTCTCATCCATGCATCACTAGGGATGGAAAAATCAAAGTAAGCTTTCTCTTCCAGCCCTGCAGTGTGCTTACTTTCTCTTTTTGCTGATTACATGCTCTCTTTACTTTTGAAATAATATTAAAAACACGTAATAAAAACTTTAACTGTTTATTTTAAACCATTTTGTTTGTCTTAATGTTTACAGAAACAGTAATTCACCCCCAAAATAAACTCTCACCAAACAAACAAAAACAAAGAAATAGTTATCCTGAATTAGGGAAGTGTTTTACATTTCCTTCAGCATAAAACAGGGGAAAATAAATACCGTCAGTAAGTAAATGAAGTGGATCTCAGCGTAACCAATCTATGAGCTGAAAATTAGTTTAATTCCCATGGTAGGAAGGTTAAGAGATTCATAGATTAGAGGGCCAGAAGGGACTGTTGTGATCAAATTTATAAACTTATGCGGAGATTTTCAAAGACACAGAAGACATTTGGGTACCTAATTCCCACTGACTTACAAAAGAAGCTGGATTTTAATTGTAACTTCAATTAAAAACTCCCCTTTCAAAAAACAGCTAGTTGACCAATACCCTCAATCCTAAATCATGGTGCGTAATAGTCAGTGTCACCCATGATTCAATTATCAGTGTCTCAACATCATTAAAATGCAACCAAATTGTAGCACTCTCAGTGCCCAATATTTTCCCTCTGACCTGCAGAAGAACTAAAAGAAACTGGATCACTGGACATATTCATAGACCCAGGCAGCCATGGTGGTGGTGAAAGCACCTTTAGACTGAAAGAGGAAACACAACTTTGGGACTTTTTCTACCCAAACTAGGCAGAAGTACTTCCAAAATCTTACACCTTGAGGGAAAACGCATTTCTGATTTGTTTGATAATTTCTCCATTCCACATGACCTGATGACATCACCACATGATAAATTACAGGGCTTCAAGCTTACTAGAACACAGGACACATCTACTGCGTTCAATTTGGAAGGGCTTAAATGCATTCCAGTTGCCAAGAAGGATGATCCTTGAGCAGGAAATGACACATTCATCAAAAACTTGAGGAAATTTGTTCAACTACTTCTCCATGGTCTAGTTCCTATATTTAAGAACTGTTTATCTTGGTTTTAAAAATAACATTTAAAAATGGTAATGTAACAACAGGGAACAGAGAAACAGAGGAAGTGTTATGCTGGATGAGACAGTGATCCATCTATTCCTAGTATCCGGTCTCTAACAGTGGCAGTTAACAGGAACTCTTCTTTTGTTAGATATATCTGGTGTCTCATAATGAAAGTTTTAAAACTACGGTTGCATTTCTCTTCTGTCATGCTTTCTACATTTATTTATTTATTTATTTAATCATTACTGGCTATGCTTTCTGAAACGTTACCAGAAACACAACTGCATACTGGGATTTTTTATTCCAGCATTGCTGGCTCTGAAGAGCCAGAAGTTGATGTTTTTCTCCAGCAGTCATATTTTCAGAATTCCTTTTGGTTTGAAGCGTTCTCTCTAGTTTCAGAGTCAGAGAAAATTTAAGACTGGGAATACCTGTAGAACTGAAATTTTATTAACGTGGAAAGAATCTTTTTCAGTGGAGCTGCTACTACTGTTTCCTTCCAAAAGTGACTGACATGCAAACCCTGGCTGCCAATATGCTGA
This sequence comes from Thinocorus orbignyianus, assembly GCA_013400375.1. Classification (NCBI taxonomy): domain Eukaryota; kingdom Metazoa; phylum Chordata; class Aves; order Ciconiiformes; family Thinocoridae; genus Thinocorus; species Thinocorus orbignyianus. The sequence goes on along the minus strand of VXBW01003206.1, from coordinate 233,140 downwards.
CCTCCCAAGAACAAAGCAAAATAAATCTCAGCAACGTTTGCTGTCTAAACATTACTATTACTACAATCTCAAAAGCTGAAGAGACCACCATAATTTTTTATACATTAGCCAGTTCCATCTACAGTCTGGGTTCTTTACTTTTTTGTGCATTACGAAACTTAATCTCTGAAATTATACTTTTGAGTAATTCTTCCAACAGCTACTTTATCTATCAAATGGAAATAAAGATAAATTGATCTGACTCATGTGTTTTAGTGGGGGAAAAGGTAGTGTCATCTGTTCTGAGAAGCAGGATTCCCAGTCAAGTATCCTTTCCAAAAGAGTAAGGTTTACTGGCTTCAACTACTTATGCCTATTCTGAAAGTTCATGCATATACAAGCCAACAGTTTTGAAATGGTAATTAAATTATTGGAAAGAGGTAGTGCACTTTTTTCTTTATCTTCAACAACCAGCACCACCTTGTCTTTCTCTACTATTGCAAGCTGTAATAAAAACTTAGAGAGCATACTGCAAAACAGAAAAAAAATCTCTGCTCATAGACTTAATTCTGTATTCTTCTGTAAAACACAGAAGTAGTTTTCCACACAGCCCCGCTTTAAGTACTCGTGCTCAGAGTTGGTTAAAAAGTTATTTTTGAATCTCATATGGAGGAATGATTTCTTATGTTCATTTTAACTAAGAACTTCCTTTCACTTTATAAGGAAGTTTCATATCGCTAATATCTTATGAGATCATTTCATTTGAATCTCTCACCATTGATTATTAATACATGGGTTCTATTATACAGACTAGATAATACCTCCCAATCTAGATTTTCACCAGGCTACTGCTGCCTTTGGCTTCTACTGTATTGAATTCAAATCCTTTTAGGCTTTATTCTTTTCTCCAATTTCCTCTCACACTTCCTCAACACTTCCATTCTTCTCCACAGAAATGAGATGTAATGACCCAGGTGCCCTCCTTCTCTCTTTGTCCCGTCTCTTGTCACCCCTAGTCAGTGTTGACTTTCTGTGGATGCTCATACAACTTAAACATCTTTTTCTCAGAGATCATCATACCTGCAGTAGTAAAACCTGACAGATTTTTCAGTCTGTACTTTAGATAATACAAGGAATACACAAGTCTAAAGAAAATAAAAAATATTTTCCCTGACTTCATTTCCTTATTGCTCTTTCAATTCTTCTATTGTTCAAGGTTCTCCAATTTGCCTTTCTTGAGACAAATTCAAGATAGCTCTGTTCTCTGTTGGCTTCAAAGTGTTTGTAAACACCAGGATTTGTCCAAGATCACTACAATTTCACCAAGTTTATAGCAAATACAGATACTCAGCTCTGAGAAATCACTCATTTTACAACAGCAATACCATTTGCATGTTTAAGCCAGTATCCCATGGCTGATCTGGATGGAGCCAGCAAGGTTTGGGAGGAGAACCTGCAAGCAGCAGAGATCTCTCTCTGCTTCTCTCCCACACTCTCTCTCTCTTTACCCACTCTTTCTCTTCTTTGGATCCAAAGATGTTAGGCTTGTTTTGGGGCTGAAAAATGTGCTTTCATGTACACCTTGACTAAAACACCACTGTGCCTTCAGTGTATTGGTTTCATTACTTTATACAAATGCTGAAGCTTGATTTGTTACGTCATTTTCAAAGTCACTATGTAAATAGATTGCTTTTGATGGTCTGACTGGTTTTCTTGAGAATCTTATTTTTTCTTACTTTCTTCCCATGGATGTAGATGCTGATCTACCTCAAGGGAAACTGTTGTGCTTACTCTGCAAGATAATAATGTCTTTGGAATTCATTTCTAGAAGAATCTAGAATAATGACCGAAACTACAGATGTGAGGTTCCGGGGTAAACACCATTTTTATTTTTTTTACTTTGGTTTTAAGGACAGAAATTCAGCATTTCTGGAAAACAGACACATAATTAGTATTATTTAGAATATTCTTTCCTGGGGAGTTGGGAAAAGAAACTACTGATAACAAATGCTGCACTATACTTCTTTTGCATCCTAAAAAGTGATCAAACATCACAGTAACAGCAATGAGCTAAAAACCTCTATAGAAGGAAAACTAGAAACACATAATATACATTAAAATACACTACATTTCTCTTATTTTCATTTCATGTGGGTACAGAATGCATGGGTTGCAGTGAGAAAACAGCTGCAACCAATTACAAACATGAAACATCAGGAATAGGCTATTCTTAACCTTTTAGTAAGAACTTCATATGAATAATTTCTATAACATATATAATCCTTGAGATTAGTTCAACGTAATGTAATCTTTCTTCTCTGACATATTTCCATTTTTTCCTCTATTCACCTATAATCCTCCTTTCTTGGTGTCCAAGAGAGAAGCATTAAAACACAAATTAGACAGATTTTAGGCACTTAATGTTCCTTTAGAAATACACTGCTTTTACAATGGTTTTACAAATATTATGATAAATCTCTGGAGTTTGTAAATTCACAAGTGTTAAAAGGTGTATATATTAGACATTTAGGACAAAAATGTTTTGAAAAACATAGTTTAGGAAACTATTAAAATAATTTCTAAGCTCTGTGATATCAAGGTTATCCTTGGTAAATAAATAAATAAAATAAATTTTTCATTTTGTGTTTCTCAGTAAGTATGCCTGCTACTTACAAGAGAAAAGGGAGTGAAAATATCAATTTCACATGTGCAATGAATGATATTTGAGTATTTTGAATGCTTCAATAAACTAAATGTTCATCTCTTACTAGCCAGAAATTATAAAATAAGTAGCTTCAGTCTTCTAATTTTACACACTTCTTTTATTGCGCAAGACTTCCTTTGAAAACTACAGTTTTGTCAGTTTTTTAATTCTTTATCACATTGGTCACAACCAAACAACTGTGTATGAGAGAATTGCATGCGATAGGTAAAACCTGTAGAAATGCCTTTTAACTTTATGACAACAATCTTGAAGCAGATTTTACAGGGCAGCCTTAGTGACATGTTAAGGAGAATTAGCTTGTATTTTGAATTAGCAGATCTTTGGCATTGTTTTAGTCACAAGTGAGTAATGATTATCATAGTTTTAAAATTCTCTTTCCATCATGTGTTATTAGCAGCATGTTTATTAGTGGTATAAGTGAGAAAGATAAAAAAGGTAAATTGCAAGAAAGGTAAAAATGGGGAAAGGAAAATTGATCTGAATTCTTTGTGGAGGTGTGGCAAAAAGCTGCAGCTTTCCCAATTAAGATTAAGTAATTTAGGGGATCTTTTTAACTTTGAGACATAGCAGTCTTGGTTTTATTTAGGATTTCTTAGGTAAGCAGAATGAGAACACCTTTCCTTTTTATGAAAGTAGAAAGACATTTTTCTTCAACACAGGAAGGTTTCTTTTTCCCTCCCAGATGATTTATTAAGAGTTTGTACAAAGATTTCAGTCTCCTGTGAAGCCTCCTAATTTGTTCGTCTTTGAGCATACACAAGTATGTGATAACCTAATATTTTTAATGCAAAAATATGCAAAAAACACACTTAAAAATACCACAGGGACACTTAATACAGCAAAAAGAAATTGGAAGTACACATCTGCATTTTGTTTTCCTCTCACTTAAGCCACCCTTGGAAATGGTGGCTTGGATATTTCCTGTGTGATGCTCTGAATACCTTATACCTTGTTAGTGAAATTTGTATCAGAGATTTTCCTCTACATGCAGTCTGCCAGTACACAGGGCATCTTGAAAGCATCCTTTAAATAGTATCTTTCATACATCGCTCTGTTTTTTATTATTAATGTCTTTCTGAGGATGGGTTGTGAACACAGCTCTCTCTACTTTTCATGGACAGAACTACCATTCCTGGAGTTGTCAGCTCCAGCTGTGTCACAGAAGTCTAAAAATAAATGGATCTGCTGCAACCTGGTGAGACTGTTATACTCCTGTGGTGCTCATTCTTGCTCCTCAGTGAGTTACACTAGTTCATCGGGTCTAGTCCAAAGGAAGTTCCGCCCTGCTCTCGTGTGTTTGTAGAGAAAGGTTTTGAAGTAGTAGCCCCTTTCTTGGGAACGGGAAGGAAACTTCTCTGTTCTTGTTAAGCATATAATAAAACTCATTGAAGATCCTTTAAAGTCTGCAGCAGTTCTGACATCGAAAGGTGCCAGCACAGGCTATTCCTGCAAAGACTGTAAAGGAATATATAATCAATCCATTCCCACAAATAAGTGGAACAAAAATAATTCAGTGAAAAACACTGTCTTCCCTCCAAAGTACACCTTCCTTTTTTCCCTTCCTACCCATTATCCTGCATCTCATACACATGAGAGTTAGCCAGCCTCTGAATACAACTGTCATTTACATAGCTTTCCTTCTCCCAAGCAGCATTCTGTAGGCATTTTTGCCCTTTTCTCCAAACAATATCAGTGTGGATTTTCCCTACCAGAGGCAAGCAATAGCGCCTTGAAATAAAATAAAAGCCGCAACCTCAGAATAAAGAAGTTAGTTTCAGAAGTGTAGAGAGAGTATATTAGATGTGTCCTCCCAGAAGTTTAAAAAAAAAAAAAAGTAAAGGGGAGAGGGTCTTAAATAATCTCAGCAAAAGCCAGCACAGTTAGAAGTAAGCTCTAATTCCATTTTCTGGAAGAGAGGGGCAGAGAAAGCAGATAGTGTCATTTGCCTTTATAAAAAGAAATAAGTTAAGTCACTCGCAATAATCATCAGCAGCTATAGTTAAAAAAAAAAAAAAAAGAAGGCCAAGTTCCAACAAAAACTAACAACATTGCTAGAATTCAAAAAGTTGCTTCAGGGTTTTAAAATTTGGTAATAGAAAGTAAGATATTATATATAGTGTCAGCTCAGTGATTTGGCTTCAGCTTTATCTACTGCAAAGAAAGAGGTCGGGGTTAAAAAACAGCCAGAAGACTCCTGCCTTTGGGACCAGCAGGGATGAGAAGGATCTGCCCTTCTGGGCTCAGAGGAGGGAGGAGGTACATCTTACTTCTCTCTGGAGCATTCCCCAAGTAGATGTCTAGCTACAGCAATGACAATAGTAATTATAATCTCAAAGATGGCAGAATAGCTGAAACAGCATGGGGCAGTATTAAAAAATGAAAGAATTCTCAGGAGCTATTGAATACCCTCTGGAAGGCTGAGCGTATGAGGAAGACCTGAGTCTGCTTGCTTTAGAAGTTTCCCTTAACAGTGAACAGAGGGATTTCAGATAGCAGATATAAAAGCCTGTGTTGTTGGAATCCAAGACAGCAGAAAGCAAAAAATGTGAATCATCATTAGTCATTATAACAAAATAAAGGGATGTGTTCTGAATACAGATGAAGCCCTTGACAGAGGCAATGACAGCTACTGAAAAGACAACAGAGCTCTCAAGCCTCCCTCATAATGATGGCACTACAACTGGATTTTACATGAAGCATAGTCTGCTTGCTCCTTAGTTGTCATTTCTGAATCAGCTGGGGTCTGACACATTGCTGCTCCAACAAACAACTTATGATTGAGCTTACAAAAGGTTAAAGTTCTCTTCATTTATAGATCACAAGAGCAGAGCAGCGGTGAGAGACAGTATTCACCAATCACATTGGTTTCTTGAAATTGTATCCCTAAAAGTTGAATAGTGACACAGGCTTTTAGCCAAGGGTGTTACTCGTACTCATTCGTTGTGGTGACTGTGCAGAGGTGTGCTGAACACATTCTCAGCTGCACTGCAACAGAGAGAGCATAGAGGGGTATCATTCCCTCCAGCTCCAGAGCAAACCCACATCTCTGCAAGAAACATAATGATAAGCAGAAACACACTTGCCTACAGAAAGTAAAAATGAAATAAAGAAAACAACAACAAAATCCCAAACCAGCAAAAACATGCCTTTATTCAGAACTAAGGTAAGTATAGAACAAATGCACTATGAATGTGATTTTTAAAGGGAGTTGGGGCAGGTTATCAGAAAACATTTTCATATTGTTTCTTGTTAGGGTGTGCACTGACCCTTACTTTAGATTTCACATATAAATCAGACTGTAGGAAATTAGCTCCAAAATCTCATCTATCTCCCAGTGTAGAGGTCACAAGTCTTTTCAGGTTGGCCTCACTGCTCTCCACCCCCAGCCTGTCTTTCATCTTTTTCCTTCACTGATTTCTTGTTTTCCCCAACTCCTGTTTTCACAGAGGGATGAAGGATGACCTCCTGTCTTCCTCTAGGATCCAGCTCAGCTTCTGCCCCTCTCTCCAAGAGTCACAGCACCGTCCATATTTTTCCACAGGCAAACAAGAAGAAAAATAATGAAGTTTTTATCACTCCCAAGACACTGACGGACACTTGTCAAGAGACTTCAATGTGGAGACTGCACAGAAATTCTATAGGTAATAATCTCTTCTAATTGCATCACAGTATAAGACCAGGAAGGTTCATTACATTATTTTGCCTGACATCTCATATATCACAAATCATTATAACTTAGACCATTATAGCTCATCCCATTTATGCCTTTACAGAGCTCAATAATTTGCATTTGACTAAAACAAATCTTCTGAAAAGGTATCTGGAAGAAATGAAGACCTGTAGAATTTCTCACTTCTTTTGGTAGCTTGTTCCACCAATTAATCATCCATTAAAATCACTGTGAAACACAGAGATTTATTTCCAATTTGATTTTTTTTTTTACAACAGGATCTTGCTATTGGTTCTTTTTTCTCTTTTTTTTTTTTTTTTAAAAAGCCCTTAAGTATACAGGGTGTTCTCACAAAACGATATTTAAACACTGTAATCAAACTGCCTGTAAATCTTCCTTTTGACAGATAAAACTGTCAGAACATCTCACTGGGGTATATCTCTCCACACTGCTCAAATTATTCTTGTAGCTCTTTTCTGCCCCACTTCTAGTTTTTTAACATCTTTTTCAAAATACATAAACCCAAATTGAATCTTGCTCTAGTGTCATACTCCCCACTACAATATTCAAGAACAGTATGAGGACTGCAGGAAAAAAAGACAGAAATTGAGGAATTACAGGCAATGTGTAATGAAATAAACAATTATATTTTTACTGTTAAAGTACAGGATAGGAATTCAAATGTCTGGGGTTTACTTCCCATCACATTGAAGACTGTTACGTAAATTCTGGTAAAATTTTTTAATTTTTTTCTGATTTTGTTATATCAGGTGTACTAAACTGTAAGTAGGATCTTCACAAGGCTCTATAGTCTTTAAGTGCATTGGAATCCCCATATGCAAGTCATTAGTACAATTAGCATACGTATACCTCTCCGCATTTTTTAACATGACATCAAGAAAGGTATTCTAGAAATCATTACTAAAATCTCTGTAAAGTACTTCTTTTTAATCTAAAAAGAATATTCAATGAAGTTGAAGAGAGATGGGACATTTTCATGTCTGAAAATTAAAGGCTTGAAAGACAGAAATAATTCTTAAGGAGACACCACTTTCCCCTTTAACAACAAAGTCCAACGTATTTATGCATCTCTGCTCACTCAGTATAAGTCTTCTATGTACACAAACAGACATACATACTTATGCACAATATTTAATTCTAAGATTGGGAGGCATAATGGAGCCTAATTCTATTATAGTAGATATTTTTCCTAGAGGTGCATATTGATTTCACACTGTCAAACAAACTGCAAAATACATTATAACAAAACAATTAAAACTGTTGATAATTATTACAATTAACTCACTGCTTCGTACTAATGGAATGTTCAAGCATCCGAGAATTCCTGATTATCAGAAACTAATGGATGTTCAGAAGAGGATGTCATTTTCTGTAGCAATTTGTTCTTGGCCGATTTAATGTTCCCTCAAAACAGTTTTCCATTCCCAAATGTCTCATTTGTGGCTTTGCAAAGGAGAGGATTGTGACAGTATTGTCTCAGTGCTTATTTTGTCTTCGGGAGGCTCAGGTCTGTTCATTTTGCTGTTATGCCAGAAGCATATAATCCAAAATAAAAGAAGACTTGAATCATTTTATACATTCATTTTTTAAAGAGAACTGGAGGATTCTTATTTACAGTAGTGTTAAATGTGAACTAATTCTACTGAAGTGTACATGGTTTTGGCTGAAAGGACACTGAAGCCTGGTCCATTCTATCTAGCTGTATTTGTGTGTCATGGGTGCTACTCCGGCTGTATGAAACCTCTTTATTATATAGCTCTTGATCTCTGTTGTGCTGCTGTGACGCTTGTGATGCTGTTCCAGTGCCTGACCATGATGCTACTCTATCTAGGTTGCAAGAACAAGCATCCAAATGGAGTTTAGCTATTCAAATCCAAACAGTGTCTGCAGTAGCCCTTTTATAGAAACAGCAAGTTGGGAACAAGGCATAATCCCTCCAAGCTAACTTCTGTCCACATGCATTTCTTGCACTTGCAATGCCAGCTGCACATCAATTAAATATTGCCCTGAAGTGGAATCTTTTCTGCAGGGAGTCATATAGCTGATTTGGCAATCCCTTTATTTTGTCACTGTTAAAACTCAAAATATAATGATTTAGTCTTTAATTTGCTTTATGAAATACTGTTACACACTTTTCAATAGGGAGCACTGTGATCAATGGTGGCATCAATTCTACAGAACACCTCTTTCACAGAACAAAACTTCTCAGAAGCTATATGCAAAAGTAATTCCAATATCTTCATTTTGTTCTTTGTAAAATAATGTAATTAACAGGGACAAGCAAATATTACTAATTATTTTTTCAACATCACTTGTGTGTTTTTGTGTATTGAGCTTACAGAAGAACATGGTTTTTGATGTAAAAGCCTTCCTGTCTTTTACAAACAAATAATATAGTTCAAATAGATAACCTTTCCATAGAAAATAAGAGGGGTACTGAGAAGGAAAGCTTTATATTTCTTCATTAGGTGTGTTTAAGATATGATATAGTCTGAAGAATATGTATCTTTGAATTTTTAAATAAAATTATCAATAAACTGGGGCAGAAATTCCGAGGGTTACTTTAAGACCTTTAATCTTTCTTTTTTTCTTTTTTTCTTTTTTTCTTTTTTTTTTTTTAAGGCAGGAAATACATTAGTGCTTTGCTGATTTTTAAAGCAGGAAATACATCAGTGCTTTGCTGAATCAGGGCCTAAAAGAGCAATCCACTCACACTCTGGGACAAAAATATCACAGTGCGTAAAATATCCATAATGTGATTAAAAAGAAAAAGGTCATTTTGAAGCTTAAAAAAAATTTAAGAGTTGAAGCTTTAAAATGTTTCCACACCTAGGGTAAGCAATATATAGCTTCACTAATATGTTCAAACAGCTTAGCTAATTGCACAGCTTGAACAAACATCTTTGTGTCACTGGGAACAGAGGAAAGGAGTAGGTAAGTCCATTCTGGAGTTAAATGGCAGAACAACAGTTCTTACAAACACCACAGCTAATGAAGACCAAAGGTAGAAGTCCTCATCACACCATACTTTTATTACACATGTGGAGGAGAAACCAAGTCAAGGATCTCAGCAATTCTGTGGTAAGCGTTAAGTTCAGGGGGTGACCACTGAGCAGGGGAAGATTTGGAAGCAACTGAGCAAAGAAATTGCCTGTTGTTGGAGCCTGACTGTGCTCATTGAAAAAGGACATTTTTTGGTAAACTTTTTTTGGTGGCAAGAAATAAATACCTGTCTCTATCAGGAACTTCTCGCAGTGGAAAGACCCCATAATATCCCAAACATGGGTTTCGCCACTTAGATCACACAACAACATATTAGTGCCAAGAAACATGAACACCTAATTAATTAATGTGACCAACACGGGTCCCCACATCTGCTGTATTCGCTCAGAGTTCAGTGTGCCAAATGAGATCACCACCTTTTTGTAGCAGACAGTACGTCTGGCTATGTATTAATACTGCATTTAGCCAATAGAGTCATGATTTTAAGTCCAGACTTTAGCTGCCGTCACAGCACAAAAGATTTTTTTTTTTCCTATTTCATCTTAATTTTCAAAATGACAAAGTAAAGTAAAATGCCAGTGAAAAATTAGAACAGGCTATAAAGATTTTGAAGGATTCTGGAGTATTCTGTGCTAGAATACAAAAGCCCCATTAGCTTCTTTTTCTCAAAACATAAATGTGGGCACACAGCTTTGGCAAATATCTGGGAAAAGTTGAATTGTACTATGATTTCTAGCAGAGTGTTCTTCTATGATCTTTTTTTGCTACAGTTTCCTCCCTCCCACCCCTTTTACAGACTCCACAGCTAGGCTGTCATAAAGAGTTGCTTAGAATGATTCATGTTTTAACAGTACTGTGGATATGTAAAACATGAATTAGTCTTACTAAAAGAATTAGAATCAGAATGTAAAGCAGAAAAAATACTTTTTTCAAGGAACTGTGAAGTTCACTGTGGCCTCAGTACCACATACAGCTCTTAGGTTTACTACTTCATAGAAACTGCACAAGATATCACACAGGGCAGAAAGATCCCACAGTCTTTATTGAGTTCCAATAGACATATCCTGGGCTCACAAGCTTGGCATGCTCAGACCACTTATTTGTGTTTGTAAAACAATTTTTTATTCTTGTTGGTTTTTTCCCCTAAAGAAACTTTCCCAGATATTCCCATGAATCAAAGACTGCAGATGTAAAGTATCACATCTCCGTTCTGACATCTCAGTATCCTTCTTAGACCTGAAGGTTATTATCACATTCAGGGGTCTGAAATGCACATAACACACATTTTAGTTCTGGCAACGTGACAGAGTCAAGCAGGAATGAACGGATGAAAACATGTGTCATCACACATCCCTGGAAGAACAGCAGGAGGCATTGAAGGTAAACACAGTTACAACATGTTCCAGCCCTAGCTGAATTTCAGCTGGAAAATGAGAAAATGAGCACAAAGATCAATTGAAGTCCCAGTTGAGCCATATGACACCATTAAGTGCAGAGAAAACCTTTCTTTCCTAATATCAAGACAGCTGAAATCAGATTCACTAGCTGAGTTTTTAATTCTTCATTGTTCACAACAGAATACCCCTCCCTAAAAAACTCAAAACTGTTGGCAGGCTGACCTAAAAAGGTTACTAACCATTGGTAAGTGGGAAGAACTCTTTAATTTGGGCATTTTCTGAAGGACACAATAAAACAAAGTAAGACGGCTGAACGGCTTCTTGTGTCCTGCAGTGAATTTTAAATACCCAGAGAAATAAAAGGCTGTCATCACCTCAAGCAGTTTAGGATCAGCCTTTTAGAGCCATGAGAGCGTGGGGACAAGGCAGAGGGTGACTCAAGCTTGTGGTTGCCCCACTGAACAGAGGCTCAGACAGGTCACAAGGGTGCACGGAGCTTTTGGTACAAGGAGGTATTTTCCATTGTTCACTTCACTTCTGAAGGCACACTGAAAACATATTTGTGCCACCAGTGGGAAAAGCCTTTACCACAGGAGCATTCATCTACCATGTTTTTTGGTGTCCAAAATATTGACATCAACTCACTGCAGAACAAATGTGATAGAAACAGGAGTAATCAAGCAGTGAGTGAATCCGATGAGTGCATTTCACATCTGAGACCCGTTTCCCCTTCTCCATCCCAGGCTGAAGTAATTGTGAATTATTTTAATTAATCTGACATAGAACACCATAGTAAATGAGTTCAAAAGATTTCAATATAAGCCATAGCACATCACAAATATCACCTTCAGCTACAGTCATTTCTGTAGTCTTAAATCTGAGAGACATGCAGATAAGATGACAGGTGTAGCATAAAAGAATAAAATGCAGTAGAAATCAATTACAATCAAGTCATTTTTCTTCCTTAAACAACAAATTTTTATAAAAGAAAAATTGCTACAACAAAAGTGACTGTAATTTCCTTAATGATTGAAGATCTCCATATTTTCCCTAAAAACTAAATTTCAGTCTTTCACTGTAAATTATAAATAAATTGTCTAGTTTTCCATGATGCCTATAGTTCATCATATTGGAAACTGTGCCACCTGCACTGAGAGATACATTCAGTAACTCATGTCCTAAACAATCACACGTAATTAATATGATAGTCACAATTAATATGATGTTTTCATATCTAAGATGAAACAGGCAGAGGGGGACAAGAGTCTCACATGCATCTGGTACCAAATAATAGAAGCCTGGCAAGAGATTTTTTGCTTGACTTGCTATTTACATATTTGATTAAGTACTAAGAGATTTTATGTGTGAGCAAGCTAGAGACTAAGACATTCCAGAAAAAATTACAGCACAGTAAACTTCCAGTTCCAGATGAAAATATATAGTACATGTAGCCCACTGTTTCCCATCTTAAGAAGGGAGTCAATCTTTTCAAGCCATGCAAAAAATGCCATTCTCAGCAATGAAATACACAATATTGCTAATTATACAATTAGCAATAAGAATCTCTCCTGATATGAGAAGTCCAAGTAAGAAATTAAACACAGAGAATGAAAATATTTCTGACTTCTTTTTCCTGTCTAAAATCTAAATCCCACAAAGTTTTTAGATAATTGCTATTCTACCAGTATTAGTAAGCCTGAACCGCTCTTCCCATCTCTTTCTGAGAACGGCTTTCACAAACTTCCTCAGTACAAATCGTACATCTAAGTAGGGTGGTATCTGAAAGAGCATATCTCTCTCCTGCTGTTACTTTTCCAGGCCCATCTTATCTTGGAAAATTCATCCAGTGGAGGAGGAAATAAAAATTCTGTCTTTTTAACAACAGGTTAATTTTTTGAGCTTTCATGATAAATGAGAGATACAATCTATCCTGTGAAACCATCTCCATGGTATATTTTGACTTTTTCATGCAAGAGGGTCCCTTGATCTCTCGTGTTGAAGCTAATGTACTTTTTTATGGAATAATTAGCACTGGAATAGAAAGCAGTCAGAATGACCCTACTCTGCTGTCTGCTTTGTGATAGAGGACTCAGAAAATCCAGTTCCAGATAGTAAGAAATTTAGTCTCTTCTTTCATAAACATTTTCTTCGTTTTTATAATTGTGTCATTTTATTCTAAATATTACTTTGGGGTACAATAAAATACCTGTTATTTGCCAGTGCCTGTCTGAGCAGTTCAGGTAGTATAGTGGCAGTAATCCATTCTCTTCACTATTATATTAACGTGGCAGTTTTCCTTCAGATGCTGTATCATCTCCTAAGTTTATCATTCATTATTTCCTGGGGTTCTTTATTTGGGAGGGGTAGGGTGTGGGAATGGTTGGAGGGAGAAAGGTGTTTGGGTTTGTTTTGCGGTTTTCTTTGTAGTTGGGGCTTTTTTCCCCCAGGCCATTCAACCTTGGATCAAGGTTAAAAGTTACCATTATATATACGAGGGTTGACTGTCCATTTCTGTTAAATTCATGTGGATGTGTATGAATTATATTTTCTAACAGGAATCCTGTGGTAGTAGAGCCTCGTATGAGGCACCACTATTAAGAACTTGTTATCAACTGATTGTAAATGGTGTAACTTTGGATCAAGTGGTTGTGAGTGACGCAGCTGAAATGAAGGGGAACCAAATAAGAGCACCTCTATAATTAAGGTTTTAAATTCAAAAGAAAAGGCTTGCAGGAGTTGAATTAAATGTGGCAGAGACTTAGAATCTGAGTCTAAAGAACAGAAATTTTCTTCAGTTTTCATTACAAGGAAAGTAGAGGAAACTTGGAGAAAAGGGCGTCAGATGTAAGTGGATGAAAAAGTGTCTTCAAAAGTGAGAAAAGCAGTAAGGCTGCAAGAAAAGGAAAAGGGGTTTAATCAGTAGTGAGAGTTATGTGTTACAGGTCAATATGTTTAGAGAAGAAGTGAGAACTGCAAAAGCCAAGATAAATTAGATCTTGCAAAGGATATTAAAACAAATACTGAAAAGTTCCTTACCCACATAATTAAAAATAGATCAAGGGAAAAGATTAAATATAATCTAGATATGGCGCCAAAACCTGAATTAATATTTTGCCTCAGTTTTCAGTGAAGTCGAGGGCATTAAACATACTAGAAGAGACAAACTAGCTTATAGAAATCAGGGTCTATAAATATAAATTACAATAAGTAGGATGCAGAGTAATTGTCTGGATAGTCAATACACTCAAGTTGGGGGACATGACAATCCCCATCAGAAAGATGATGTGATGGGATATCATCATATCATATCATATCATATCATATCACATCATATCTCAGGTAATTTTAAGTCTTTCAGCTGAGCGTAGCTAGTGTTTTCAGCACATACAGTACCACTGGAGCTGTGGAAAAAAAAAAAGTATGATTCAGGCACTGATTTTTTGTAATTCTTTAGAACTAATTTGAGGGAAAGAATGAGTTAAGACCTGAAAGTAAACAGATAATTTTTAAAATATTTTAAAAAACCAAACTAACATGAATTTGTTAAAATTATGATAGCCAGAGTAACAGACAACATAATGTCCTTTGTAGATGGTTTCAAATGAGCAGTAGATAAATGAAATGAAGAAGAAATGACCAATAGAGACCTCAAATAAAGAATTTGATATCACAGATCATACTGAGAAAAATTAATAGTATAGAGCACAAGGTCAAGTAATTTGAGATTAATAACAATACATCTTGCTTTCAACCAGGATTTTATCAGTTTGAAGGGATAAAAGGGAAAGAAGTGCGTTCAGTTGACCATAGGTTAACTACAGACCATGTAGATGAAGTGTCTGAAAAACAGGCAAGACAAACATGGAATGCAGTTGACCAAATATTTCCAGGATAGAGAATAAATCATTAATGCCATTGTACAGCACACTAGTAAAGACCTGTACGTACTATCATGTATGGTTCTTCTGATGTTAAAAAAATACTTTCATTCATCCTAAAACAGGTACAAAGAAGGATTAGTAGGATCATCAGGGGTATGGAAAGCATCTCCTGAGAGAAACTTCCAGAGTTTATTATAACAAAATGAAGGCCAGAAGAGTTTATGACTGTTCTGTTTAAATACATCAGTGATAAACACCATGGAGAGATAAGAACTGCTTAAACTGAAGGATAATCTTGGCACAAGAACAAATGCGTGTAATTGGGCTATGAATACATTTAGCTTGGAAATTGGGGAAAGATCTCTAATTCAGAGGACCAAGCCTGTGGAAGTGTTTTTCAACAGGAAATGCAGAGGGAAAGTAGAGCAAACCCCTGTTTCTTGAGCAGATACATTTATGGAAGTTGTCATTAGGATAAAGCTGCCTCTGTCAGTTGAAAGGTTTACATTTTAATTTTTATGCCATGAGCTCCTAATGTCTATGTTTAATGTAACGCTTAATAAAACTGTGTATATTTTATTAAATGAAAAAACTCATGTAGAATAATATATGGATTTTGTCGAAAATAAGAATACCATTTCAGATTATTCAGACTTTCACTCCTTAGAAAGGACACTACTGTACCACAGATATCCTAATATTGACATATAAAAAGAACATAAAGACACAAATACAGACACAAAAAAAGAAACAAAAATGACACAAAAATGAAAAAAAAAAACCAAAAAACCCCAACTTTGCCAATGATTGAACATATATGGGCATAGAATTGGTCATATTTTTTTCTTCTGACTACAATTTATGCACTGTTTCCCATAGACTGATATTTATGTGAGGTATGAAGAATAGTAACAGCCTTAGAAACAATAATTTGATTAGCACCATAGCTTTAGATTAAATTTCGGGGGGGTGGTAAAAAAAAAAAAAAAAAACAAAAAAACCCACAACAAACAACCAAAAAACCAAACAAACAAATGAAAAAAAAACAAAAACCCAGAAACAAAAACATAAGGACACAGTCTCTGCTGCAAAGTTTTTAACTCAGGCTTCAATTCAAAAGTTTAGTAAAGTGTGTTGTGCAGAGAAATGGTGTCAAGGCTCAACAGGCAAAGAATGTTCCTTGACTACTGTCAAATCTGTTGGTCTTATGGTTCTTTCCTAAAACAAAACATGCCATAAATATCTTATATGGTTCTGTAGTTGTATTCCACATCTGATTGTAAATTTCAAGAGGATTAAAAAAGTTCATTTTTAGAGCATACAGAACTCATAACAGAGTTTAACATCATTTGACTGACCAAAAGAGAGACAGTCTACCAAATCCAAACAAAAATCATGAAACAGAAGGAGCTGCAGTGTGATTATTTGCTCAGAAATAATTCATAAGTTAACATTTTTCACTGACAATCCCTCTCAGGTGTAACTCAGTAAGGAGCTTTCTGTTAAAACATACACCCAAGGGCTCTTTCAATTTCTGGAATCTAAAACTGAAGAAAGGGAAAAAGCTTCCAAGTTTTTTTGTCTCTGAGGCTGTTACCTCCAGTTTCTAGATGCCAAGAGTACACTTGATATTATCGGTTTAGCAGCCAGAAAAAACTTTACATTTTAATAAAAAGAAAAGACAAATTTTGAAAAGAAAAGACAAATAAAGCATAATATAAAATCTTAGAACCAATTGAGTAACCACAGAGAGGTTATGTAAGGCTTCCTTTCACAAAAATCAGGCCAACTTTCTGATATTTAGCCCCCATACTTTCCAATTCTTATATAAACATAGTCTACTAAAACTTTCAGATGAACTGTTGTTTTTCTATCAGCACAACATAAACCAGAATCTGCAAGCATCTAATTCAAAAGCAAATTGAGGTTCTTAAATAGTTTAGGAATATACATGAATATGATAAGATAACTGCCAGTTAGTTTGGCATAAAATTTTACAGTTTTTCAGTGAGAAACGACTAGTTTGTTTTCTATTGTTCTGAATGTTCCTTTAGTCAAACCAATTTGTTTATGTATTTGGATAAAAGAAGTAATTTATGCCTCTCAAGAAGAATTCCTACAGCTTTTACAGGCTTCCATGGAATAATCGTATGCTAGCTGTTTTTTGTAGCAATGTTTTACTGAAAATTAAATTGATATACAGAGTCTCTCACAGTAGCAATTTGCCAAGCGAGGATATCATAAGTACCCATATAAATGAATAAAAGCATAATTTCAACATTGTTTAGAGACAACATACTATGTCTCACTCTAAATTAAACAATGAGATTATATGCTTTAATGATATGATAAATGAACATACCTTTCAATTCTTATTTTAAAAATGGCATGACTAAATTAAATAATTCTACTGTGGTATCACCACCTGTGTCCTTTTTTATGAGCCTCACTTCTAAATAGTTATTACAGTGATTCAAATATCTGGAATAATTCACTGTCTTGACACAGTGAACCATTCACAGTGACTTCACACCTCCTGTTACAAACTTCAAAACCAGTACTCAGAAAGTGCAAGCTTTTTCTTGTTTTATTTGGTAAAACTGAGATCCTTAAGAGGACTATTCTTTCTGAGACTTCATATGCTCTGCAAGTTCTCTGACACTATTGCCAGGATGCTTTAAAGNATATATATATATATATAATGGGACTTCTTTCCCACCAAAAATCTGCAACTGCTCATCTCCACTTTCCTGTATCTGAGATTGGATATGGATTATTAAAACTAGAGATTATGTAAAACTAAACAATTAACTGTTAAACCTCTTTCAAAGAGAAGCATTGGAGTTTCTTTTCCTCATTAATTCAATCCAATCTGCAAAGACTCACACCTACTGGAAATCAAATAAAATTTGATTGTAAGGTAAAACCCTGTAATCATGGCACTGACTGAGTCAGTGGGAATTTTGTCTTTGATTTCAGTGGGGTCAGGATTTCACCCATAATGACAGGGCTTGGAGAGGCTGTAAGAAATGCTGTCAGGTGACTTAATACCGATTTGCAGCATTCTTGCTGTAAAAGATCCTGCCCCAGGCAAGAAAACTCTAATTTTCCAAGGTGACATGAACACAGGTTAGAGATTATTCATGTTCTTTTCACATACATAATACTGCTGACTTTTCCTTAATTGGAGTAAAGGTCTGATTATCCCCAGAGATACTTCAGTGTATTTCTTTAGACCAGACTTTAATCCCTCTGATGATCCATCATTCTTTGGGTCTATTTCACTTGACAAGGCCTTGACCAAAGCCATACTCCAAAATTCTCTAATCGAGAGCATATAATTGATTGCTCACAAACGACTCTAAGACCCATGCTCCCACCAACGAACCGTAGGTCATGGATCTTGGCATCATAGTAGAGCTTGATTGCAGCCAAAAAAACTCTGAGATCACTTTTCAGATCAACACATAAGCAGATGCACTACTTACACCGCATACACATAATTATTCTCTGTTAAATAAAATCCATCTGACCTTGACTGTATGCACAACACAAATGTGGAAACAATGAGCAGAAGTTCATTCATTGTCTTCAGGGCAGCAGATTTATTTCTATGCTCTGGGTAGTATGTACCCATCCAGGAAAGCAAAGAAGAAATCCCAAATTGGACCTTTCTCCCTCCTTACTGGATCTGGATTTAATTCCTCTCCTACAGAGCACTTCTGGTGCTGTTTTGGTCAAGAATGCTTTTGGAAGTATCTGAATAAATCTTTAAGACAAATGTAACATTTAAGACCACCGTCTGTCTCTGTCCTGAAACTGTTGACTGTGGAGTTTAATTTTAATTTTTCACTTCCAGTTTTTCCCAGCGTTCCACAGAGCTGCCTGAATTTTCTCTTTTAGAATTAGTATTAATAAGTAAATATTGTAAAATGAGTTTGAGTGACCCATAGCAGGAAGAGGAAAAATTATCTGAACATAGCTCTGCCTGCTTTTGAGATACATGCTATATTTGGGGCTTTGAGGGGGTTTTTGTTGTTGTTTTACCAGTAGTTGATGTAATATTACAAAAGTGCATACTATTAGTTTACATATGGTCATAAAAAGGGTATAAAAAAAGGAACTTTTTCTAAATGGGAAACTGAGCTTTCACTGTATAACATTTAGGTGTTGTTAAGTGTTTCTCTGTGGTTATTACATTTTCATTCCCACTCTTTCTCTTAATTCTATCCCTAATTATACTGTTGTGAAATTACGTACTTGCCACCTAGTGCCTAATGCACCTTCAACCTGTATTGCTTGACAACAGTAAAACTAAGTTATTTTTAATCAGCCGATGTATTATTCTCATACTATCACTAGAAATCCATACTCTGTTTATACTGTTTTAGGGCTTCTGATAACTAACAGTCAATACAACTACAGTACACACGATTTAGAAGTCAAACTAAATTTAATATTTAGGTCTGACTTTTTGTGAAGTACTACTGTTACAAGGGGAGAAGGTTTACTGGAAGAATGTAAAGTTTCTTCATTCTGCAGTTCTGTTGCAAATTATTTCCCCATCATCAAGTATAAAAGAAGGTCACTTCTTAAAATAAAACAAAGAAAAAAGAAGGGCAACAAGTTAAGGTCAAATGATGCTGATCTGATGTCATTTACGTTGATTTTACATTTCTACATGAATGAAGCTACTTCGATTTTTCACTCTTCATGGATCAGAATTTCATTCCCTATTTTAATGTCACTATACCACTGCTGGATTTTTTTCAGCTCTTCTTCATTGTTCTCACTAGCTAATGTCAATTTCCTTCTTTTGTCACATTCTGAGGAAGATACCAAAGGAAAGCATCATTAACAAATACAGAAGTCTTCAATGGCTGAGCTCCCTTTGCTGGGAAAATCAAGGCACCGATACTTAGATACAAATTCCTTCATTTGACAAAGTCAATCTGGCAGTCCTTTACCTGCCAGGATAACTGAACTCCCAGTCTAACAGAAAAATGAGCTTTTTGGATTGCTGAGGGTTAAACCAAGCTGCCAGGAAAGCCAGGGGAGAGGATCTGACTCCCAAATGCCTCTGCTAGAGAAATTAATCCTGGAGTTTAGCATCTGGATCCTTTAACTGCCAAGCTTGCCCCAATCGTCTGTTTCATCGCTGGGCCAGATTAAAAAAGAATGATGAGCAGGAGCAGGTTCTGCACCATCAGTGACAAAAAGGGAGTGNAAAAAAAAAAAACCCAACCAGATTTTAAATCAAGTGTGTCGTGCCATTGCATATGTATGCTAATGCACTCTGAAACAATGCCCCTTTTTAAAGCTATGTCAAGAAAAGCCAGTCAGGTCTGTCGGTTTGTTTTTGCAAACAATGTGGAAGTTAGAGGCAGCAAATTTGTGCAGGTTCAAACTCCCATTAGGGTGCCACCTGTCAGGTTTTTCTTCGAGCACACAGGTTTATATAACGTATTTTGTTTCAGGGTGATAGCAACCCTCATCAGGTATTCCACTCTCACACACGCCTCTCACACTCATGTAATGTGATTTCAAAATACAGATGGACTCCACCTGCTAAACTCAAATCCAGATCTGGGCGTAGTTCCCCATACAAAATTCAGATGTTATATTCTAGGGACCTGAGCTAGTCTCATCATAGTTTGGAGTCCATCTGCAAAGTTAGATGTGTATTCAGACTCTAAAAGCCCTACTTCTCAATAAGTGTCAAGATCCTCATGCTTTCGTTTGCATAAATGTAGGATGCTCAGGAGCAAATTTTGACAGTTTGCCTATCCATACTTCAAGAAAAAAAAATCCTTTGTAACCCCATCATTTTGGAATCTAACATTTTCTAAAATTCAGTAAAATTTTCCTTTGCTTTTCCCCTTCTCAGAAGAAGCTTTAAGAGTTTCAATCAAATAATCGAAAGACAAAACAAAAACAGGACAAAACATCACCGATCCTCTTGCCATATCAATGAGATCCAGCATAACAAAACTTATTTTTAGAGCAATCCCTCAAAGATAATGAGTACTCTGATGAGGTCTATCTGACTTAGAGGGAGGAAAAATTAATCCAGCTCCATAGTTTCAGTAAGACAACTGTAGTTTTATACTGCAGAATGTCTCTGTGTATGTTGTATCTAAGGAAGACGCTGTCTTGATGGTAGGAAATGTATCTCCCAGAACAGCTACAATCTGCTATAGGGAAGGATGAGTTATTTATCCGTGTTATAGAGAGGTCAAGGTGCAATGAAGTTGGTGATTAGAAGAAATGAGCGCTGGGAGAAGTAGCAGGGTGAGCAATCTGCAAGTGCTATTCAGCTACTCTTGCTGATGCTGGAGGAGTCAATAAGTAAATATACACCAGAAATTGGGGTTCAATGCTCATATTAGCCAATATCCTGCTTTCTCTCAGAAACATCACACAGCAGAGTACGTTACTCAGTCTTTTCCAACAGAAATCTACACTCAGTCATTATTGGTAAACATGTTTGGTAAACATGGCTAAGACTTTCAAAAGCTTCTGTTGTTGCTAAGGGACACAGTTCTTAAGGTGATGTAATTTAAAGAAATACTGTTTTAGAGAGCACTGGAGTCAAGTTGTTTTAAAATATTCAGTTTCCTTAATTAGGAAAGCATAAGGTCTCTGTTATCCTGCAGCTACTCATTTTGAAAACACTGGACCACACTTCTGAATATTGTTTCCTACATATAGCATAGCTACAATATACATTTGCTATTGCTACTATGGAGATGAATACAATTAAAAATATTTGGAAGAACAAATTATCTTCCTACATAAAGAAAATGTGGTTTAGCCAGTAAGAAAAAAAAATCTTTTGAGAGTAGAATTCTTTCCACCTTTTTTAAGATTTTTTTGATTTTCAGAAATTCCTTCATTNAGCTTTCCCTTCTACAAACCCATAGCAAAATAAAAATTAAAAAAAAAAAAAAAACCCTTTTTTTTTTTTTTTTTTTTTTTTTTGCAGGCCCATTTCACAAATGAAAATGTAAGACAACTTCTCCATTATTTTCTGGCAAAAAAAAATAATTTGTGTGTCCCATAGGACAAATTTAGGCTCTAAGCTCAGTTATTTTTCTCAATCAACTAGAAGTAAAGCAAGTGAAAATTCGTTAGATTTGGAGATAAGTGTGTGAGCTGCTGTAACAAAAGGAATATTTATGTTATTTATTTGTTATAACTTACTTTGTGAGCATTATAACATTTGTTAAAAATTGGAGTAGCTGGTGCTAAGGGAGGAAGTTTTCCTTTGTGCCTTGTTATGCCTGTTTTACTCTGGACCAGATTGACTCCTGCCCCAGAAGACTTGGCCTTTTCTCAAGAGCAACCGAACAAGCTCCACTGGAAGAAATATCAGAAATACACAGTGAAGCAGGCAAAGGAAAACACTGAAAATGGGGAATTTTAAATATAAATGGAACCAAGAGACTTATAAGAAAAGTAAGGAACTTTCTCACAGTAGAGGTGAATAGAAATCCTTCGCTTAAAGAATGACTGGCTGAAAAACAAGCCTCTATTTCCTAGTTTTAATTTATTTGGGGGTTTGGGGTTTTTTTTTATATTTCAGACAAAACTCAGCTTTAAGTATTGTAAGATATAAAGATTATTTTTTTAGATCTTTCAATATGCTCTCTTGAAATGAAGAATGGATCATTTCCACTCTGTAGCCCTGGTTGCCTGGGGTCCTGTCCCAACACTGTTACGAGGTCTTTGTCCAGATCCTTAAAGCAAGCACAAAAGAAATTCTAGTGTAATTTAGACTATTTCAGTGTAGGAAAAAAAACAAACACACAAACAACAAACCAAAACCAAAACAACAAAAACACACACACACCAAAAAAAAACAACCCACAAAACAAAAAAACAAACACAAAAAAACCCAAACCACCCAGAAACTATCCACTAAAGAAAGAAAATCTGTACTTTTTCATGGTGATATGGGAACTCAGTTGATATCACGGGACACCTCGAAGATACAAAGTAAATGGAACAAACTACAGCTGGTATTAATTCTATAATTTTAATTGGGAAATCATAAATATGGAATATATTGTTGAATCATCAATTTAAATCAAGCAATGAAATTTATTAGCTGATGAGAAATGTTGAAGAGGTAGCAGAAAAGCTCTCAGAACAGAATCAGATCAGAAACAGGTATTCTGTCAAGCAGGGAATTCAAACTGTAATTCATTCCATAACTTTAAATACACACAACTAGATATCATGAATCATCTTCGTGAAATGGGAAGTGGGGAGTAGGAGCGGTGGGAGGGGGCATCTTTTCTACTTCCACAAAGTATTGTGTGGGTAATCTTTTCCATGCCGATTCTTTTGTGCCATAAACCATGCACAGAGGACCAGACGCAATGTATGATGACCAGATGCAATAAAAGACTTAAATGCCTACGTTAAATGCATTGTAGCATTTAATTTTAGTCCTGATTCCTAGAACGAAATGCAAATCTCATAGCTAAGTAAGCACATGTAACTTGTGTACAAGTCATGAAGAGCATCTCAGAATGGTAATGAAAAAAATCCAGTATGATGAGTAAGAAGCCAAAAATAATACACGAGGAAATGTTGATCACTAAACTTGCCTAAAATCTAAAGCTGTTTCTGGAATTTGAGTCCCCAAAACCTAAGCATCCTTCTTCATTTTGGATTCAGGTCTGAAATTATCCCCTAGGCCTAGACTGCAGTCGTTCTTTTGAAGAATTAGATAACTTAAGGGCTTAGGGCATACTTACATTTTGGATCTGTGCTTGCCATAAGAAAAGCATGGGGCTAGGCTCTCCTAAACCATAATGAACTCTCTTTTCTTCGTTCAGAATTGTTTGTTGCTCAATGCCTATTCAGCATAAGATACAGAATAAAAGCTGGCAGGCAAGAACCTGGGATGATTCACTAGTAGAGGGTTGCTTCAACAACTGCACTATGGAGCTATTCCTCTTTAGAATGCCCTTCCTTAGAATGCTCTTCCTTAGGACGCTCTTCCTAATCCTGCACATTTCCTGTGGTTCTACAGCATTACATGGGTATATCATCAACCAGAACATGGATCCATATCTCCACATAACTCAACTTGATTCACCTTTTGCTGCATATGCTGTAAATTGAGGTTGCAGGTGGTACTCCTGGTACATGGCAATGATGGGTTTCATCTCCTTTGTGCTAAAAAACTGGAAGGACTAAGATCTTCTGTTTCTCCAGTGATTGCCCTACCTACCAGGGGAGAAAAAAGTGAGGAAGAAAGGAAAAAAATATTCCAGTCAGACTTTAAGAAGAAACAAGATCCCACAGCATTTTGTTATAGTCTTAATTCAACTTCTTTTAGTTCCTACTTTCTAGACCTCAATAAGGCCTAAGTGGGTGGTCTTAGCCTGAGCAGCCTGGGTATGCACAAAAACAAGAAACGAGGACAATCCTTATTTCAGGCTGAACATGAACATTGAATTTTAACCATTTTTACATACAGGCAGATACTAAGCAAAGATTTCCTTTCATAGTGATACTGGCTGTAGTGTACATTTTCACTGCTCAGTGTAGAGCAGATCCACAGAAAGGATAATGCATGTTCCTTGGTAAGCATTCCATAAAGTTTAAATTGATTACACTCTATACAAGTTAAACTGAGTCCTAAAACACCTATTGATTAGTTCTATGCATATGCAGTGACTTACAGCATGTTGCATACTGTTCTACAAAATAGCCCAAACCAACTTATCCACTCCATGTTTGCCATAAGGCATCACCCCAAGGACCTTCTGGAATATATGTATAAAACAGACTTTAAATTGACAAATTCAGGGTCATGCTGTCATCTGGCCCATTCTTGCTACAAGAAGAGAAATGAAATGGCAAGAATATTTCTGCTGCATTCCAGAAATCACTCAAAAATGGCGCCTTGCAAGTTTGGAGAATGGCCTGGACCCACACTTAAGTCACAGTGCACATATTTTTTAAGGCTTCTAGGGTTTTGTTTTAGGTGTCCAGTACCCCTTGCAACTAATCTTTGAGGACTAGTTTTGAAAGGTACTCACATGCAAAAAAAGCTTATGTAGTTAATCAACCATTTACAATATCTAAGTACACATAAGCAAAAATAGGTCCTTAGCTTCATACCCTAGTGGCATCAAAACCTTGCTTGCAATGCCAAACAAAATTAAAAGATGCTTTTTCTTTTATTTAGGTGAAATCAGCAAAATTAGTCCACTGTTACCTTGATAAAAACAGATTAATTATGAAACTACATACTCTTCAACATGAAGCCAGTTTACACAGAGCAACAAGAAGGATGAAGAAATTTTAAAATATAATTTAAATGAAATAAAGGCAGTATAAATAGATCCACATTCTGAAGGATAGGAGGCATGTATTATTCAGAAAAAAAGCAATATTACTAACATTTCTAAAGCAGGTAAAAATAAATAATACTGAAAAAATAAAGGAGATGTGGAGACTGTTTAGATACATTCTGAAGTTCTCATTATAAATAAAAGATATTTTAAAATACCTGTACAAAATAATCATAAACCTGGTGAAAGTGTGAAAGTGCATTTAATAAAACATTGTTAGCAGTCATCTGGAATCTTCCAGTGGACACGAAATCTGTTAACATAAGAGACCTGCACTTCCTGAATTTCATCCCAAGTGGTCACTTCCATCCCTCAAAACCAATCTGTTCTGATAGTAGTTTATCCCTTTTATGTGTGTTTTAAATTGGCTATCATTTATGTCAAACAATAGAGAATTGGGTCTTGCACCTTCATCAGCTACAAGTCATAACCCTTTTTCATTCAAATGAAACTATTAGTAAGATAGTAACTGAATAGTGTAGAAATAAATCTTATGACTTCAGCAGTACAACAATATTAAGGTTTTGATGACAACAACTAAGGCTTCGTTTTGCCTAAGATGAAAATAAGTTTAATAAGTGGTAATGAGGGATGATTCATTCTGGGATCCTTTGAAAGAAATGAAAAAGAGTGATTGTATTTCACCAGAGAAGTGAATCGTCCACCTCCATATGGTTACTAAGTTAAAAAAAGGGAAAAGTAGGAAAAAGTATTCAGACAGAGGAATACCAATGCAAACCAAAAATGAAAGATTATTGAGTCGTTTCAATGTTTTTGAAGAACCTGTCCAGAATAATATTGAAGTAGAATCATAGATGTCATTGTTTAAAGAACTCAGGAAATAAGATTTGCATTTAATTACATATATGTGTATGTCTATATAAAGCAGAGATACGTAAAAAACCCTGTAGGTATGACTACCTTATTCCTTAGACAATTCTTAAAAAAAAAAATAATCAAAATAAGTGAGTAAATACAAGTATGTTACATAAGCTCTTACCTACCTCGTTTGTCAGCAGTCAAATAGAAATGGTCTTCCATAGCAGTAGCAGCAGCCAAACTGTGTTTTAACTTTGAAGCAACCATATGAGCAACCCACTGAATTAGCCCTGGGAGTCTCAAAAGTCACAAGAAATGTTCCAGGTGGATTCATGCACTGCTGCTTTATAAAACAGCAGAGGTACAAGTGGAATAGAAAGGATTATTCCTGCATGTATATGGATCAACAGTCATTTTAGGAACCATTTTCAACTGCAGTCTTATGTCCCTTCTGTGCTTTAAACTGGGGTAGGTCTGTTAATTCAATTCATTCATATCATATGCAGTATGCAGTCATCAAAATGAAGAAAACCAGTAATGAGACAGGCAACTATTTTCAAAATTCTTTAGGGATCTCACATATCTATTTACTTCTCTTCCTGTTCTCTCTTCTGAACAATCACTGTCAGTGTCTTCGTCTTTAGTCTTCTCCATCAATGCTTCCACTGCCTTCGGCAAACTCCTTGTTACCCTGTTATACCTTGGAGTTATACCTTGGAGTTATACTGTTACTGTTGAGGACAGTGCACTCATTTTAATGGTTCAATGCCAAGGCCTAACTTATTAACTTTTAATCTTTATCTGAATTTCTCTACCTCTGTTTTTTCCAATTTTTTCACTTCTTTCAATTAGCTTACGATTGCATACTCTACCTCCATTAGAAAATTTCTACTGCTGCTGTATTTCACTTATACTCTATAGCATTTATATTATTTAATTATGTGAAGAGTTCTGGGAAATAGTATAATGAAAGGCATTATAAAAAGCAAATGTACATTGTATTGTAATTTGGTTTGGTTACTTCAGTGTGTTTATATGTTTCAAGAATTTCTTCCCTAATAGTTAAATTCATTTATGTCACAGATGTTTGGTTATTGGTCTCCTGCCTCTTCTTAGAGATACTGTAATTGAGCACCTGCGTGCGGGGACAGAGGGAATTGAGGGTTCTTGATTAATTTTCTACAGCTATAAATTATTTATTGTCTTGTACCATTCTCTTGTCATCCTCTTTGGGACTCTTTAAATTGTCAGAGATACCTATTTACTTTTAATTGATTGCTACTCTGTGCTCATTGAGTTTTCCTAGATGACAAACACAGAAGAAATATTAAAACTAGCCATATCTAGCTACAATAAGAAAGGGTGGTATAGCACAAATTATTACTAACAGTGGTATCTAATCTTTTGAAGTACTGAATTCCAAGTAGGAAAACCACATTAGCCTCAGCAAATAACTTGTGAGTTTAAACTTCATGGTCAACCTGCTGCAGCTGACTCTGAGCACAGGGATGGACTATCCAAACTTTAGAGGTCCCTTCCCATCTCAGCAATTCTGTGATTCTGTGACAGAGATAGCTAAACATCAAGTTATTTTTTTCACAGAAAATTGGGAAAGTGAATTTGGCTCTTTACAATCCCATACACAAACTGGCAAATCCCACTACTTCACCAGCCTGTTTCTCTGTATATAAAATGAACTTAGTGGTATTTGCATTTTTCAGTGTGGTATTTGCATGTATGTTTAAAAAAAATTATCACATTTTAACTACATTTTATATTAACATTATAACTATTTCTAGAATAACATATTCTGTCTTCAGAATCTGCCAAGATTTATCTCACAAAGTTTAATGGGACATTGAAAAAAATGCCACTCTTCGGATCTTACTTTTGTCATTCCGGCACACAAAAAGTCCTTGTGTAAGAGGAGAAAAAAATGAAACTGTTATCTTATCACAGGAAAATATTGTCCACAATGTCATGTGGAAAAACACTCTACCTGACAATATCTGGAGAACTGCAGTAGCTGTTACCTCATGGTAGCAGAATCATTATAGTATACCAAATAAATAGAAGGTCAAAGGTATGGCACCGGAGAAGTCAGGAAAATAATAACAACATTTGTAGGAGCTGGTGGAACTGCTAGCAACGTAACATCCAGGTTCAATATCTGTCTGAAGACTCAATACACTTATGAATAGACAACTGTGAGCCAACATCAGCTGTGGAAAACGTCAGGATACAGACAACTGATATCATAACTGACTACTTAAGTGACTTTAAAAAGTATCATAGCGAGGCATGACAATCTATAACAGCCTTCAGCAACTGTTTAGATATAACAAGAGAGGGATCTTTTTAAAGCATTCAAATGACCTGGGAGTATAACTCAACATAACTATAATTTACTATATTGAAATAGCCAGAGGTAAGACAAACATCACAATTCACCATATCATCTCCGTCTGAAAGACTGGACTCTACTTCCTGAAAAGTGTTCTTATTGAAAAGGAAACTTTTAAAATGACAACACTCATGTTTGCCTTCAAAATATTCACTTATGTAGCCTGGAAGGACAACACACTCAAAATACACATTGTCATACAGAATATGTACAAGGCCTTATCATCAGGGATACAAAGCTATACCACCCATTAGGTTTTGGTGGGGGAAAAAATTATGATACATAACATACTGCTATATCTAAAGCTCCTGTCACTGTGCTGCTGGTGTTCTGTTGCTCAGCTTTGATCAAATTACTTTACACTCATATTTTACACATATGATGAGAGATCCACAAAAAGATAATTGAACTCCTCTTTCCTGGACAGTCAAATAAATCCTTGTGCTCCCTCTGCATTTACTACCTGCATACACTTCAAATGGGCTGTTGCAGTCAAAAGCAGCCTCTCTAAAGTAAACTATGTAGTCCCTTCTCTACACTAACGTCCCATGCCATTAGCACCCTTTGCTGAAACCTGTAGAGAAAGAACACACAATGGAACACAAAATCTGCAATAAAAATCTTAAATTACTTATCCTGACTATTTATTTAATAATTTGTTCACGTTTATGTATTATTTACTTCCTTCGCAAAGTATGAAGATTATTTAGTAGAACATATTTTTACATGTTTTGCATGAGAACAGGCATTTGCATTTACACTTGAATTTAAAAGACATCTGCAATGGTATTTATTCATCCCAATATATACTCACCCTCCTTTCAGAACAGGACTCTTTCAGAGAGGGTTGACTCTTAAATCCAGCAATATTTGTGTATTCAAATACAATTGCACCAAAAATAAAATCATCATAACAGATTACCTATATATACATTGAAATTCTTTAAAGGAAGAATAGGAACATTCACTCATTTAAATACAATGCATGAAAGACGGGGGTTTTCATTTGCCAACCAAGTATATTGATAGTATTTTAACTAAGCCATCATCTTTATTGCACTTCTACAAAGACCTTATCATAAACCAGAGGTGCCTGAGGCATACTAAAATTGTAAGGATTTTCTCTCTCAAAGAATTAACATGATGCCCCTCTGGCACTGTTTAGAAATTCTTCATTTGCTCCACAAACATTAAAATGCTAGCAGAACATGAGTGCAAAAGTGAACACCAAATTAGCATTATTTAACAGCATCTAAAATGAGCCCAATTTTTAGAAATTATTTCTTGAAGATTAACTATCATGTAAGACAATTAGAAAATAAAAGATCAGGAAGTTTTCAAAATTAAAACCGAAGTTATAAATATTGTAAACATTTGTGCTTTAGCACCATGTCCCAACTATTTTTGATCAGCAATGCTAAACCTATGCTACCAACCCTCTTAAAGGAGTTAAAATTCCTAGTGACCAGCCCTATCTTTTCCTCTCTCCATTTTTCTGTTAGTCTGTTGTAGGTGGATATGAGTACTCTTACACCAAGCCACTACGTTTTAGTTAATTTTAAATTATTAAATTAAATTAGTATGTAACTTTTCTTCCAATTCAGAACACTTTCAGTAGTTTCAGACTCATCCTTAAAAGGCAGGTTACAACTTCTCCAGAAATTTAATTGAAGGGTGTTCAGCTCTTGTTCCAGTTGACTGCTGACTAGGGAGAGTCATGCACCATTGCAACAAATATTAGGAAGGTCTCAGCAGAGGTACTGGATCTGGAGTGGATCTGAAAGGGACAGTACTTTGTGCAGATCTACGCAAGAAACTGTTGAGGACAGCTTACACATGCTGAACACCAGTAGACACACAACAGTGCAGAATCCCCAGAACCCACTGGAGCAACTATTCCAGCTCAATGGAGACTTCATCTTAATGGGAGCTCCTGAGGATGGATGCAGTTCTGCAGAGCTGGGGCCACAAGGATGCCTGGCACCTCTCGCTGTGGTCAAGGATGATGGGCTCCTCCCCTGCAGGATGTGAGCACAGGGGAATGTGTTGGCAAGTAAAGGAGTTGTGGGAGGAGGTCAGCAGGCTGTGCAGCATCAGGGATGATGATAAAGTGATTGAACAGATCTTCTCTGGGGCCCTGCAGCATACAAGAACCTGAGCCCCCAAACACATTGAAAGAAGGGCAGGAAGGCTCTGTGCTTGTTGGGCTGGGAAATGGAGAATCTTAGGATGGCAAAGGCTGGAAGCTCTTAATTTTTGGCAGAAAATTTTCAGTCAGATGGCTCCTGCTCCTACAGAGCAGGACCAGTGCCCTTATGGCAGACAGGAGGCAAGGAGCTGTGACTAGGTGTGTCCAGCCTCTTTGATGATCACAGACTGTTAGGAAGAGATGGGAACAACCAGACTATGTGGGGAAGAAGCAACACCACCAACAGACCAGACAACCTTATGAGGAGAGCTTTAAAGTAGGAATGACAAGGAAGGGAGATGTTGACCCTCAACCATCTGAAGGTGGATTGGAATAGCAAGCAAAGGGTATTAGATCATGTGGATAGGAGAGACCTTATAATCAATAATATTGGGCTGAAAGGGGCCAATGTTAAGCATATGTACTTAAACGCAAGGTTGAATGCCCGTAAGTGCTTCTACACCAAGGCTGAGAGCACTGGTAACAAAAAAGAGGAATTAGAGGGCTGTGTGTAGTTGCTGGGCTATAATGTTATGGGGTCTCCAAGACCAATGTAAAAGTCCAGAGCAAGGAATACTTATCCTCAGTAGGGTGATACCGAATTTGCCCCAAAAGGCACAAAGAGACTACTTAGAGACAAAGTTTCATGCCCAAAGCAGGAGGTATTTTATTTGCAACGCGTTGGGGAGCTCTCCAGGTCGCCCTGGACAAAGAACTCCATCGTTAACAATCAGCGAAGTTCTTTTATACGCTTTCTGAGTATAGGTTACATCATTACATATACATATTCATTACATTGCAACACTCGTGTTAATATTCATATATAGGCGGAGTCTGGGCGGAGTCTTCCAATTTGGGGAGGTTTGCAGGGGGAGATCCGGAGCCTTCATCAGGGAAGGTGGTCTTTAGGTTGTCTTCATCGGGCTAAACTTTTGAACTCCTCCCGAGTCTTTCCTAATTTGGGTAGTTTCCTTGTATTGTTGGTAGGGTCTTGGTGACTTTAGCCCATCCTAAAACTGCTGATGCCCCTATCTCTTTGTTTATGCTAATTTATGGTTTTAGTAGTCTTTTCTGTCAACATGTTCTGTTTTCCTAATGCTAAGCTTTTCACATTCTTGTGTTTTAACCCTTGGTTTCTCAAAGACTGCTTCCCTTTAGTGGTTTCAAGGGGAGGACCAGACTAGGGAACAAACAGTACATAACCAAATCCATGGCATCTAACAGAATCATAAAATGGTTTGAGTTGGAAGGCACCGTGAAAGATTAGCTAGTCCAGCTCGATAAGTCATGAGCTAGATAAGGTTGCTCAATTGTTTTTACTGGTACTGGGGATTTTCCTGACCCAGGTGCAGGACTTTGCACTTGGTCTTGCAGAACTTCATTAGGTTCACATAGGCGCACTCCTCAAGCTTCTCAAGGTCCCTCTGGATAGCACCTCTTCACTTTAGTGTATCAGCTGCACCCCTCAGCTTGGTGAAGTTCACAAACTTGGTGATGATGCACTCAATCCATTGATGTCATTGATGAAGATATTAAATAGTATTGGTCTCAGTACAGACCTTTGAGGTACATCATGTAAGTGTACTTTATAGCTGGTTTCCACTTGGATATTGAACAGTTTACTGCAATTCATTGCACGTGGCCATTCAGACAATTCCTTATTCCTCTGACGGTTCATCCATCAAATTTGTATCTCCAATTTAGCAATAAGAATGTTATGGGAGATCATAGCAAAGGCCTTACAGAAGTCCAGGTAGGTGACAACCATAGCTTTTCTCTTGCCCACAGATATATTCATTCCACAGTAGAAGCCTACAAGATTAGTCAGGTACAATCTGCCCTTGTGAAGCCACAGTGGCTGTTTTCCATATGTGTTGACATAACTTCCAGGAGGTTCTGTTCCATGATCTTACCGGGCACTGAGGTGAGGCTGACTGGTCAGTAATTCCCAGTGTCCTCATTTACCCCTTTTGAAAATAGGTCTGATGTTTCCTTTTCTCCACTCAGTGGGATCTTTGCCTTTGTAGGGTGCATTCGCAAACACTGAGGAAGCTGGCTGAAGTCACTGTGAAGCCAGTCTCAATTCCTTTCGAAAGGTCATGGTGATCAAGGGAGGTTCCTGAGGGACTAGAAGAAAGCAAATGTCATCCATACTTTCAAGAAAGACAAGACGTAGGATTCGGAGAACTACAGTTCAGTCAGCTGCATCTCAACCCTGGAGAAGATAATGGAGCAAATAACCCTGGAAGCCTTTTCCAAATATATTAAAGGAAAGAAGGTAATTGGAGTAGACAGCATGGATTTACAAGGGGGAACTCATGCTTGATCAACAACCCTTGCACAACAAAATTACTAGCTCAGTGGGTAGGGGAAGAGAAGTGGCTGTTGCTTGTTTGACTTCAATAAATCTTTCAAGACTGTCTCCCATAACATCCTAATAGACAAACTGAAGAAGTATGGATAAGTGCAAAGTAGTGTGGACCAAAAAGTGGTTGAACTGCTGGGCTCGGGAGGCTGTGATCAGTAACATGAAATCCAGTTGCAAGCCATACTGCTGAGCATCCCTAACTCAATGAAATTTTTATGTCTGAGACACCAACGTGCTTATGGTAATATAATTTCTAATCACAAGTGTTTCAAACAGAAGAGCCTCCAAGATCCCTTCAGAAAGAACTAGCACCAAGCAACCATCCATTCAAAGTGGTGTAGCTATTTATCTATGGTATTTCTCAGATATTCCTTCAAGCTCTTTTTTTTCCCAGTTAAAGCTATCTTCATAACAGTGTGTAAAAATGAAACTTATGCAGAGAGACAGGCATCAGCCTCAGCCTTAATATCTGCTGTGAATCAGTTTGAAAATAAATGTCATTAGAGACTTCATATATTTAGAAGTGAGCTTTAGCCTTATCTTTTTTATTTGGTTTATCACAAATGAGGCTATTTATTATGCTACCCCCAGCAGTGTAAATACATGGTTAGTTGCAGGAGTTTACACCTACACATACCTCCTGAAGACCTTCAAAGTAAGATAAATTTTAATTATGATTTATAGAGGGGGGAATAAAACAAACCAAAGGCAAGTATCCTAGGAACTTCCAAGTAAAAGAAGGAAGAGTGCATGCTGATGCAAGACAAGTTCATTTAAATATTTTCTTTTTAAAAAAAAAATTATGATGAGTCAATAAAATGAGGCAAATGCAATCGTAGGTAAATTCAACGCAAAAGAACAAGAAGTGTAGTGCAGATGAGTTGCTAAGTTGATCAGATCATAAGGACAGATGGAAAGGAGGAGGAAAAACAGAAAAAGGAAAAAAGAGAGATGATCTGCATGGGGATTCTGCAAACTAACAGCGTAGAACAGCAAACCTTGCAGCTCTGGGCCACCATTTCTGAGCTTAGCTCTTTGTCATTCTTCATTAAGGGATTCTGAGATCTGACTTTCTGCTGCAAGTAATTGCCACATATTTCCAAAATTATACCAGCCAATGCTAATTCTCTCTGTGGTGAAGGTAACTATTGCCCTTGAGCATGGAATGCTCCGGGAAATGAGTTATCCTTCTAATGCTCAGGAGAGGGGATATGACGCCAGTACAGGAACAGACACTAGCGTGTGCTGCAGTCATGGGTAATGCTTCATTTACTTCAATAGCTCTCTTTTTCCTCTCTCTCTCCTTCCAAACTCCTTCCCAGTTACTCATTATTGCTGCACTGAGGTGAATTAGTGGTGCTTTAAAATGAAGAGGAAAATAGCATAATAAAAGAAGATCTAGAATGCAAAATACGTGAGAAACATACTGCATTGAAAATAAAATTGCTAAATTAATAGATAAAAAGAACGAATCTGTAATATTACCACTTATTCTTCAGTAACATCTATGACTTTAGAGTACTAGCACCACATACAACAATTGTTTCAAATGAGCAATTGAATTAATTACTAATAGAAGGTAGTGTATTGAAACCCTGTATGCATACATAGAAACAGATGAAGATATGGAAATTTAAAAAATATTTGTTTATCTTAACCCCAATTAAATTTTCCATTTATACAATACTTTTATATAAATGATGGCATTTATATAATACTTGTTTTGTTTCAGGTAGAATAGATACATGACAGAAAACTGAATATAAGGTGTAACTCTTAGCCCCATGATCTATTTCTTCAAATGGAGCTTGACTGTTCCTTTCATTTGTTCAGATATAATTGGGAATAAATTCATTGAAGTCAGAATTACAATTAGACACACCTTGTGATATATGAAGAATCTGCTCTATTGCTATCAACAACAGATCTATAAATTTTTATGCATTAATTAAATGTTAAGCAATGATTATATCTAGGCCAAACCATGTGATTCAGCTCAGACCAGTCTCAGTCATTGGAAAGCTGTTTTCTTTAACAAGAATTTAAACACAAAGTGTTCTCACATGTCATGACGGACGTAAGGAAACGACTGGTCCTTTGAACTGCTTTGAGTCATACAGGGATGTTCAGTTAAGAAAATCATGATAAATCTGATGCAAAGCTAAAACTCCAGACTTCATGTAGGGCAGGCATAAATGCCAAGGTGACCTGCTTTGCTCGGCTGATCCTTCCCTATTGGACTGGATTACTTATTAATGTAAATGTAGCAAATAACTTCTAAGGCTGTACATTCAAACCTTGCCCTTGGTGTGTCTTATATAACCATAACAGGGGCTGCTCCACACTGCAACTATTTCTGTCCACAAATAATTACCCCCTTCCTTCCTTCCTTCCTTTCTTCTTTCCCTCATTCCTCCCTTCTTTCCTTTCTCTTTCTTTCCTTCTTTCTTTCTTTCTTTCTTTCTTTCTTTCTTTCTTTCTTTCTTTCTTTCTTTCTTTCTTTCTTTCTTTCTTTCTTTCTTTCTTTTCTTTCTTTCTTTTTTTCTCTCTTTCTCTCTTTCTTTCTCTCTTTCTTTCTTTCTCTCTTTCTTTCCTTCCTTCCTTCCTTTCTTCCTTCTTTCTTCTTTCTCAAAATCAGCTCTCCCAAATCAACTGTTTGATATCTCAGATCCACTTTAGAATGCCTCTCCACAGGAACACACCTGATGATTTGATGTTGCAGCAAGTGCTCATCTTGCAATCCTCGGAATGACACAATATCCACCGCAATGTATCTTCCTTGATACCTCTCAGTTTGTAGAAGGAAGTAGAAGTGTCTGTTTTTATACTAAGTGGTAGTGCAGTGAGTTTATTCCTTAATTTTAATACAACATCCATTACAGCTGACTCCCTTGGTGTGGGGGAATCATAGAACCTATGCTACAAGAACAAGTGTAGTACAGTAGAGAGGACTATTGTCCCCAGCTTAGACAGCTTTGGAAAACTAAACTTTGATTTCCTTGCTCTATTAAATCTCATACAACTATCAGGCTGAATTTGCTGTGTCTTTATACTTCTTCCTAATATTCTTTGACATAATTCTCTTTCTCTTCATATCTACCCACTGTTATTCCCCTATCCTTGCTCATATTGTCACCAACAGGTGGACAAATCAACTAAACCTAAGAAACATGTTCACTGTAGCAGAAAACAAAAGCATCCACATCACAAAAGCAGAAAAGAAAAAAATGTACATTGACTCACAGTTTCATTAATGCACTCAGCCTTAAGTTGAGATTTCATGAGGTAAATGGCCCAAATCAGGCTACAAAGACATTTGAAAATGCATATATATCTTAAGGCTCTATATGGCATTTGGCTTTAAAACAATTATCAGAGAATTCAATTAATTTTGCAGGGTACTTTATGCTGATCTGTAGATGTCATAAAAGAGAACTTCAGGCAATAATAGTGCTGTCTTTTGGCATGAAGATTGCAAAGCAAAGCAACTCTCCTGGGACTATCTATGCAGCCAGCATTTCCTGTAGCAGCTTGGGGCATTGGAGGGGAGGCAAAAGAGGGAGGGAGGGCACTGTCAGCACTCAACACCTTTCAGCTTTACAATTACAATTTCAGTAATGGCTCTTGAGTAGCCATTTCCGGATGGTACCCTTCAGTGTAAAGGTACCTTGTACATGGTCAACCTGAAGAAAAAGAGAATTTGCATGGATGCAGTGACAACAAGTTGAAACCAACTAAATTGTCATGGAAGTTTTTCAATTTAGTGTTATAATTTGCTGCATTGGACAAAGTAAATTAGCTTTATATAAAATTCTTTCCTGTATAGCAGACAAAGATCTGCACAACAGAGCACTATTGAAATAATCTGGAAAGTGAGATAACCTAAATAAACATGGCTGATACTTTTAAATTACTCTGGTTTATTCCATTTATAGTGAATGCAGTGAAGGGGCAGGACACCCAAGATCTCAGATTACAGATATTCTTTAATCTCATTTATAGTCATTGGGTAGACTATACAGAAGTCCAAGAGCTGCAGTAACTCTGCCCAACGGATAATAGCCATTTTGCAGCTGCAGCCATGCCAGGAAACAAGAATGTCCCTCTCTAAATTAAATTAAATTAACCACTTCCTTCTCATTAAAAAAATAAACACCCCACACACCAAAACAAAACAAAAAAACCCAATGAAAACAAACAACAACAAAAACTCAAAAAACCCACCCACCCAACCAACCAAAAAAACCCCCAACAAATCAAAACCTACAAGATGCCAATGAGCATAGAAGCCTGACTCTATGCTTTTGTCTCTTTCTATAAAACTTCATAATTTCAAAGTGAGAAGGAGGCAGGAGAACCGACCATTTTGCTGCACAGAGTTATCAACAACTCTGATATATGCCTTCATCCACTTAAGGAGTCCATCTAGCATTTTGGGAAAGATTTGGTTCCCTAAAAATTAGTGTCTAACAACTTTTGAGCTACTCCAAGGAAGTAAAGATGTGTACACAGGGCTGATAGATACCACACAGGACTTCCAAGGGACTTGTATCCTTCAATAGAAGCAGCTGGGCGACAGGCAGGATAGCCTACAGCATCTCACAAGCCAGAGGTTATTTCTACATGGCTCAAGTGCATAAAGCTCTGCAGGTATTTATAGATAGCCTGACTCTGTCAGAGATGCAAAATACAATGACAGATCTGATGAGTGGGTTTGAAGGACAGTAAGCATGAAATTAGGCCAGGGAAGGAACTTCCTTCTCATCCTTCCTTCTCCTTCAGCGTTAGACTGTTGACACCGTTAAATTCTGTTGATAGTTAATAAAAGCTAGCATCTGCGCCTTGCTTGCCTCCAATTACAAAGCTTCGTCCTAGGGCCACTTTGGAGCTTCTTACAAGCGCTGATGCTTGAAGCCTGGCTATAACAAAAGAATGGACTGACAGTTTTTTTCTGCCTCTAGCAACCTCTGTGTTGTTTTTTATTTTATTTGCCTCAATTTTGTTTGTGGTTGGCCACCCTAAATGACAAGCCTGCAGCAATGGCACCCCTGTAGGAGACCATTTGATCAATCCTCTCTCCATGCAAGGCCTCCCAGGAGCAGAAAATATCAGTGAAGGATGCTTCCGTGCCCCAATTACATGCAAACACACATCACCACCACTACAGCACTGTCAGGCCTATTAAATTGGCTAGAGAGAATAACGGGGATTCTTTGTGATAAGCCATGATAGATAATGTGAAAGTAGATTTTATAATTGTTAACAATGAACTCAATATATGAAGGGTACTTCAGAATTGCTCTATAAAGCTACTTTAGGGATAAAATTCACTTCAGATCATGGTCAACATCTGTCAGAGAGAAGGAAAAGCTGGAGAAAAAAAAAGCTATCCAATTTTTATCCGTTCTTAGATAAGAGTCTTCTCTGATAGCTAGTTGACTAAGAATTACTGGTTTAGAACCTCACATTTAGAAAGTAGACAATATGAAAGAAGAAAATCGAGAAAGGAAGAAAAAAATATAAAAGGAAAATAAAACAGTTCAACTGACATCTGAATTACATTGAACTAGGCATGCCTTCACTATCTAGCAAGCACTTGCTAGTTACATAAATTCAAATGTTTCTTTTAGTTTTCAGTTTCCAAATATTTCAGGTTTTCTTCAATGAAATTGTTGGTCTTTCCTGAGTCATCAAGGTTAGTGCTGATGATTTTTATAGATTATTAGTAAGTCAGATAAGATGCAAACAAAACATTTAGGCCATAAGATGATTGAAAGTCTTGTTTTCCTATGTAATCAATTATAGCTACAATACAGAATTTCTTGAAACTGTTGTACATTAAAGGAATCAAAATATGCATATAGATCTATACCTTTGATGTATAATTTGTTAACATATGTATATATTTACAGATAATATGCATTTCTTTCTTTTTATGTTTAAACATAAACTATAGAATTTTTCTTCTCTCAGTACTTTCCATACCATCCAAAATATTATTTCCATAACACTGTGAAAATTCCCATTTTAAAAACAAGTCTTTTCCAAAGTACCTAGGCAGAAAAAAAAAAGTGGATATGTTTTGGCAACTCTGAAATTCTTGGATATGATGTTAAGAAAACCAGTTTTCTTTTATAAATTGGCATGTACAATATCAAGGAGCATTACTGATCCAGCTCAGAAACTTATATATAATTTCCTGTGCAAACATACAGATAACAGCGTATTATTTTTTGCTGTATTGCAAAATGTTACTCTGGGGAGATGTCTCATATTCCCATCACTCCAGTCAAAGCCAGGCTTAACACAAGGTACTGCAAGCAAGAGAAATACACTACTTGCATGCCAAGAATTCAGGTTAGAACCAACAGTTTCTGAGACACAGTAGATTTTTCCCCTTTCCCCTAAGGACCTCCAGGTTATTCAGCAAATGGAGCTGAACCACTGAACCATTTTTCAGTCACTGCGCAATAGGCCCTAAATGGAAAAGTAGTCTGACCGTGACATACAACTTCAGACACTGATTTGTCATCCAGCTCAACGAAATGCTTTACTGAAGAGAACTGAGATACTAAATTTCTTTTCATATTCATGTCTGCAATTAATTACAGATTCAGTCTCACCAAAAAAGCCCAGAACAGACAATCACCACTGATGAGCGCTGGGTCAAAGAAAAGCTAAGCACACACTACATCTGTATTTTTCCCTTTAATTGAACTTCCTTCTTAATAGTAGCAAATAAAATCTCCTTTCTCTGCTCATAAAAAGCAAATATATCTGCATTTTCAAACTCTAGTATCACACAGAACTACGTATATCCACTTTTCATAAATATGCAGTTGATTATAAGATAATTTGGATATCTTTGTGATTAAATAGCAAAGCTTTTGTGACATAGACACTCTCCTATAAAAATAAGAACTACAGAACTCCTGTAAAGAACCAGCAGTGATTTTTTAAATTATTATTATTTTAAATTAAATATACCAGGGAGGCATTACTTCTTTCTTTTTTTTCAAATCAGTAAATTTTACTCAGAAAATATGACTTTCTAATATACAGGATGGCCAGGACTCACAAAACCTCCTTTTATATCTAAAATGTCAGAAAGTAAATCCAGTTCTTTGAAGACTTGTAAGGCTAGAAATTAGAGTTTTTTGCTACTGGAAAGGATCAGTTTCCCAGTTTCTAACTTCGGAGTATCCCAAGATACTGGATGTTAATGTCATGACATTTTAGATATATAGAAACTCTTTTAAGCTATATTTAGAGGTTTCAAAGGCTCCCTCTGAAACTTACACACAATTGGACCTACAGTAACCAAGGGATCTAACTTCATATTAACAGTACAAGAGTAATCCATAAACATACTTTAATGCTTTGAAATGCACCTAAAATAGTTTATTTCTAACATGTGTGGCATGTACAGAAAATATGGTGATATGATTATACATTAAAGGTTTTACCACCATAAATGTAGGTCATCCAGAACAAATACAACTGATAGCAAAGACTTTCAGAAAAGGTGGCCTGAAGTGAAAATATTCAGTCCAGGCTTAGAGTACTAAAGAACAACTCAGCCTTTTATTTATTTATTTATTTATTAAATCCACAAAGTAAATATTTCTCTTTAAAGATATAGCTTCTTGTCATTGCATATTTCAGACTAAAAAATGCCATTTGCCCCTCATTCCCTCCCAGTGAAAGTTTCTCGGTTCTTCCTTCAACACCATGAGTTCTAAATAACAAAAAAACTATTGATGAGATAAATACAAAAAAGTTATACAGAACCCCATGTTTTTTCTGTTGTTTAGCTATGTGAAAACTTTATTCAACAGTATATCTTAAACTTAAATGAAAAATATACATGCTTTTAGAAGGTGAATAGACTGGACCCTTGGATGCTTTCATTTGTAAATTTGTTTCTTTGTAAAGTCCATTGGTGTTTGATTTTGTTTCTTCATCATCCTCACCCAACTTATATACTACCTCTCACCTAATTATAAAAGAATCAACGTGGAATTTGGCAAAATAAGAAAAGTCTAATAGTTATTTTAGTTACCATAATTTTGTAAGGGGATTACACTGACATCAGGTTCTCCTGTATTCTCCTCCATGTTCCTGGAGGACAATCATTACTCATTTGTCATCCTAGATGGCAATAAAGAAACAAATATATCCTAAGCATTTCCCTTAGGCAAATATTATTTCTATGTGATAAATTCCTGTCACTAAATATTTGCTATTAATCTTGCTTTGAATGATTTTTTTATGAATTAAAGAAGAAACCACAGCCAAATATCTTTCTCTATTACCCCAGTGAAACCCTATGGAAAGCAATAGTGTTTTACAGGTGCACACTGATAATTTTTATTAGGTTGAAAGAAGGTATCAAGCATGTCTTTTTTTCCTTCCTTTCCCCTACAAATATTATAAGGTCATCTATACATAAATCTATGATAAGACAGGTGTTATATTATAATTGTTATTACTCAGTAGAATGCCTAAAATTGAGGAAGCAGACCTCCCAGAAAGTCAGCAATTTAAAGATTGTCTTACAAAGAACTGTGAAAGTAGATGTTCACATACAGTCAGTTTTCCCATAAATGAGGTTAATTTGTGTTAGCAAACTGTCAAAGAACCTGTCATATTCTATTGTCTTTCCAAGTACAAAAATGTTAAACAGATTACAAGACTGAAACAATACTCCAAGAAATCCCACCCAATGAAGAATATCAGCTGGTTTATAGCTTCTTACTTTGAAATTGTATTTATATCTTATTCTGAGGAGTATTTGTTTGCCTAGTGTGCATATTGAAGAATATCATTCTGCATTTTTATTTTCATTATATTTTGTTAAAAAATGCTGTAATAGTAGTAATAGTTCTGGAGAATACATATGCAAGATCAAACCTGTCACTCTACTATAAACTTGAATTCTAAGTTGATTCTTCTCATTCTCTGCATTTTTATGAAACAAAAGATAAAATTTCACATATTTGTGAGAAAAAATACAGAATACAATTAGCAAGAAGTGTTCATTTAACATAACTTTTTCAGACAATGGAAAGTACACCCACAACATATACTAGAAGTGTTCAAGAAAGATTCTATATGTGTTATAGCTATTGCAAGTCTAATGCTATTTTTGATACTAGACTTGGGATTTTAGAAGTTTTAAGTATAGACCGTACTCCTAAGAAGATTTAGAAGTTAGTGCTGCAAAGATACATTAGAAGTAATCCTAAGGAGATAGAAAACAAGAGTAACCTGACACTTTAACAAAGAGGAACAGTTTGAAAAGAGCCTAAGCTCACAATTTACCAGAAAATTCCATACTTAGTCTGATAACATGGAATTCAATGCATCTTAATACAAGGTGAATTCTGGTCTCACACTGCTTTCTATATGGTTTTCAGAATAATTATTGTGATGTACTAGTACTTGAGTAAGCACAGAAACATACAACAAATAGAGAAATATGTACCTGCTCTCTTAACGCTTAATAAAAACATCCAGTAAATACATTAAACTTCATAACTGTGCTACCTTCTGGCAGATATATTTACTACCACATGGATAAGAAATTGACGATTTTACCTCTGTTTTTTTTCTTCCCCCTCTTTTTTTAAAAAAAGATGTACTCAGTCAAATCCTTGATGTTAATACAGCATACTGAATAAGTGAATACTTTTCCACTAAAATTGCTTTTCTACTTCAAAATTGCTTCTTTGTAGGGAACCTCTGAACACAGTAAAAGCATGCTGAAATCTCACTATATTTGCTTTTATATCACTGAAAGCAAACAGCTATCTTTACTGTGTAAAGTTAATGAGTTCAACTAATGAGTCTCCAATACATGGGAGGAGATATAAGGGAAAATAACATTGAATTCAGCTGTGTTACCTCAGGGAAGAATTTGTCTTATTGTGCCTTTGAACCACATTTCTCTCTCATAGCTACGTAACCGATATTTTTTAGTTCTAATATTGCAAACAGGCTTTTGAAAAGTTTAATAAAAAGTACAGTGTCCTTTCAAGACTAAGTCTTCTCATGCTTCAAGCACCAGGAAAGTCTTCAAAAATCACTTTGTCTACTGGTTAGCATTCATTAGAGTGACATTTATAATTTCATGTGCCCAGGGCTGATTCTTATCATTTCCTATGAGGTTCAAGTACCTTGAACTCTTATTGATTACAGGCCATTCAGCATTTTTCAAGAATCAGACAGAGAGAGACATGAACATGCAACCACATGAACCATTTATCTAGACAATGAAATTAAAATAGTACACGCTGTGAATTTAAAATATTGCAGTCATATCTGCATAGCTCTTGCATCTGGAACTGTTTTTCTAAAGAAAGTGTGCATATACACAAACACACATGTATACGCACACACACCTGTGTGTACTCACATACCCATGGTTATAAATTAAAATCTCCAGATAGTTTGAAAGTGGATTAACCAAACCCAAAGTATTATACTCTGGAATAGGAGACTACACACAGATCTTTATATTGATCTGTTTCAGTTTACTCTGCCACTACTATTACAGTAATAATAATCTGAAAAATCTGTGGAAACAGATCTTTAAGATGCAGGAAAATTTCTGGAATATTTCTGAATGGTGGAGACACNAAAAAAAAAAAAAAAAAGTAATGTGATTGCTATTGAAAAATATAGCCTCTGAAGTTTTAAGATTTTGACTTGCAGATACAGCATATTTAGTGGATGACCAAATTCAGATGTGCCTGTTATTCGTAGTATATTGGGACGTATCTCTCGGTTCTTATGTCCTGAGTCATTTCATCTGTTTACTGGCAGAAAGCTGAACAGAATGCATTCCTCTCTGTCTACATAAGTACACACCATCTACAACCTCAGAAATAGACTTATCCCCTAGAAAATATTT
Organism: Thinocorus orbignyianus; assembly: GCA_013400375.1. NCBI lineage: Eukaryota > Metazoa > Chordata > Aves > Ciconiiformes > Thinocoridae > Thinocorus > Thinocorus orbignyianus. The sequence continues at coordinate 189,397 of VXBW01003206.1, read as the reverse complement.
TCTCTAAAGTGTTTCTATTTTCATTCTTTGCATTAAACTTAAAAGCAAAAATATTTGAAATCCCATTTTTTGTTTTCCTTCATTATTGTTTCACAAACTGCTAATTAGAGAAGGTCTTTCATATAAATGATAAGCTCTTATGTCTGTTTTAACACTTGAAAGGTTACAGCAACAGGAAAAGGACGAGTTTTAATTAAAGAATGAATTATTGAATCCTCCATTTTAATTGATGTAGCCCTCTGCTATTATTTTGTGTGTTTATAGATATTTTATGTGATTTTGTAATCAAGATCACACACACACAAAGCAAGACTTTAAGTACTGAGGCTAAAGAAGGAAGGGCTGCTGTATGATCACATTCAGCCATTTAAGTTCAAGAATCATGTGAAGTGTGGTTTCCATGACAACAAGTCACTAATTGCTAACATAAAATAAAGTAAAAATCAACCTTGACAGAATTTGGCAGTGACATGGAAGCTGAAAAACCTTCAAAATAATTATATGACAATTTTCCTGTATGATGAAGAAATACAAGCAACCGCACCTTCTGAGACAGGATGAAAGCACTTAGAGTTCCAGGGTTATTTCAGATTTGGCAAAGCTGGCTGCATACAGTAGTCGTTGTGTATTACACTTGATAGTCAACACCTACCTTCAGCAACAGATAAGAAGAGATGTTTGTGATGAGGTGATGAAGGATTTTTGCATCCTTGGGCTACAGATCAGCAAAGAAAAACACTGCAGAAAATGCATGAAATAAATAAAAGACACGAATAACAGGATTTTAGCATAAATTCACAGGGTAAGAAGAAAAACAAATTAAAGGAGAGCAGAGGGGAAGAAAGGAGCTAAACTCATACATGCCTCCCATGCTAACTTATTAGTAAGGGTTTCAGACACCTCTAGCTTGCAGACAAAAAGAGTCTTTTGAGACTAGGGGAAACTATTTGGGAAGCACAATGGTACCATTCAAAATTTACCGATTTATGAACTGCTGCATATCATTTGTAAAAAATTGCTTCAGCCTGAGTTACCTTTCACCAGCTCTGTAAGTCGACTCACTGGGTCACTAGGAGTGAACAAGAACATTTTGATAAATTCAGTTTCCATGACAATGAATTAGCCATGGAAAAGGGGGAGGTGTTGAAAGATCTGTGTTCTGTAGAATACTCTTCAAATGTTTGCCTGTTTTCATTTTTAGCCATTTAGTTCTCATGGCTCAGTTCCAGGACTCTTTAATTAGCCAGTAGCTGTTTTTCCTCCACAGATTAGAGGAGTAATTCATCAGTGAATGTTTCACTCAGTGGTCCCATCTAATGTAAGAGAACATAAAAATGATTTTTTCCAATTATGCCTTTTTGTTTATTTAGAAAGAATGCAGCAGGCTCTTTTCTCCACTATAACCTGGCCACAGAATGCTTATCTTTCTTATTTATTGCCCACTACTGTACTTATGAGTACAATTTTAACTTGCAAGACATTGGCAGTTGATTTTAAGAGCTTGTGAGCCCCCTAAATGAAACAAAACAAAACAATGATTCAGAGTTTGCTTCAAAAGGAACAACCCAATAAAAGAACGTCATATTTCAAAGCCCTCTATAGCCTGCATCAATGAGAAGAACTGAGAAAAAGACTTTGTAATACAACTGGTATTTATTTTTGATACATGTGCTTAACATTATTTTTCATTTGTCTGACTTATGAAAGAGTAAGCCAGTGGGATATTTGTTAGTGTCAGACTAAAGTCTCCTCACATTTGTGAATGCATTTCTGCCATTTTCAGTGGGTCCTGGGTGAGGAAGGTATTTTACTAATGAGATTAAGATTGAAGCTGTTTAATCATTCACAAAACATACTTATAATTCAGAATAAAACGTAAAGGGAGATCAGGAGAGCTGTTTCCACTGACTATTGGGACAGCTAGTTTTCCATCCAGAGACAATTGAGACAAATTTGGCTCCTTCAGAAAGTAAGCCTGCTCTTAGTACCTCCAGCAATATTCTCCCCATTGCCATAAATAAAAATTGCAAGGGCTGAACACCTTGCTTCCACTGTCTGTCTGCTGAACGGCATCATTTCATGTGCTGTACAAGAAATGGAAGAGGTTTTCAAGAAGCTGTTAGTGGCTGTGCCAGCCCAGCATGGGCTGAAGTGTCTGAATGATTTGCAAAAGAAAGAAAATGTTACTAGCAAAAAAAAAAAAATAAAGAAAGCAGGTCACTACACAGGAAGAAAGAGGGGAAAAAAAAAGAAAAAAAAAAGAGGCAAAGAAGAAGGGAAGAAAAGGAGTGAGAACTGGGGGGGAGAGGGACACTGGAAGAGGAAAGGGAGACAGAGCAAGGAGGAGTGAGTGGGGGGAGAGGGAACAAGGGAGGAAGGGGAGGGGAAGTGGAAAGGGGAAGTGAGGGCAGGATGCACAGGAAAAGAAGGGGAAGGAGAACAGAAAGGGGAAAGGGAAGAGAGAGAAAGGGAAAGGAGATTCCACTTTTGTATGTACTCCTGCAAAACTGTTTTATGTGTACTTCAGTACGAGGTCAATTTCTGTTCACTAATATATACGTATAGATGTATGTTCTATGATATTTGCATAGTTATTCTGGATTCTGTCTGTCTCCACAGGTAATTTGCACACATGCAAATATTAATAAATAAGTGCATATTTTCACTCACAGCCATTCGCTCATAAACACAAAGGGGGAGATAAAAGCTTACTTAAAACTATTGCATGTCAAGCATCTATCCCATCCTAAAAAACTCCTAATTGAAAAAGTATTCAAATTTTTCCAAAATTCAAGTGCCATTAATACTGGCCTATTGTGAAAATACTGTGGGGTTGGAAATCAAAGTAAGTGTTTTAGTCAATGAGACTTAGTCATTCTGAAGCAGCCCCTCACAAAAGAAAAAAAGGAGGAAGAAAAGATGAATCCAGGTTGATTGAAACTCAGTAAATCAGTAGCTTTGAGTCTCTCAGTCTTGATTTAAAATAGCAAGGGTAGTTGCCATCAGGTCCTTGAGTGCATGTGGACAAGAATAAGCCTAATGATTTCTTTTGTTCATCTGCCATGTGGAACTATTTCAACATTCTTATCTAGGATGTGAATGAGGTGTGCTAATAGCTCCACACTTCCACTCCTGGAACCAAAGAACGAACATAGGTAGCATGCACTCAGGTCCCATTGATATTAATGGTGAGAGATCGTTCAGCCTGCTGCTTTCAGTGAAACAACGGTGCAATGCCCACCGCGAGAGACAGATGTCAGACACTTCTTCACTCTATCCATGACCTTCAGCTGGCACCAGACACTGCTGCACGTCTCATCTTGTTAACATTTTCACAGGTGAGAGATGGATAAACAACGGTTTTCTCAGACCTGTAGATTGCTAAGTGTCACAAAATACACACCGGAGCTCAGGTGCAGATCATTAAAAAAGAAGCAAGAATGGGAGGAATAATGACACGTCAATCTATTTCAAGTCACGTTTGACACCCCCGTGGTACTAGTTAACACCATGCACAGGGAGTTTTGCCTTCTGATTTTTTGAACGTGAATCAGGAGGACAGCGATGGAACTTATTTATTTCCAGATGCTTTTGCCTAAACTTTGAGTCCCTGCTCAAATTAAGGAAAAAAAGAACATTTAAATATTTAATTTTTTTTTTTTTTTCTAATAAAGGTTTAAATGATCTAGGCAAGCACTGTGAACTTTAACTAATAGTTTCATGTTACAATAATGGCACCTATTATTTGAATTCATTTCCCATACTGACAGCACAACTCAGGCATACTCCAGACTATGACATATTAAGTGACTGGTGGTTTTCAGTTCTGTTTTCTGCAGTACACATATACGAAATACAAAGTGGAATATATATGCATCTCTCTGTGTGCCTGTGTAGATTACAGCTTATGCTACTTCTGCTGTTATACAGAGAAATACATATATTTTAAAAGTGCAGTATCCTTAGAATATATGTGCTTTTCCATGTTGAAGTTGATCAAAACCAGGAAATACTGAAGATATATGATAGAGTTTCAGAAGTTTTCATTGTTTCAGTCAAGCCCATGCTACCCCACCTCATTTTATAACCTAATAATATGAAGCATAGAAAATAAATAGAAATGGTAAATCCAGCACTAAGCAGAAAATTAGTCAAACGTGTTTTTTAAAGGATCACATATGTTTCACAGGACCTCTCATAACTACAACCTGTTCAGTCATTCAATTTGTGTGTGGTATTTCTTATGAGCAAAAAAGCCAGGTCACTGGCTTTCCCCTCGAATGCACTACAGACATATAACCACAATTTGGAAATCCGTGCCCCTGAATGGGGAGAAATTTCTGCTTTGTTGCTTCTTAAGCAGGGATACTTGAGGTGCATAAAATTGGAAGCTGATCACAGCCAAATCACAGAAAAATGGGGCAAGAAAGTAACTCATGCTTCTTCTCTCCTTTCAGCTCATAAAACATAGTTGGAAATTTCATTTCAAATTAGTTCAGGGTTGGGAAAAGAAGTCAAAAATTTGCCTGGATTTCCCCACACGGTTTGGGAATCCAGCCCTGAATGAGGAAAAAGTTGGCTCCAGCATGTGGCATTCTGATTCTTCCTCTTGCCTTGGCAAGACCACTTCACCGTAATGGGTTAACTTTGGGTTAATTTCTCTTAAAGGATAAATCCAGCAACACAAAACTTGGCAGCTTATTTCTCCTGAATTTAAGATACGGGTTCATGTTAACACTTGAGTAATACCACTGACTTGAAGCTGACCTAGAAACCAAATCATAAACATAATTTATAACCACAGAACAGAGAGAAAAGTAGATCTCTGAAAAAATAATCTATATATTTAGTAATCAATCCCTTTTCTTTTTAATAAGTTCTGCAATAAATAAAACCAGGAATTTTAAAAATAGGATATTTTCTTTAAAAATACACATTTGCAGACTGTGTGATACCAATAATATCTCCACACATTAGAAGGTCAATTAGCATTATTCATCTGTGCTCTTCCCAGTCATGTTATGAAAATAAATTAGAAAATGTGAATGTTTTGCACTTCTTCGCCATATCTGTTACAAGCTCCTATGTATACCCTTTGCACAGTTGTACAGTGGAGGTTTTTGTTTTTATTTTTGTGTCCTTTTTTTTTTTCTATTGGGTTTTTTTTTTTTTTTTTGAGAATTAGAGGAGGTTCCTGGGAAGTAAAAATGAAGCCTTTACTAGATCTGCCCTTACAGACATCTTGCTAGTGTTAAAAATCAGTAAAACCTGACTTCAATAAATGGTATTAGGTTCTCAATAATGCCAAAGTCAATAGTTGCTCTTGTAACAGAGTTACAGTTTAAGCACTGCTGCAGGCCTATGCTAGTCTTGAACATGGGATCAAAGAGATAAAAGCGGAGTGACAGCATCACTTTCACTTTATATTCTGACACTCTAAGGATCTTTACATGAGTTCGATTCTCAGTGACATTTTGTCATTGATCTTTTAACATATCTTTTGCATCAATGTTTTTTTCAGGGACCTCCTCCAAGGAGGATGACGTCTGAATGAGTAAAGAATCTGTGTGTCTAACACATGAAACACTTAACACCTCTACTAAATATTTGTAAGTGGTGTGCTGGAAGAAAGATCTCAATATCCCGTTGAGTGAATATTTCTGTGTCATCAAGCATCAAAGAGAAATTCTTTTGATTCAAGTATAACAAAAGATGATAGAATCCTCATTCTAGTGAATTCAGTGGCAAAACTAACATATCAAAACAAACATTGATGTGACAAGGGCAGGTTTCGTTCAGACTTACTAAGTCTTTTTTGCAATAAATTACAAGCCATATTTTGAAGTTAGTGGGTGACTCTAATTGTAATATTTTTTTACAGAGCTGCATTATGTACAGTTTTTTTTCCTTAAAGCTCAGCACACTCATTGCTGAGCTCTTCTGAAATCTGGCTACTTTTCTGGTGACATAAATAAAAGATGAGCTGTCCTTAAAAAGCTCTTCTTGCATACCTTAATAAAAACAGTAACAGAAATTGTGCTTTTCATTGCTTCCAATCTCATGTAGATAGCTAGGAAACTAAATAACAGTACACAACAACATAAACAGTTGAGAAGTTTAAAAAATAACTTTTTATGTTCAACTACTTACTTTTTGCTGTGCTTTAGAAAGGAACTGTTACTTAAATCACAGAATAGGCAATCTTCTTATGTCAGGTTGTATACTTCACAGACACATTCAGTTTTTATACAGGTAAGCACAAATCCATCCTTCCTATCTACTCAATAATGAGCAGATTATTTCCAAAAAGAAATTTGGATTTTAAGAGAACTAAATATTCTGTTGGAGGTCTTTATGCCACAATAGAAACATCATGAAAAAAAGAGGACTATTAAATAAGAAATTAGTATTGTAGACATTTGGTTAATAGCCTAAAATCAAAAAGAATGAAATCTGGACCAGTGTGGTTTCCCGAATACTTCGTTATTCACTCAAAAAATCTTTGCAGGAGAAACTGAGAAACAAAGTCTGGCAACAGACCTAAATCAGAGGTCTGCAGCTACCTTCCACAGTTTAAGTGAAATCCACAGGCATTAAAGTACAACCTATTCAGGAAATTCTGTCTCTTCCAGGTCATAAATTTCACCCACCCATAATATTTAATTTTTTTAAAAAAGTGAAAATAATGTAAAATCACATACTTCCACATAAGCTTTTATTTACAATTAATGAAGACACTGAAGTCACTTTAGATTGAAGTCACTTTTGATTAAAAAATATCTGACGCTTCTCTTCCTGATTTGATATACAATTACTATAGATAATCACATCTTGCTTTACAAATTGTAACCAGCATCCCAATCACTGGAAGAAGCAGATAAAGCTAGCGGTCTCTAGGAGAAAAGTAAGTTACATACGAGATCTGAATTCCTTAGGTTTCCACAGACAATCATGTAGTACCTATGGAACTTTTTTAGTCCAGTTTTTTGAGATGTCATAAAATCCTTTCAGATGCATTATTTATGACAAAATACTAGGCAGCAATGTTGCACCTGTAGTGGCTTATGCATGTAAGAGACACAAGGATCAGGATTCATATCATCATGATACACAGAATGTAAGCATTTAAGGTTTAGCCAGCTTTCTTTACAGTTAAGGGTGAGAAAAGGTCTCCAGAGGTCATGCGTCTGACCTAGCCTAAATATCTCCTTTCAGATGAGGTGAATTCCTCTCTGGAGATGATTAATTTTACAAAGGCAATTTACAGAGGATAACTCAGGTATTGTAATCTAACCATAAAATCCTTATCTGAGAAGAAAAATTCTTAATCAAGACTAATTTGGAGAAGGCATATATCTTACATCTTGCTGTAGAGTTGGAAAAAGTGTATGTCTAAACCATTGAGTAGATTTTGTGGCTTGAAGTGTACTTTTTTTCTTTTGTTGACTTTATAGTCTGACCTGAAAAGAGATCCCTCCTTATACACTTTATGCTTTTAAAGACTTCAGCTTCAGAATCCTTTTGGTTTCCACTGGATCCCTGGGTTCCTCATGTGATGGCTACGTGATGTGGTTGCAGCTTTGAACCCTGCATACTACACAGGTTATGGTTACTGTAGAAGTTTTCATACTAAGCTTATAACTCGCTTTCTTTATAGCACTTTGCTTCCTTTTAGATGTATTGTTTTGCAATGATTAGTATTTTATGTTTTTACATCTTGTATTTACATTTCTTTCCTGTACAAGGATATAATTCCAGTACAGCTGAGACATACTTTACTGAAGGATCCAAGAGCATTTGTATTGTCTCAGTCCACATTTAATATGCTTCATTGACTTTCTCCTTTTTCTAACTCAACAGAACCAAACAGTTTCATGATATGTTTATATTAAATGCAAATAGAGGGAAGAGAAAGAAGGAGTTGTAAATAATTTTCAAATCCCTCGGGGACATGTGGTTACTACTGCTCTGCAGCAGCCTCTGCTGGAAAAGGACGTGTCAAACCCGCAGGTCTTGCCACAGTTATGCCTGTCAAACCCGCTGCTTAATCACTGGCTAGTTGTGTTCCAGCACAGTCATCGATGCCCTCTAGGTTCTGGTTCTGGAACTGGTTCTCCTGCCATCTGCAGAGTGGCAACTGCTCATTCTTATCACAATCAGCCCTGAATGCCAGAAGACTAAATAACACATATGAGCCTTTCCTGACATATTTGTAGCCTCAAACAATAAGAAAACAAAACAAACAAACAAACAAAAAAAAACATTAGTGTAAAAGAAGCAAAGAAATACAGTGTAAGATAAAGCACCTGAGAAGAGCTTTACTTAAAGTGCATGTCATGACATAGCATCCAAAGAACATTTTTCACCCAGTGAAAGCACAACTAAATTATGCTAGCGCTGTCTTCCCTTCCATGTGTTTGTTGACAGATGTTTGGAAAAGAAAATCTTCCTTTCTACTTGACCTTAAAAGCTGTCCCAAACAGATCTTGTGTATTTATAATGCTAAATAGTAAAACAGTAAAATAAAAGGAGGAGTTCTGCTGCAGTAGAAACAAAGCACTTTTGCTTTGTTCCTCAAATTGCGTAGGAAAATATTAGAAGTTGTCTCTCCTAATAATGTTAAGGACAATAACAATAATAACAGTAATAATTGTCATTTGAAATACACAATCAGAGTGGAAAAAATGGCAGTGACTGCAATTTGCTTTGCTCTATATCCATGAAAATTCCCTACAATGGAAAGAAAATACTGCAGGCAGGTTGTGGTAAAAACATATTTATTTTCTCGTATTTATCACCGCCTTTAAGCCATTCTTCCCAAACAGCTCTGTAAAATGTGTACATTTCTAATAGTGGTAATATTCCCTTAGGGCTAGGCTGAGTGAAAAACAGTAGGAACAATTTACATGAAAGTGATTCATGTAATGGGGAAAGCTGGAGGAGGTGGGTGTGGGGAAGAGAAGGGATGGAACAATGGAAGACAGGAAACAGGACACAGGGGACAAACTGATTTAAAGATTTGTAAGGACTAGCTATTTTTGCACTAGGAAAACTATCTTAAAGAGGAAGAGTAATTAAGTTTAAACAATGACAGACACAAAAATGCAAGTAGCCTCAACAGGAACAGTGCCCTGCAACGGAAGACAAGTGCCTCTGGGCTACCTCCCTGAGTTTTATGTCTTGGAGTTGTTGCAGAAGCAAACGGTGTTTTCCTATAGTTTGTCAAGTCAGCCCAAGTGCACAATCAGGTTTTTCTACATTTGAAGAGAAAATCAGAGGTGCATGACTTTTTTCACATGTATGTGACACACAAGCAAAACAGGCTTACGTGATATCTACACTGACCAATATAAACATTAAAAAGTGGTGAATTCAGCAAAAGTAGGACTAGAGAGGATGTGGGTTTTGTCAAAATACAAATAATTTGAGTGCAAAATATTTTTTAATATTTTTAATTTAAATTTCAAAGAATAAATAGCTTCCTCATTTTGCCAATATTCACATTTTTATTGAGAAGGAATTACATTTCAGTCTGTTTTAATCCAAGGAGGAGACTACTACTTTACTAGACCAAAGTCTCCTTAGGTAATCTACCCGCCTTACAACCAAAAAGGGTAGAAGAATTGTATCAAAGTACTTTTAATCTATTTGTCTTGTAGCAAATACTTGATACGGTGTTTAGTAAGTATTGCACTAAGAAATTCTACTGTTAACACAGAGTCCTTTCCTGGCTGTAGGTACTGAATAGTAAATTTTAGGAAATTGTACCCTAAATGTTAGACAAGGACTGAGAGGAAGAAACATAAATGGAGGTAGAATGAGAAAGTAAATAATAGCTCTGAAACCGGTCACTCAGTCTGCTAGAGATCATCTCGTTCAACTCCTCTGCTGAAGCAGGATTGCCTAGAGCACATTACTCAGGTCTGTATCCAAGCGGCTCTTGAAGGTCTCCAGAGAAGGGAATTCCACAACCTCCCCGGGCAGCCTCTTCTGGGGCTCTGTAACTCTCACCTTAAAGTTTTCCTTCATATTTGAATGGAACTTACTGTGTTCCAGCTTGTGCCCATTGCCCCTCATCCTGTCACTGGGAACTACCGAAAAGAGTCCAGCTCCATCTTCCTTCAACCCACCCTTTAATTTCCTGTTCTTTGAGATGTTTGGAAATGACATTTAGAACATGTCACTCCATTACCTTCCCTGGGACAGAGGTGAGACTAATTGGCCTGTAGTTTCTGGGTCTTCCTTCTCGCCCTTTTTGTAGACTGGAGTGATATTTGCCTTTCTCCAGTCCTCAGGCACCTCTCCTGTTCTCCATGACCTTTCAAAGATGACAAAGAGCAGCCCAGCAATAACGTCTGCCAGTTCTCTCAGCACTCTCAGGTGCATCCCATCAGGGCCCATGGACTTATGGATGTCCAGTTTGGCCAACTAGTCTCTAACCCAGTCCTCTTCTGCAGAGGGAAAAGCTTCCTCTCTCCAGATCTTCCCCCTTGTCTCTGTGGTCTGGGATTCATGAGGGACAACTTTAGGAGTGAAGACCGAAACAAAGAAGGAGTTCAGTAACTCCACCTTCTCTTAGTAGTCTTCCACCACTAAGGTGCCCTCCTCATTCTTCAGTGGGCCTGCATTTTCCCTAGTCTTCCTTTTTCTACTGATATACTGAAAGAACTTCTTGTTATCTTTAATAGTAGTAGTCAAGTTAAGCTCTGCTTGAGCTTTGGCCTTATGATGGGTTAAGTGTACACCTAATGAATTCTGACGGCATATAATTATTTAAAGATTTTCACACCTGCGTGAAATAGCGAAGTTCTTAAATAATATTCTGTGATTATCTTCACAAATTCCAAATTTCAGTGGGAAATTAAAATTTAAATTTTGTCCTTCTTCCAAATAGTACTATTCAATAGATACATATGGTAAAAAAAAAATATGTCAACACTAAAAAACACCTTGGACATTTGATGTATATTAGTCTTTTTAGGTAAAGGACATATAATTTGTTATGATACTTTGAATAGAAATCAATACCCTAGAAAAAGATTTTTTGCTTAAAAATGTAGTGGGAATTTAGCATTGAAAAAGCATGTCTGGGTGAAACAGGGAATCTTGGCTTCACACAACCCTGATTTAAAAACAAGTAGGCTACAAATGAGATAGTGTTAAGTCCTCCCTCCCTGTGCCTGCCTCCAGCTGCCAGCAGCTCACCGCACTGCTACCCAAGAATTATCACTGCCATAGAACGATGTTGGAAAAATCACTAATGTATTACCATGGCCAGCCAGTGGAGCTCTCTAAAATTCATTGTTAATGAATTAGCAATATTTGCAGACTGTTTATATACTTTTTCACAAAAAAAAAAAAAAAAAAAAAAAAAAAAAAAAAAAAAAAAAAAACAACCAATCAACCTAAAGTTTTATTATACCAATGGGTATTTGTACCTTTGACAACCTTCTTGGCAACTATTATAAAAGCTATGCCTTTGAAAAAAGGTAGTGAGGGGGCAGCTTATTAAATTTTGTAAATCATAAGATCTGTCTGCAAATGCAGAGCACTTCAGCTAATTTAGGTGTTGGGCTAGAAACTCTGCTGTTAGGACCATTAAACAGTGGTGGAGTTTAAGTTGCACAGTTGCACAGTAAATTATACACAGAAGAAACAGGCAGAGACTCTTGCCTCATGTTTCCTTCGTTTAAACCCTAGACTGGCTGCATTGCAGCATCCAGAGACTCTGACAGTACACTCTTGTTGTCAGCTCCAGTTTAAAAGGTGACGCACCGCTTTCTGCAGCCTTGATCAGTCTGGGCAACTGAAGGATGCCACACTCTTTACTGAAGCCAACGATAAGGACAAAAAGAAACAAAACAGACTGAGAGCAAAGCTGGTGCCTTGCCAGTGAGGGGCTCTGAGCCAACGGTCTGTTATGAACCTTCCTTTCTTACATCATAAATTACTTAAAATGCTATCTAAATCAGCCTTGTGTGGTCCCTACCACCTCAGTCTCTGCAAATGCTCTAGCTGCATCTCCTCGACACCGGATCCAACTCTACAAATAAACCACACTGCCTGCATGGTTGGTGAAATACTAAAACACAAGGTAATTACTGGAGCCAGTGTAAGATGATGACAATGCAAACTCAAGACAAAGGAAACATTACTTCTCTATTTCCTCTCAGATGTTAAAGGTGAGTATGCAATTACCAGAATATAATTAACAAAGTTACATACTCTCTTTTGATGAATGCCCAGCTAGACGCCAGTCAGGTAGCAGCCTCAAACAAAAGAATGCTAATTCAACTGATGTGTGATACAGATTGTTTTGATTTATAGTTCTTAACGAACTGCTTTCTCCCTTTACTCTGACTTACGGTGCATCATGTTGAAGTGCAGTGTGATTAGAAACTGTCTGAGACTGTGGCCTTTCATGAACAATGGAAGCAAACATGTCACTCAAATAGACTCACTTTACACCGGCTCAGCAGCTTTCTTGGAGTTTAGCTTTCTGTTCTCCAGCAAGGAATTATTTTTTTTTATAATACTGAACACAGAACTCAAGATTTGCACATTTAGTACCGGGCACACTACCCTTTTATCTTTAGGTTAATAACTGAAATATTATATATTCCATATTTTGAGTAAACAAAGTAGCATACCAAAATAATGAAAATCTGGCTACATGCTGAGAAATGTAAATTGCTGTACACCAGCTGTCACCAGGGGGAACTATTAATTCATGCAGCAACTTTTAAGTTTGGAGTGATACGGACTGGCACACCACACAAGTACACAAATGTTTAGAACACTGATGAGATGACTGACAGCTGTGTAATGACTAGCCAAAGGTTAATAACACAAGGATATATGACACATAACACCAGTTGAACTAACATAGCAATTAAAAACAGACAAAGAATGTGTCTTCTGGAATATGTGGATATTGAATGCCACATTTACAATAAGACATGACCAGAATGTATTTAATTTTTTTTTCCCCTGAAGTAAGTAAAATGTGATTTAACAAAGACAAGTCCACAGTGGCTATTGTAGGATGGTATAGTCAAATGTACCCATCAGTGACCCGTGATAGCTTCCCAACAAAAATCTAAACCAACAGTGTTTTGGTATTTCTTTGGCATTATTCATACTTCTGATGGCAGGAGGGCTGCTACCAGCCACGCACAAAAGGGACAGAGACAGTTTTGTTAAAAAAAGGTCACAGAATCGTTACCTCTTTAGCAGAGACATATGAAAGGAAAACATGGCAATGTGTTTGAAATCAGGGATCACAACTCAATAAAATGCTGATGAGCAATAGTGGCCGTACAAATTCCACCAAACGTCTCCTCTTCATCCTCTTTCATATGTCTTTCAGATAATCACAATCTCAATGGGCCCTACTCACCTGTAAGTGGCAAGGCGTCTTCCAGTGCAGATTACAGACAGGCAACAAACAATAACAGTAATGAGAAGAATAAGGGAAGTATATTTACAGATTCAATGGGTACAGAAAATAACAGCATGTTTGCAAGAACAATGCTACAAAGAAAGATTGACTCTGTTGTAAATGAAAAACTAAATACAATTTCACAACAGTACAGTCACAAAGACAAATACTGTATTGAATAATGTTAATAGGCATGTCACATGTAAACCAAGCAAGGTAATTATTTTGTTTTCCTTGACACTGATTAGGCCTCTGTTGGGTTACTGTGTTCAGTTCTGGGCACAACATTTTCAAAAAGGCAGACAAATTGGAAAAAGTTCAGAGGAGAGCAACAAAAATGATAAAAGGTTTGGAAAGTAAGATCTGTGGGAAAAGGTTAACTGAACTGGGCATGTTCAGACTAAAGAAAAGAAGACTGAAGGGAGGCATGATCGGTCTGCAAATACATAGAGTTGCTATAAAGAGGATAGGGACAAATTATTCTCATTAGTCAATGAGGACAGAACAAGAACTAATGGGCTTATGCTGCAGCAGAGAACATCTAGGTTAAGTGTAAAGGAAAAACTTTAACTAATAGAACAGTTAGAAATACAACATGCTGCCAAAAGAGCCTGAAAAACTCCCTCTGAGATTCAGGTTTTAGCTTATTCTTGCTTTATATCTAGTAGAGGGAGAATCACACAACAGTTAGGGCTCTAGCCAGTTTCTTTCTGCACTGCAGATTTCTTACATGACCTTGGGCAAGCCAGTTAACACTGCATTTCAGCTCCCTAGCTGTAAAACAGTGACAAAAGCAATTCCCTAGCTCTCAGAGATGCTGTAAGGATAAACAGTTAAGGCTTCTCAGATACTCTATGAGGAGTCTAAGTTACCATACAAATTAAACATTCAAACCTGCCATGGCGCAAAGTCATCAACTGCCTGGCATACCTGGTGGTCCCTTTAAAGGCAAAAGACTTCTATGACTGCTGCAATGTGCTTTAGCTAACACGTCCAGCCTAGGAAGTATTAGAATGATCCAGTCTAAGCTGTATCTGAGTTTAAAAAAATAGTAAAAACTAACAATAAATCAGTAGTTGTGTGGTTGGTATGACAGCCTACTAGCAGCCTGGACCCACTACCTGCTGAAATCACGAGGTCTACTGGTAGAAAATATGGTAGAAGGTGGTGCTTAGAAGACTGAGTACCAGGTATTGAGCATGAAAAAGGGACAGTTATCAGGGTTCTGTCCTAGCTGTCTGCAGAAGTTCTACAACAGCAACATCACTGAGACTGAACCGGGAAAGCAGGTTAAACTCCAGATGGAAAGGCAGAGAACATTAAAAGTAAGCAGTAAAGATATTTAAGGGGAAGTGTTAGGGTTTTTTTTAAACTTTTCATCAAAGGTTTATTCCTATTTTTTTAATATCATGTGGTTAGTTTTAATGGTTACAAGGGGGATGCATGTCCCATCTATAAGCAATTATGTATGAAAAGCTAAAAAAAAAAAAAAAAAAGGAAAAACAGCAACATCTGTTTAAAAGAATTGGGGTTTTGTGATACTAGAAACAGTTGAGACTGTGAAAGCTAAAATATTGTCAATAAATATAGTCAGTTTAAATTTTTTGTTTACTTTCTGTATCTTAACCAGCATGGACTCTGTGAAGAGCCTAACCTTTTTTTATTTATTTATTTTGTTTGTTAATTTTCTTGTATATTACTGATGCATTTTCTTCTTACTTGTTTAGCTTTCCAATTAGATAGAATACACATCCCTCTGGCTCTCAGAACAATGAGACTCATGATAACATCATGCTGTATTTCCCGAGCTATTTTGGCCTGTACCTTCTTCTACTGTAGCCCAGCTGTTCCTTCTCCCATTTAGCTCAGCTGAGGCCTCAGACTGAGGTTGCCTGTAGTACATGCAGTGACAAGAACTATTTTGCCAAACACGTCTCACAAATCCAGGCTTTGCTACTGTAGTAGAAATATTCACTTCAGAGAATTCATACTTAAAATATGCCGTGTGAAAAAAGTTTAGCATCCTCTAACTCCTCCATTGCAATAGAAACCCCTGAATAAACATCAAAATAGAAGAAAGTTACAAGAAAGAACTCATTTGAAATTAGCATGTAGAGCACAAAAACGAAAAAAAAAAAAAATAAAAAACAAACCACTGCAACCTAAAGCCTTTATGTAAAAATAAACTGAAACCATGTCAGATTTCAAGTGCTGAAGCATAAAATGGGACACGTTTCAGGAAAGGAATAAACATGTCTCTCCACGGGCACATGTGGTTTCACTGACTAGCAGCTATGCAGAAAAAAGTGATGTAAATGACAGGACAGCTGGGAAGCAAGTCATGAACCCAGGTGGAGCAAATGAAGAGCATGACACAAGATCTCAGAAGATCTTGACAGTGCACAGCACAATGAGCTAACCACCATTAGCCCAAATGCTGTCGGCATTTCATCTGGGAAGTTAAATGTTTACTGCATGGAGTTATGTGCTATACGCTTACTCACATGCATGTCGACACTCATGACAAAAGCATTTTAAGTAGAATTGCATGAACTGTAGATGTTTTTTTATTCAGTTAAGAAACCAACAACAAAAATTCAGCTTAATATTTGGCTTTGTTTTCAAGATATTTCAGCCATCTTTTAATCCTCTAGAGGGAAAATGTACAGCAGAATCTGAAATGAAAAAGTTTTTTTGAAATAAAGAGCTATAACGTTTTGCTTTAAAAAAATAAAAAGTAGAAACAAGACGGGTAGGGAAGAAAAAAATCTCCAAAGGGAAAACAGAGATGCAAGACTAACTTTGAACTTAGATACTTCCTACATTGTAATCAAGCGACTTGCCAGCCAACCACACATGTATACCAGAGAAACAAGTGAGAATGAGACTGTGGGGAGTGTGATAACAGTTCTGCACTCATAGTACTTTCATCTCGTAGTACATATATTTGTGCAGTTGATACATTTACCAGTTGCATTTTTTCATGTTGCAGAAGACAGTTTGCCCAGTAGCTTATAGACAGTGCTTTGTTAATAAAAAACCAAAGTAATTAAGGAGTTTAATAACATACAAGCAGCTTTTGTACACATATGACACAGAAGACAGTCTGTGAGGGTCTCCTCGGTGCACTCCTCAGTAACTCAATTCTGGTGAAATTATTTTCAGTATAAGGATATAGAGAATTCCTTTCCTCTCTCTTTGAAATTTTCTTAGAAGATTATTTCTTTTAGCTCCTATGGAAATAATAGAGATCCTCTATTTCAGACTTCAAGGAGCGCTAGGCATGCTGATAAAAATAGGGTGTTGGAAAGCATTTCCTGCCATTATTTAGTTCTGAATCATACTGCAAAACATAAAATCATAGAATCATTTAGGTTGGAAAAGACCTTTGAGATCATTCCAATCATTAACATAACCCTACCAAGTCCACCACTAAACCTAAGTGCCACATCAACAAGTCTTTTCAATACCTCCGGGGATGGTGACTTCCATGGGCAGCCTGTTCCAATGCTTCACAACCCTTTCTGTGACAATTTTTTTCCTAATATCCAATCTAAACCTCTCCAGCATAACTTAAGGCCATTTCCTCTTGTCCTATCACTTGTTGCTTGGGAGAAGAGGCAAACCCCTACCTCACCACAACTTCCTTTCAGGTAGTTGCAGAGAGTGATAAGGTCTCCCCTCAGCTTCCTTTTCTATAGGCTGAACAACCCTGATTTCCTCAGCCGTTCCTCAGAAAACTTGTTCTCTGGAACTTTCACCAGCTTCGTCACCCTTCTCTGAGCATGCTCCAACACCTCAATATTTTTCTTGCAGAGAGGGGCCCAAAACTGAACACAGAGGTGCAGCCTCACCAGTGCAGCATACAGTGGGACAATCACTTCCATAGTCCTGTTGGCCACACTATTTCTGATAGAAGTCACAGTGCTGATGACAGCCTTGGCCACCTGTGTGCACTGCTGGCTTATATTCAACTGCCATGTTAGGCTAGAGCATAGTTAGACATTTCAATAAGTTGCATGCATTTACTTGCATTTCCTTTCCTTCAAGCTTTATGGCTTGAATGATGCCAGTAATAGAGGGGAAGCATGTTTGTCTTTCATAACTGTCATTGATGACACAGATAAGTAAAATGGATGTGGGTGTTTCTGTTTTGTTTCTTACTAATGAGGCTTTTCGAGTATTTCAATAGTGAAGAGTTTGACATTCAAAGCATTTACATCTATTGCCCTCAGCAGGGTATACCATGAAGAGGAAGCCTAAAGTTTTGTACTGATTAAGAAATACAGTGGTAATCTAGCAAGGACAACAGCAGCTAAGGAGAAAAATTTGAACAAGTATAATTTCTCAGGTTTGGTGCAGCAAAGCACATCTAGAGGGTCACTTTGACCTGAAAATAATATATTGCCATGGGTGCAGCTAGTGGGTGGACAGGCAGTGGAATGACAGCAGAGACCACAGTCATCTCAAGGGCTAAAATGAAAGAAGAAAGAAGAGAAACGCAGGATTTAGCTGGAAATTACTGTTTCCATGTGTGTGCTTGGGCCAAAGCCAAGTATTCTGCTCCCCTGTGTACTATTAGATTATTTGACTTGATCAATTAATGTAATTTGAGACTGTTTGGGGGAAGGGAAAATCAGTTAGAGGAACGTATTGATGGTGGAATCAGATATGTTTGATTCAAACACAGTTTCCTTGAACACAATCAGAATCAGACAAGGCATTTTCCTTGCTGACTCCTTCAAGCTCTTGTACCATGATACTGTGTAGTACTCAGCTTCAAATATAACCCTTTCAGTCTTTCCTCTATTTCATGTTTCTCAGCTACTGAAACCATATCTGTTCCTTCCTTGCTACCTTATTTCGTTCCTCTTTTCTCTGATCTTTTTCTTCTCTGTCACAAGCTTTCGGACCCCTAAAAATGTGACACTCAAGAAAATCCCTCCACACTGGTATGTATTTCAAATGTCCTGCTGGTGACTGCTATTGTTTCAGTTGTCTGGTTCCACTGGGAAGTTTCATGGATTCTCGTCTTTATCCCAAAATGAAACAATGGTGTTTACATTTGCTAATGAAACTAGCAGGCATAATCTACTTCTAACCATACAATTTCATGAATGATTGCTGTGCATTAGGAATCCTGGTGGAAATAACCTGGCCCCAAAGCTAAACCACAGGAAGAGGACAGTTTAGAAACACAAACTTAAATAATGAGTCAGAAACCTGGAAAAGAAATCTGGTGTACAGAGACACGGAAAGGTATTGTCAGAAAGAACGCTTCTTAGGCCTACAAACTTCTCGCTGTAGCATTATTTTAAAAAGGTAAGAAAATCTCTTTTAAAATGTTGGCTTATAGCCTTTTTTCTCTGACAAGAAAAATAAAAAGGAATGCAAGGAGAACTGATCTAAAAATAAAAAGAAATCCTACCTCTCCTTTACTCTCCCTAACAATTTACTCCAATCTCACATGAGCATGAATACAAAAATAGTCTAAATGTAAAATCTAGTTCTGTTCAACTGAAGAGCCAAAGCCAAAAAGGAAAATTTCTCATCAATTTTTTTTTTTAGTCAAACAAGAGTAATAAGCTGTATGTTTTATCTTCCTTCATCACTAGATTTTACTGACAACCCTCCATGCATCCCAGAAGTAAGGAGGTGCAGCGTCTCCTTTGAAAAATCCGGCCACTGGAAAGCAGAGCGAGACTTGCCAGGAGCAACCTTCCCCCGTGGTAGAGATTGAGCTTGCATCAGCAATACTCTTAGATGTTAATACTAAATAAGAGGGTACATAACAAAGTGGGATTCATGTCACTCTACATATGTTACTTTTAGACTACTATTATTAGACTCTTACCTTTTTATTTTTCACCCCACCCACTTTTTACAGTCAATAGAGAGGAACAGGCATTTTTTAGGTGTTTTATCTGACCAGTATTAAATATTTTCATTGGGATGAGATAAATTTTACTCTAGTAGTGTCTTACTTTGTCTACCGAGTGCCATAAGAGTTCATTGTAAACCTTCATTGTAGACATCTGGATTTGGTCGTATCAATTCCAGCCAAAAGGAAAACAAGGCTAAGGAAAACAAAGAGGGAGAAAATCTTAAGCAGACATCATAGCACCATTGTCTCCAGTACGTAATGCAACCTAAAATTTAAAAGCTACAAAGTCACAAATTTAAAGTTAAAAAAAATAAAAGCAAAACATCACCTCAACAAGTACTTCACTATCTTGTTTCATCTTCATTGGAAGGATCAGAAGCAACATGTTGTCTTTTCCCCTCAATTCGAAACTAAAAGGTCATCTAGCTCACCACCCTAGCACTGCAGTTTGTTCTGCATGGTACATCTATTAGTGTACTCACAGATTTCAAAATACATGAACTCAAAGAACATCACTCTTTCCCTAAGGAAAGAATGAAAACATTTTTAAAAGCATCCTCACAAGATTCTTTTTTTCTGAAATTAACTGTGAATATTCTTTTTCTTTTTTTGGTTCCATTTTCTTCTTATACCTTCCAAATAATTCTCCATGTTTTCACATGTATTAGGCTACTTACAAACAATAATTGTGGAGAAAAGAGACTAAACTCTAAGGCACTACTATTATAGAACTCAAAGCCATCAACTCAGCAAGGGGGTCAAAGTGGAATTAGCAGATATATAGATGAAATTATCTCATAACACTAAATTACAATCACTGCAAGGGATATTTTTTAATTTTCAAATTACCATGCCATACAATTTCAACGATTTGAAACCTCTTCTTTTTTTTTCATAATGAGAAGGAATTCAAACAAGTGAAAGTGAGAAAGAATTTTAAGAAAACGGCAGAAAACTCACTCCATCAGGGGAGGAGATTACTTTTTTTTTTTGCAATTATGGGAAAAGACACACATAAAGATGTCTTTTTCAGATTTATTTCTGTTACATCTTTTTCACTTTACAAACAAATAGAAAGGCGTAGCATTTTGTAACAGACCACAGCTTAAAAGATCACAGGTTTTAAGCACCGTTTTTTATAGTTTGTAAAGCTTTGCAACAGCAGAGAAGGTTGATAGCAGGAGTATTAATGGGAAGAAGAATTAAGTATGACAGGGAAGTTTTTAGAGTCTTTTGTCTCTTTTAGACTTGATACATTTCAGTACTTCAACCATTCCTAAATACTTTTTCTCTCTACCAGAGTTTTAATATTCAGTTATACAATATTGCACTTCAGGTAATCTTATTTGTAAATGAATCTGTAGGATTGATGTTCATATGTAGTTTAATTTGTTAGACACAATCTTGAGAAGTCATAAACTCACTTTGCATCTTTACATACTCATATATTAAAGAGGTATAATTTATAATAAACATCTGCTTTATAATACCAATGTGACAGAAGGCATTAGGCAAGGAAAATTGACTGTGAGTGTGAGACACCAAACAAAAATATGCACATATATAATTAAACCTTTAAAATATAGTTGAGTGATTTTCTTATGCCAGTCCAAGGATTATTAATACACACGTCAATGTCATATTTAATAAAGCTGTTGCATTAATTGTAACTATGGTGCCTTGTACTAACACCTGTCAAGGTATTTCTGGTGCAGAAAATCTTTGTCATGAGTGAGCTAGATAACATAAATTATAAGTGAACTAGCATTTTACCTCAGGAGATCCGAATTCAAATACTGCTTTTAGTCTCAAATGAGTTGTTTGTCACACCCCACTGAACCTCCAAATATGGCACAGTTCTGCATGGCTGGAAATCTGGACTCAGGAGATGTGAAGAATTGGAATATCAGGCTGTATCACTAATCAAGATTATGGTGTATTGGCAGAGACAAGCAGGAAAGTGTGTGTGTCTGTGTAGCAATTGCCAGCTCCTTCCCTCACAAGCCAGCACTGTTCATGTCTTAAATTCCATAAGCAGGAAGTTTGCTAACAAATTTTGGACAGAAAAATAAGCTGCTGTTACTAATGTCAGCTTTTGCAGATCAGCCTCATACAACTGTCTATGATATTCCCCCATCAGAAGCAACGGTATCCTTGTGAATGCCAGCCAGTGATACTTGATCTCTGAAAATTCTGAATACCAACTTTTGAAGCCTGAATGAAAAGGTCTATGAAGACTTCAATCCTATAAGTTTCAGTTTTCTACAGAACTGCTGTCACAGAAAGTAAAAGTTTAGAGAAGTATTTCACCAAGAAAAATTCCCAATAACAGCATCTATTGATGTATCTTTGCAGAAATTGTATCAATTAAAATTAATCCACCCAATTTTCATTGAAGGCAAGGCACAATATCAAAAAAGCTGGCACAGTGTTAGATCTGTGCAGAATCACAACTCATATTCATTTATAAAATCATACAGAGCCAGCTAAAGGCAACTCCTGACATGTTCATGAATATATTAAAGAGCAACCATTGGAAGATGGCACCATCTTCCATCAAAATGCAGAAGAGAAGAGGGTGCTAGCAGCGTGCTAGAACCATGGAAATGCTAGTAGAGACTACGATTAAGTCACTTTTCAGCTTAAAGCTCTTATCATTACATGTTCTCTTTTCAACACGCCTAACTCCCATATGCACCTTAAAGACTTTTGTTCCACAATATGTACCTCAAGTTTGTACAGGCTTAGCAATACATCATTAAGAATCTCCAGGCTGAATATGGAGATACAAAGCCCCAGATTAAAAGTAAAATGTTTGTATTTTTAGAATAAAGCAAGGAAAACTCTTACTAACACAGGGTCAAGGTGTTGGCAATCAGAGCCCTAGGTTTAAGTTCAACAGTCCAATGACAGACCTTCACATATCACATAAAGAAAGCAAGAAGGAAAAAACTGACACTTTGTATACATAAAACAAGCTGTAGAGTGAATACAAAGCAGATGTGACTGTCACAGCACAGCATTATAAGTGTCAAGTTCTCTATTAGTGGACACTGAATATATACCTTTGCAGTTTTACTAGCACAGTCCCCTGAGAGATGGCAAAGATGAGGGGAGAACCATTTTACCTTTCCTGTCTTCCTAAGTGAAGAAACCCAGATGAATAGACTGAGATCTCTAAATCAAAGAAGGATGAAAAGAGCCTACTTAGCAGATGATGTTTTTTACTACGTGGTTTTAATGCAGAACAACAAACTCATATTCCAATGTGAAAACCTGGGAGGAAAGCAAAAATCTGAGATTTGCCAAAAGCCAACCGAGAAACCAAGATGGCAAATATTTTCTGTCTTCATTAGTAAAAAACTGTATCACTTTGCTCTTAAATAGGGATTTCATGACATAAATGTAGGTTGGAATTTGTCTTAGAAGAGAAATTCCCAAATGGCAGTGTTACATGGAAAAGATTACTGAAATTACAAAAAGACATTTTTTAGAATTACATGTTAGTCAAGAACTATGTTACGATCTATCATAACATCAAGTAACACATATTTTATAAAAGGCCTGATACATATTTACATAAATAGACAATTAATGTTTCAGAAAGTAAATTTGTATTCAGTTATTTATTGAAACAGCAATTCTATTTCAATCTCCTTTTAAAAAAATTAAATGTGGTATTTATACAAACTTACACACAGATATGAATACGAAAACCTATTCAAGAACAAAACTCCTTAATAATAAAGAGTAAACAAAGGTGAAAAGGAAAATCAAATACTATGTTTAGTTATGTTTTCTATGGAAAGGGATTGTATAAGGAAAAAATAAGTCTTTGTAACCCACATACTCATACCTATATCTTGTAGTTGATACAGTCTTCTAGAACAGCACAGAATAATAAGCAATGTTTTGACACACTAATTTTGCAGTGGGGTGAGAAATAGTGAATATGTAATATGCAGTTGGTACATAAGAAGTATAGAGACTTAAGGAATACAGATCACTTAATTCAGAATGTTTTCTGACATCTATCTTCAGATAAAGTAGGTATTAGAAGGCCATAGACACACATATATGTACACATATATTTGTGTCTGTCTTCTAATATAACAAGGGGATGTAAGTATTGTTTCTCTCTCAAAGAGAAACTGGTAAGAGAGTCAGATGTTTCTTTGATATTATCCTGTTTGTTTACGAAAATGTTCAGAATCCTGCTTTTCATAACAAAGTAGAAAATAAACAAAGGAATTAAAAATGCATTAAACATTGCCTTTGGTCACAGTTGTCACTGATATTTTCAATCAAAACTTTTCTCAAAAAGTTCTACATTTTCTTCAAGCTGCATTCTCAGGATTTGTTTGAAATACATCTAATCCTTACTTACAGTCTTGCCTATCTGCTTCTCTGGACTCGCATCTCTCTGTCACAGATGCTCACATCTTCAAAAAGTAACTAGCAAAATTCTTTCATCCATACGGTTACATGCACTTGGTCTCAGTGCTTTGGACGGTGACAGATGGATGAATCTGGGGTGGAGGGTGCTATTGTTTCAACTACCTGGATCTGTGAAGGATCAGAACTATCAATTGTAATTATCTTAAATGATCTGAAAATAGATTTTGTCCAATGAATAAGAGATGCATGATTGTGGGCACACAGACTTTAAAGTATACTTTAAAACATTTCATGCAGAATCCTAGCATTACTGCACTACTACAATTATTAGAGGTAGAAGAAATCAAAATAATTTTAGTATTTTGAGATTGCCCTTCAAAGAATAAAGGAAGTTCAACATGGATAACCACCAATCAAGAATGAATTAAACTCATTGATCTATGATCATAGAGTGATTAGAATGACCATCGACTGAGTATACTCAGTGGCTATTGAAGGGAAAAAAGCTCACAAGCCTTTACTGAAATATAGGTTAAAATAATTGAGTCTTCAAAAAGTAAAAAGAAAACAAGGAGAAAACTACTGAAGAATTTAGTCAATCCAAATATTGTTTTGTACTATAGATATCGTAAGTTTTCTGGCAGACGTTTTTAAGTAAAAATCCTACCTTGGACCATTTACTATGTCTTTTGATTCTGATGGCACAGAAAGTTCTGAGAGTGAGAAAGCATATGTTTTGATCTGGAGAAAAAAAAAAAAAAGGCAGAATTCATACCTCCAAAAAGCTTTGGAAAAAAACAGGGCACTGATTTCTAATTAAACAATCAAACATGCAGATTCCTGGGACTAATGAACCTGGAAAACATGGCAAGTCAGGAAAGGTTATGAGTTTGCTCTTGATGTGGTTAAGACTGTGATCATCATGCCAGCCTGAAATGACAGGGAAAAGAGGAGTCCTCGGAATGGTAAAGCATGAAAGAACATTTATAATGAGGAGTGCTACTGTGGAAAGCAAGCCAACAACAGTGATTTGCAAACCTTCATAAACACTTTCAAAGACCTTAAGAAAAGAGTCCCTGGTCCAAAGGTGCTTTGGCATGAAAAGGAAATTATGTTGTCTCCAGAGTAACATCCAGTCCAGTGAGAGAAGTCGGGTCACAATTAGCAAATGAGTTATAAGCGTTAATGAATGAAACCTGCATGCCAGCACAGTCAAACACAGAAGGAGACTTTAGCCTTACTAACTCGATATGGTACGGCTCATCTCCTTGATTGGGGGAAGTCAGCACTAGTTGAAAATAAACTGTTTGTTTTGACATGTGTTGTTAAATCTTAGGCATGTGGAACTTCAGCAGACAGGATCTCCCTCTGGAGGCATTCACAGGCATCTACTGCTTTTTATTGACTGTACAGGGAAGCGAAGCATGCATTTTTTGGAAAACTAGTTCACTAGCTGCTAAAATATAGTTGCCAGTTAGATGACTAATCTGAAACAAGTGGATCCTATTCCCCAAATATAAAAAATACTTCAGAGATCAGATCTGCAAATCAAACACAAGTCTAAGAAGGATTTGAGGGCTGCAAACTTTCTGGAATATTTAGCAGAAGTGAGGTAGAACAGTTTCAAGCGCTGAATTTTTAAAAGAAAGAAAAGTATAGAGATCATGATTCTCAGAACAATTGCTCAGGAGAGGAAGCTGCGTGAAATGGTCGCAACTCTTAAGGCAGGAATGGTTATCACCTATCACTAACTAGTCTTATCTGAAGTCAGAGCTCTCAGTGTTATGTGACACTTTTAAAGATGCCACACGTGGTGAACTCAGGGGTAATATACAAAAAAATATTGAAAAATATACGGTAAGACTATTTAGGCATACCAAAAAAGAAGATGTTTGGAAACAATATCTGCAAGGTAAATATCAGCACTTATCTCATACAGCAAGAGCAAAAACCAAATTAGAAAAAGAACTCAAATTTGTGACAGAACGAACTGCACACAGAGCTCAAATCAGGCACAGGTTTGTGTAAGTTAACTGAAAAAAAAAACCAAAACATTACTTCTACGCTCAAAGACTCATTTCTCTGAAACAGTTTTGCAAATGGATAGCACAGCTGACCACACGGTATTGTACCCATTCCTGCCAAACATGCTATACTTCACATAGTGATATCCAAATATGGATTAAGGATTTTGGTCACAAATGACAAAAAAAAAAATTGCAGAAGACTTTGATGTAGCCATACACATGAGGGCATGCAATTTACAGCCTCTAGATCTAGAAGTATTACATCTCATTTTTTACTGTCTTCCCTTTTAAAAGGTTAGAGAAGGCTTTTTACACTGGTAGTTAAAAAATGGTGTCTGAAAATATAACTTGTTCTAAAAAAGCTTGTGAAATCAGTCTCTGATCATCTTACAATATAATTAAATTGTAGGATAACATCAATGAAGCATGAAACCATTACATCTTGACAATTTATTTTTGTTACAATTAAGTATAAAATAAAGAAAACTAAGCTGTCTTTCATGATAGAAACATAGTAAAGAAAACAAAAATTTGCATAAGTATGCAATGACAAGTTCAAATAAACAAGCATTAAGAGTCGTGAGTTGCCAACAATTAATGTAAAAGTTAAATGAGTCTTGCACATATCTCTTGTGCCTAAATATTTTTCCAATAAATTGTTGTCCATCAGCTAGGATGACAGAATGGGTGAAACTTTTTCAGTTTTCCTGAGGAGATGGGAATGATGAAGGCTAAGTCTGCCATTTTGTCCCAGATGCTTTCAGCAAGGGAACAATTTCATCAGAATAAGGCAAATAAGAAATCACAGTATCTAAATGAACAGGCAAACCAGCTTTTACCAGCAGCACTTTCATGTCTCTAGAGAAACTTGTAAGTACAAATTATGACTGGGCAACCCCCATGAGACAAAAAATAGTTAAGATGAAAAGCTAAGTTATAAGCAAACTTAAACTAAACATAAGTATTGCTTGAGTGAATATTTGAATTTAGAAAAATGAGGATACTTGAATGTGTTTTTCCATTTTGAAATGAAAAGTGGATTAAAAAAAAGATTAAACTGATTTTATAAAACCTAGGTATCTGGAAAAGGAAAAGAACCCTAATTTTCAGGACATAAATTATGTTTTGTCATAAAATAAATTTGCAGAACTTTTCACTCAGACAAAAACTAAAATATTGTACTTAGGATAAAACTCAAAGCAATTTTCCAATGTTGCAATTTAACCGCACAACTAAAAGTAAAATAAATCAATCTCAATAGCTTTTAATACTAATCCTTCTTTTATTTATGTGGGGAAAGAATAAGTAAGCATTATACTTTTCAGATGCTCACATAATTTAATGAGAGGGTTCAAATTGAAGTACTACAGACATAATTTTAAATGTATCATGAGAGAAGCAAATCTCTGCTGACCACCATGTTTTAGGATGACCTGTACATGCTTCATGAATACCTCAGCAATATCACTCAATGGATAATGCTTCCAGGTATTCCAGTATTTCACCATATATTAGCAGAAATATTAGCAGAACATTAACTGTTTCGTCATGGAAGGAAAATTTATGGGCCATTGGTCAACAGTGAGTGAACCAACGAAAGAAGTTCCTTCTAAATCCCTTTCTAGTACACTAAAATAAACAGGCTGCTTTTGTACAGGACTTTTCTTTCTAAATTTCATAGCTTTACAATAACAACAGAGAGATTAATAGACTAGCAAAGTGCTTGCTTGTATGAACAGCAATATGCATTGGATAATTAAGTAAAAATGTGGATACTAACTGCAGGATCATTGGTGGGACAATATGCATTATAAAAGTCACGTTCAGCCTACATGCAGAGTTTTAGCAATATCACTTAAAGTTCTTTCAATAATATGTATCCTTATTCACGGAATTTATGGGAATGTAACAGCTTTTTTTTTGATACAGCCTATAGAATAGAGCCTGATTCTATCTGGAGCTGAGCATAAAGATATAAATCAATGGATCCCTGCTAGTGCAATCAAGAGCCAATCTTTCAGAAATACCAGAAAAGCCAAGGCCTCCATACACAGAAACACTATTTGCAGCTCTCTGTCAGTGCTACAGACACTGCTCCCCAAGGCTCCATCAGGTTTTAAACAAAAAGAAAGGCAGGTCAATAACACAATGACGAGAAAATTGAAAGGGTTCCTTCCTCTCTACAAAAATAGAATCAACACACTATTATTGTTGTTGTTGTTGCTGTTGTTGTTGTTGTTATTACAGCTACGATTAAAGATTATGGGTTTTTTAATAGGTTCTGTAGGGTTAACAGAGCAAAACCTTACTTATTCTATCACCTTCACTGGGTACAACCAAAACCTTAATGAAAGCCTACTTTCATTTACCCAACAAACTAATTTCATATTTTGTCAACCCACAAACAATACTTTTAACAGGTTGGTTGAGGGCATTATTACTGTAGTGAACACGCCTGTATACTTTCATGACTGTAAACCTACAACTCGCACCAATTACACACATAGTCATGTACGTATGACAGAAGTGCGTACATCTTTCTGAACAGATACTGTATGTGTGTATGCTCCTGGCACTCTCAAGGTGCCAGTTAGCCCAACAAACAACAACAACCAAAAAAAAGCATAGGTGGTATTTTTCCCTGAAGCATTGAACAGCTTACAACAAAATTAGTATGAAAATACAGACTAATCTAATGAAGCAGTCAATAGCGAATCAGGACATTTCAGGCATGTCTCCAACAAGCAATGGAGTGTGGTATGAAAATCCTGAAATAGCCTCATCACTGTTATCTCCTGAGCTAGCAGGGTTATAGACCCATCAGCAGAGCACATTTTAAAACTAACTAGTTCTACTGAGAAGCTGGGATCACCAGCTCAGTCACAGATATCACTTACAGCACTGGTTTGAGGATCTATCTTGTTCCTTGGCACAACTCCGTTCTGCAGGATGTGGCACACAAACACGATGAGCTCTTGCCAAGGAATATCTCCAAAGCCAACAAGTGGAAATGTTTCCTGTTTTTATACCTGACCCTATGAACAATCTTAAGTGTGCTCTCTGGTCACTGACATGTGCAAGACTATGCAAGAGTTTCCTTGTGTTTTTCCCTTGAGACCACCACATACATGAACCTTAACCCACTTTTCTTACAGCATAAGCATTTAAACAAAGCACAGCTTCTGATTTCTCTGAAAGGTGTGATACATACAAAAGAAAGGTAAAAGTATATGCTTAGATTTTCTCTTGCTTGTTTTATAAATTCTCATCACAGAAGTAGCTTTAGCTGGGAAAAACACACTATGTACATGCCTGGACTTTAGAAACAGGAAAGCACTCAAAAACATCCCTTTCTTCCATGTTTCTTTACAGATTGCCTCTAGACAGCATCTGCACGTTATGCTACTTACTGTGAATATATTCTTCAGGAGTTTGTCTCTCCCTACACATTGCAGAAAGTGCAGGTGCCTCAGAGAATCCTGGATTGCAATCCAGGGTCTGAGGCGTAAAAGTTCAGTATTGTAAAGCTCAACATGATGTCTTTCTTTTTTTGGGGGGCTGAGATTTCTAGCCCCAGGCATATTCAGTCTGCGTCAATACCTAACACATACGCCATTGCAGCATCTCAGGCAAGACCCTTACAGCATTTTCCCTCCACCACTTCAACTTCTTGCCTGCAGCATCCCTATTTTGTAACCCCATCACATAACCCTACCCAGAGTACCGCCTGACCTCAGACAACAAGAATTGAACAGGACTTTTGTATTTCACTCTCCAACACACTTTTGACTTGTATCTTGTATTATTGAATGGGAAAATATTGCAGATGATTAACGGTAAAGCCACAAAAATTAAAATCTGGTAGGCATTTTTTTCACCTCTCTAAACCTTTCAATAGCAATGGGACAGAATTTCATTTTTCACTTCTGAACTTGCTGTTACTTGCACTAAAAGAATCATAAGTAGGCATGTCATTACCAAAGCTCTTCCTCAGTGTTGTTTCCCAGGACTGCGAAATCAATAAATTCTTTCTGAAGAAATAGTACTGAAACTTAAAATGTGAATTTCTTAGCTTGTAATTTTCCCCAGGTTTTATATTTTCCTTTACCTATGCTTCTGCCTTCGGTATATTGTTAAAAGAGAACAAATAAATGGATCTTCAGATTGTTGATAGCAATAAATCATAATAATTCTTATATGTTACTACTAAGGAGAAGCTGCAGGAGGTTTAATCTACAGTGTATCAAACTACCTCCTTCAGAGCAGTCGCAGTCTATCATCACAAAATAATCTACAGTCAGTACCAACACCATGCACAGGCAAGAAACCTGCCCATTAAAGCTTTTATTAATGCAGTCACATTGTATCTAAGGCTGCTGCTTGATAGGTTTCAATATCTAATGCATTCATTTTTCCAATAAAAATATTCAAACTTTCATCATATGGTCTAGCACAGAGAATACTTTGTCTTGAGACAAAAATTTAAACTGTAAAAAAATGTTTGACTTCTGTACAGCTTCTGTACACTTTTCAGACAAGGATACTAATGTTGTTTACAAGCACTAACAAAAACTTTCAACACCTCTATGAGACAGATAATTTAACTTTACAATAAATTGCTGTTAATGTATAGTCAGGGACTGTGAGGTGCAAGACCAGCAAGTCATAGTGAATCCTCAATTCTTAGTACTGAATCCAGATCCCAGACTATTACATTATGCAGAGCCAGATTATTACCCAATTGTTACTGAATCCAGATCCAGATTGGTCCAGATTATTGAATTACTATTATTATTATACTGTTGAATACAGATCTTGGATTCATATTTCTTTTCCATAAGATAAATAGCTTCCTGGCAGTGTGGCCCTAAGCTGCGATCAGTAGGACTTTACAGAACTCTTGCTCCAGGTTATTGTTGGTAAACAACAGTTTAAGAAAAGGAATATGTAAGATCTGGAGATCTTACCGGCTTTCTGCTCTGCTCTTCTCTTTCCCCCTGCCCCTCTCTTCCTCTCTTCTCCTTCATCACTTTGTATGAGAAATGAATTCTAACAGAAATGTAAAATCAGACAAAAAAAGAAAAAAAAATACAAAAGAAAGAAAGAAACTAGGAGAAAGAAAAGGTCACAATTCAGCTGCAGAAGGAGATGAGCATGAGAAGAGCTTCCCTGACTAAGTAAGCAAACTAATCCAGTTTTAAAAGGATGCAGGCCAAAACTGTCTCTATGCTAGAGGCCAAGACTATGCCATTTTGTCCTTTCCCTTGATTGCTCAAACTAGAAGACAAAACTAAAGAACACTGTGCCTTTCCTGCAAAATCAGATTTCTTTCATACAGGAGAGAAGGCATGGAGAAGAGGAGGAGACAATGTCATCCCAAACTGATGTCTTTTAAAGCCTGAAATGTCATCTTCCATGTCACATGCCGAAGTAATATTGATGGAACAGCACCTGGCTTTCAAAGTGCCCAGTGCATTAGAAAAAGGAATATATACAAAGAGGAGCAAATAAGCATGTGATAGATAAAGACATCTTTGTGAAAGTCACAGAGCATATATATTGGCTAAGTAGTGTGGCAGATATTGAAATGTCAGGCAAGAAGCGCATTTCTATAGACTCAAGCTATTTAAATAAAACACAAAAAGTGCTCACTGCCAAATGTCTGCAGTCATGAAATATTACCTGACTTGGCAAAAGAAAAAATTAAAAATTACAGGAAAAAGACCTAGTGCCAAAATCCAAAATGCAAAACATAGATATTGGCAAATATTACTGAGCAGCAAAAATGGCTACCTCACCACATACTGCACAACAGAAGTGTATCCAAATTGTCTGAGGATGCTCCCTAGAATGAAAATTAGTCTGACTATATCATAGTTGATGTTTGGCAGACAGCCTCTGGTAGAGGGTATGGCAGACCTTTACCGTAATATCCTTTGCATGATATAGGAATCGGGGAAATCAGTCCCAAACGGTGTAAGTATGAGCTGACTTCGTGATGGACAATACTCACAGTTCTACAGGTCACATGTTACAGTCACCTTTTTTCTGAACTCCTTAAATAAGAGAGTAAACACAAAGTGAGGAATGTCCATACTTGAGAGGCTAATTACTCAGAGGCTACTAGTAATTACAAGATACATTTCTGAGGAGGAGAAAACAACCTGTGTGTTTAAACCTTTGAAGTTACTGCTGAAAGAAGCTGCCATATAACAGTTAGTTCAATAAAATGTACCCATTAGATGTGTCAGTACAGGAACATGAATAAAGAAACTGCTGTCAGTGTGATGCTAGTGAGGTGGGACACAGGGCAGCACTCCAACAGAAGAGGCAGGCTGAAGTCGTCATTTTCTAGGATTATTAGTATCACCCAAATCCACATAAGTCAAATTTGAAAAGCAGTTTCTTATAACAGTGTTTCCATGCAAAAATTTGAACAATATGGTCAAAGATAGGAGAAGTATCCCAGTAGCAAGTACCCATAAATCACTTGGGGGTGGTTTTTAAAAAACAGTCAGTCACAGAAAACCTTTAGTGTATGCTACTGAAACTGTGAAGTGTAAGCATGAAAGAGACTGACAAATACATTGCTGATTTCTTATCCAGAGCAGCCTTGCAGTGCACAACTACAGTAACTTAACAAGAATGTGAAATCTCTAGCCCAATATTAATGCAGAAAACGCAGAGAGACAGAAGCGTCAGCTAAGTCTGTTATGTGCCAGTTTCAAGGTAGGGGCTACAAAATATCTAAGAACAAATGATACAAGACATAGATTTACAAGTACTTGCATCTATCATTCTGTCACACTCTGTCAGGACAGCCAGACACCGTGGGAGAAGCCTTGTCTGCTTCCCAAGAATACTGGAAATGCCCAGATGAGCTGTGAATTCAAAATATCGTCATATATAAAGTCAATTGAATCATAAACCCAAGGTCAGTAAAAATAAATTCTTTCAGGTGTACACTGAAGCCATGCAGGAATAGTGTCCCGTTCACCCAGAAAGTAGTGACATTGCATCCTCTGCAGCAGTGCTGCACTAAGACAAAGTATTTGAGACCTCAGGTGCAGCTTTGTAATGCCAATGATGAAACAGAAGCCAGGCTACAGGATACCATGCCTGCTAAAGATTTTTATTCTAATGACGATTGTTGGTAAAAGACAATTAAATTGCACAAATCCCAGCAGGCTTTGAAACAGCCCACAGTCATAATTATAACTGGTCATTTTGTTTGCACGCCAACACAGATTACTTCTTCACTGCAGTGTGCTACTTGGGCATCAGTGGCAAAATTTAGACTCTCTAAATTCTGTTATCTACAAATGCGGGCATCTGCATGTGACATAGAAGCATAAGATCCTATTACCGCCACTGGAAATATAACCAACACAGCCAATGAAGTCCTTAGGACTATTCAGCTGACCAAATATATCTGCCTATTTTACTGAGGGTACCTACTCTTCAGTCTCCAGACGGTTGTATTGACAGGCCACTACCAACTGTGATGGAAGTTTAGATACTTGGTGAACATATGGATGTACAGATATATTCCACACAACTAAATTTAGATGTTTTAACCTTGAGCTCAATCCCACAGTTAGTGGCATCATTCACGTCACTTAATTTCAGTTGTCGAGAATTTAGTATTCAGCCAAAACATGTTGCCAGCTCCTTTCTGTAGTCAGCAGAAGCTTGAGAGCTAAGCCCTTCCAGAGGATGACTCATCACACCTACTAAGGCATCTCTCTTTGAGATATCATATGCCTATTAAGAAATGGTTATTTCTCTCCACTGATGACAGAGGCAGTCTAATGAAGGAGATGAGGGAGAACTAATGTAAAGTGAGACAAATCCCACCCCAAGACAATACCATAGTTGCTATCAATGCTGTGGTGAAATTTTTTAGCAGGCATTGCATGTCATATCATATATAAATAGATCAGAGCAGGAGTTGAGCAATTTTGGTTCCCTGCCATCCTCTGTGCCCACATGCTCTCAGGAGGGACATGAAGGCTTTCCCCCACACATTAAATTTTTCTAAGCAGCAGAAGGAAAAGAGGACCTATAAAAGGTTCCCAGCAAAGAAACAAAGGCAGAAGAAGGAGAGGGGAGCGTGTTACTGAGCCTGAACGGCTCACTAGGGAGAGAGGTGCAGAGCAAAATTTTCAGGGAAACCACATCAAAGAGAACCTAACATTCCACTCTGGGAATCAGGCACTTAGAATTTACTAATTGCAACATTATTTCATTCATTAAAAATGGATAAATAGTTTGCAAAGGTTTATTAACTAAAATGGTTAGTCATTTTTTAAAGAACCTAACAGAACAGTGCAGAGCTTGTATCTATCAACAATAACTTCTAATGAACAGATTATTGCCATCTACAAAGTGTTTATTAACAGTTTACCACTATATTTTGGATGTTAGTACCACCTGTTGTACATAGTTATAGCCATGTTGATAGGTGTTTGAACTGATTATAAGACACGTATGACTCAGTTAGAATTTATCATTAGTGATTAACTATTTCAAAGAATCATTTTGTAAATTCATTGCAAACCATTCATAAACGAATCTTTATTTAAAGGATTACAAGCTTTGTTTGTTTTGCAAGATCAATTGGTATGCATCTAAATGCACATTTTGCAGTTAAGCAAGGCTGTCAGATTAAACGATAGCCATTTTAAATATATATTAGGGTAACACATTGAATAAAAATTGCCACTAATACACATAGCCGTTCAGGATATGTGCGATCTGGTATGTCGCTCGTTTAAGTGATTGCCATCGCTAATTTATGTCCACATTTAGCTTTTGTTGGCATTCTGAAAAATATGCTATTAAAAAATTACACGAACCAAGGGTATAAAAAAGTGTCTAGTCTGAGATTATTTATGCCAATCTTTGTTCTGGATTGAAAAAGAAAACCCTTAAATTAGAATCTTCAGTTCAATTACATCACGAAAGCAGTAAGAAAATAATGTTTTATGTTAAAAACACAGACAACACTGGCAGTATAAGTGAGCACCACTAAAATATCCCCATCTATGGAGGAAAATGTTCACATACAATACATGTTTGTACTACAGATGGGCACGGCTTAGCAGAGACATGCTCAGTGTTTCAGCTGTTTACTTAGGCAGCAACAGAGTTCTAAGAAATAGTTGCTATGCCAACCCATCACAGGACTATATATATACATTTATGACCAGGGCTTATTTTGAGAGCTCTGTTGCCCTTTCTTTCAAAAGTTTAAATATACTACTGCTGTATTGTTTCCATCAAGGCAAAACTCTCTAGTCCGTGGACAATTCACAGCCCTGTATTTTTTAAGGTAGGGTGTGGAGTATATAGAATAACACTATGAGATTTCAAATAAGGAGCAGAACAGCCTTTGACGTCACATTCCTACAATCACTGAACAGACTATTCTATTTGTGACCCTCTAAAGATTTGGTGTTTAGATGATAAAGGGCACTGCTTTTTATAATCTATTATTAACTGTCGTGTGTGTATTACCACAGGAGTCCTTTGAAGAGAAAGCAAAGCATGTTTTGGTGGTGCAATGACGAAGTGCTTTTTTTGTACTATTTACTAGAACAATTTTCCATATTAACTCCATGCAGTCTGTCTTCTTTTTGTAATACAAGAAGAATGCATAGTAATGTGTCTCTGGAGCTTGTAAGTGATGTCTTCAGAAATATGTGCATTTTAAAAAAAGTAAAAAATCGTAGAGAGAGCTCTTTAATTACCTTTTTCCACTTATGTTACTTTTGAGCCTGTTTTTTCCAAATGCATTTGAATTTTCAGTCTATTTATTTCCTAATTGTTGGATGACTACATGCCACACTGCCATTTCAATTAGATTTTGATGACTGATAAAACCATTGTTGACAGCAAATGCATAAACAAATGAAGGTAAACCAGATTAACAATGCTTGTGTCACTGCATTTAAATAAAACTAAAAATTCTGGCGGCATTGTGATCAAATCTGAAATTTTAAGAGAGAAGAAAAACAATAAACGTGATGGGAAGGGAGGGATCAGGTCAGAGATAATCATCTTACTTTAGACGTAGGGTTTTCTGAAGAAGAGCTGTTTTCTTTTGAAACATAATTTTAAATCCTGGAGAGTGTAGCTACTTTTTCAAACAGATTAGAAACCCCAAAACACTTATATAATGTCTTCTAACCAGAGTTTTGCAACTAGACAGACTTCTTGAAATGTGAGAAAGGCAAGAAGATCTATAAAATCTCGATGCAGATATAGAGAGCTCAACCCACTAGAATTGATAAGGTAAGAAAATCCATTGTGATAAATTCCAAAGATTAAGAATTTCTGTCTATTGTAAAGATCAATACGAAGGGGAAAGGATGACTGTGATAACACCTTCATGTCCATTTAAGAATGATACTATACTTCCATCAGACAGTTATTCTTTTTAAGAATAAAACAGAGCATCACTGAAGCAACTGTCTCTTGTGTCTCTCAGATTTAAATGAATGACATATTTTGTATTCATTCAAATGTCTACAGTGAGGATACATGAAGCTGAGGACAAGTTAAAAACAAAACAAAACAATACAAACATATTAAATGCTCTGAATTAAATTTGATACAATGGGACTGTCACAGGCTGAATGCAGTTCTCTGCTCAGTTTCACAGCCTGACTCAGTTCAGTGTTTTTAGTTGCTACAGCTCTTTTTAGAATATTTCTCTAGGAAGCAATGAATTAAAACAATTTTTCAGTGAACTAACTTTATTTTAAAGATTAGCATATTTTGAGATTTTTGATATTTAGAGAAATCTTGCATTTATTGCTGGAATTTCATATAAGAATCTAAAATGTCTTAGAAATAATTTGTTTTGTTTACATCTCATACAATTTCATTAATCTCTTGGGGCTTAGACTTTTTCTCCACAAATTTCTACACAGCATTGTTCTGTTTCTTGCCATCCTTCCATGAGGCCATACAGACTATTTGCAATATACATCCAAAAGGGACCTTACTCTGTGTCATACCTAGTTTCATACTGTATTTCACATCCAATCCCCGTTCACAGTCACAATCTATTGATGTGCCTCCTCATTTAGAACTGGATGTAACACAACTTTGAGAACCGTTAGAGAAAGTACACAGAATTTAATGTCTCACTAGCAAAATGTGTGAGCTTACTTGCACAAGAGAAGGACAAAGAATTTTGAAGGTTTCTGCAACCAGTTGCAGCACCACCACAAAATCCAGATTCTTCAAAAAACACGGATGTAGTCTGTCAAAGGGCAAATAGAAAGGACGAATGAAGGGTTTCTGATCAAAATCAACATGTCAGGGCTATTACAGCTACAGAAGTCCCAAAAGTAGCAACACAGAGGACCCAGCTCAAGGAGAACATCACATCTCTTGCCTGGCCTGCCAGAGCCAGTTCAGACTGTGTCATAGTAACGAGCCATTTTCCAAACACGCTAATCAATGCATACATTTGGCTGTCAAGAGCATTGTGGTACTTGGGCTCAGAGCAGAGTAGCCAGTGAGAATTTCTATTGCAGAAGCATTATCTGTCTTGGATGCGAGGAACAGACAGTGCAGATACTGAAGTAGTGAAAATGGATAAGGTGTTCTTGTAATTAACCTTGACCTTGAAGGGAATCTTAAAGTCTGGATGACTCATAGGGTAACTGCAGAGCAGGAAATGAGGGTGACCAATTTTGAAGGACATAGCAATCCACTTTACATGATAACAACAGAACAGATACACACATTTTAAACAATGCCATCAGAATGTTTACATACACACATAGTTCCTACTTGACCTTGTCAAAGACATAAACATCTAAATGAATTCGTAAATTGCAAATGGGATCTTAAAGAAATGATATCTTTTAAGCTTACCATTATTATTTTATTAGATAAAAAATAATAAAAAATTTCGATTTTTTTTTTTTAATGCAAAGGAAAATAATTTCTCCCTACAGTATATTCCATCAAATGGTCAAATTCAAAGCAGCGTGTTGAACCTTATCCTAAAGCCAGAATACAATAAATCAACAACGGAGCAGAATTACTGCAACACAGGAAGGGGGGGACATGGGGAGGTAGTTGTTCCTCCTTTTTAAATTTAATATAGCTGACTTACCTAAATGATTTATGGGGCTGGGAGTCCTGCCTCTCTTATCCTTTCAAGAACAATCACGGTAGGCTGGAATGGTTTGAAAGGCTGAGCTAAGGGAGAATCTGCATCCTTTTACCTATAACGCTCTGGTGCTCACTGATCTGTTTTCTCAGGCTTCTATTCGCAACAAAACTGCTGATCTCAAACCAGATGCATTATTTCTGTTTTAGTGCTCAATCTGTAAAAAGAGGAAAACACGAGAGATTAATGGGATCTTTTTCTTCTCATGTTGTTCCGTTTATCTCATAAAATCTATTTCTTGAGTCTTTCTTTCGAGATCTGCCTGATATCTCTTTGTATCCTCCAGCACACCTCTCCAATTCCTCATTTTCTTTTCCAGTGCTTCCTCAGCAGCTTCTCAAATTACCATGTTATGGGAGAAAAGGTAATAATTAATCTCACATTTTCTGCTGGATTCTGGAGTCCCAGATAACTAACTATGAGCTAAAGATCAAGTAAAAAATAAAATAATTCTTCTCACCAGATACATCAAGGGAACTCTTACAATCAACCATTCTACGCCAGCAATTTGTTTTTTTTTAGTTACACATAAATGCAATGGAAGTCAATATGGTTGAATATGAAAGGACATCATAACATGAACCTAAAAATAAGAAATATAGTAATATACAGTCATTCTCTTCCTCCTTTTTTATTATTCCGTTATACTGAAGAATTAATAGCATTGCTGAATTCTACTAACCTCTGTGATTATCCATAGTTCATATATTCCTATGAAATAAATACCAGTGAAGTTTATTGCAATATTGCACTGTGAAAACTCCCATGCTTCTACACATAAGGGAACAGGACTTATAAACAGTACACATACACACACAGAACCACAAACAAACACAAAACAAACAAATTAAAAACATCCACAAACAAAACAGCAGTTCTACTCTGGAAGAAAATATGTTTGAATAAAGCTGTCTGTGGTCCCCTCTCAAAGTGCATAAGAAATTCCCAGATACTATGATCATTACATGAATTTCAGCAGCTGCCATTTCAAATCCAGTAAGAGCGCATTTGGTCTTACTTTCAATCACAAATATTCATAGTATCTCAGGCATGAATTATATAAGAGCATACATCTCTCTAAAAAAAACCTCTAAAAAACCTGCACTTGAAGGAAAGGAGTAAGAATAAGATGTGACAAATGCTAGTCACGTCAGTTAATGATCTTCTGGGATATACTCACGTATTACACTAGTGAGAGCTGTATAAAAACCTGGGTAGAATAGAGCAGAAAATTTGAATGTAAGTAATTACATTCAAATCAGATTCCCTGTTACAGCTTTTCAATTAGGTACAATAAGTTTCTTTACCCCCCACTATGCATTTTTGTAGTGGTGCTGCGTGTTGTTAAGCATTTACTGAATTTATAATACAGATGTGACGTTGTGTCTGTGGTTTGTCAAGCTATCTTATATGTTCATTTCATTGCATGCAGTTTTAATCTTTCTGGATGAAAAGCATGTTTATACATGTAAGTCATTATCAGTCCATCTATCTTTAGAATGCCTAAAAGTAAAAATAGTGTGCAATATGTTATCTGTATAGATTTTCTTGTAAAGCTGAGAAATTGCACAAGCTATTTAATAGAGCTGTCACAAACTGCGTCCTATCTTCCATGCCAACACAGCTTTGGGGCCATTTTGGTAAATTAAAACTGACTTCCAATGGCATAAATGGTTCAATCCATAATATCCAAGCAGGACTTTGATTTTAATTACAGTGCAACAAATCAGAAACAAGAACATTTTTGTTGTTTTGTGGGGCTTTTTGTAGATTAATTCAGATTTTAAGTGAGATAGCCTCGCTATGGCTAGAATCTGCCTCTATGCTATTCCACCCAAATATGTGTCAGTGCTGCTTTATTTCAACAGTCAAATGAAATTACTCTCACATTTCAGCTGTGCATCTTCTAAAATTGACGCTGTGAAGTCTTCCCTCAAAAGCAAATTAAGGAGAGTTTGAGGTGTGGGGAAACCTCAGTTGCCACTATTTTAGTTTCATATGAATTAGTGTATTTCACTTATTTGATTCACTGAAACAAAATGAATTTGTTTTCTTTGGTGTCACTCAGAAGCCTAGAATTCAATTTTAAAGAAATACTGAGATAGAAACTGTATTAGCCTGCTCTAAAATACTTCCTGAAGATACTTCTTTGGTAAGCTATGCTCATGTTAACAAAAAAAAAAAAAAAAAAATGCACTAGAGATCCCACACACAGGAACAGGAACAGAAGAAGGATGGAAACCTGTGGTTCAACTGCCCCCGTAGGTGAGTAAAATTTTATTACAGGTATCTTGCACAGCAACTGCACAGCTAGCCCCAGTTGGCACCAGCAAAATCTTTGCTTGTAAGGCGTATAATTCCTGTCTTCTATAGAAGTATGTGCAGCTTTAGCAGCCTACGAAGCCGTTGAATGTCAACACAAAAGCTTCTGGGAGTTGCTTCTGATAGCTGATTAGGAGACAAGTAAAATGAAAATCCTTGTTTTATTACTAAGTGTGGTGTTTGAAAATATATGAACTCTGGGGAGATATTTTTAGGTACATATATTTTCACCTTTTTTCTGCTTCTGTCTTCTGCATTTGAGCAAGTAAACTTAGTAGGTATGTTTTCTATACATGGCAAATATTGAATAGGGGCAAATTCAACTTGACTTTCACACCAAAGAGTGGAAAAGACTGTATTATATTTAAATCTGTCTTGTGATGGATGGCAAGGGAATCTTTGGCAGCAGGCTGGCCAACTTGCTGAGGAGAGCTTTAACCTAAAGGACTGAAGGGGCGGGGTTCAAAGTGCAAACACTCACGCCACTGCAAGTAACTGGGAAACAAGCCAGGCCAACCACAGCAATGACAAGTCTTCCTTAGCTGCGGGCCAAGATGAGAAGCAGAAGACCAACTACCTGAGTGTATGTATATCAACACAGGCAGTCCATGGAACAAACAGGAGAAACTGGAGCTCCAGGCCAAGTCAGAAAGTTGTGATACCCTAGAACTGTCTGAAACGCAATGAATGGGACAACTCACATGATTGGAGAATTACAACAAATGGCTATAGGCTGTTTCATAAAGACAGGCAGGGAAGAAGAGGAGGAGGAGTTGTGCTATATATTAAGGAGAACCTTGAATGTATAGAAGTCAATTATGATAACTGTGGAAATCCTGTCAAATAGCTCTGGGTCAAGATCAGGGGAGTAATCTCCAAGGAGGGTCTTACAGTAGACATCTACTACCAACCTCCAGACAAAGATGATAAGGCCAATGAAGCAATATTTGGGTCATTTAAGCAAGCTTTGGGTCAACAGAACCTGGTTCTTATGGATGACTTCAATTACCCAGAGATTTGTTGGAAAAACAGTATAGCAGCTCACATGTCATCCGTCAAGTTCCTGGAACATGTAGAGGACTGCTTCCTCATACAAATGTTAAGTTGTGTCAACTAGGAACAAAGCACTGCTGGACTTGCTACTCACAGACCAAGAAAACTGGCTTTGGAATATGTCAGTCAGTGTTAGCCTTGGCTGCAGGGATCAGAATATTGTGAAGTTTAGGATCCTGCTGAGCATGCTCAAGGTAGCACTAGGACAAAAGCTTTATATTTTAGAAAAGCAAACTTCAGTCACCCAGAGATCAATTGGGAGGGATTCTGTGAGAAGCTCCCATGGACTATAAAGGAACTAGTGAGTGCTGGGAATTTTTCAAGAACATTCTATTGGAAGCACAAAACCAGTTCATCTCCTTTAAAGGTAAGGGAAGTAGGTGGAGAAAGAGATGCCCTTGGCTTAACTGTGACCATCTGAGTCTGCTCGAAACCAAAAGAGAAGCATGACAGAGACAGAAAAGATGATGAACAC
Organism: Thinocorus orbignyianus; assembly: GCA_013400375.1. Taxonomy (NCBI): domain Eukaryota; kingdom Metazoa; phylum Chordata; class Aves; order Ciconiiformes; family Thinocoridae; genus Thinocorus; species Thinocorus orbignyianus. The sequence continues at coordinate 147,604 of VXBW01003206.1, read as the reverse complement.
CCATCGAGAACTACAAGAGCACTGCCCGGGAGTGTGCAGAGATGCAGTTAGAAAAGCAAAATCTCAGCTTGAATTGAAATCGGCTGGAGGTGTTAAAAACTGCAAGAGAGAGTTCTTTAGGTACGTAAACAACAGGCAAAAACAGAAGGAAAACATCGGCCCATTGTTAAATGGGAGAGGCGAGTTAGTCAGCAGCAATGCAGAAGAAGCAGAGGTTCTCAGCGCTTTCTTCACCTGTGTATTTTCCAGCACTTTTGCGTTCCAGGCCTTGGGAACAACAATCCTGGTCGGTGCAAACACAGATCCACTGTCACTGTTTTGGGAATGATTATGGGAGCTTGACCCCTACAAATCTATGGGCCCTGACACTATCCACTCCACTGTGTAAGAGAATTTGCTGATTCTCCATAATTTTTGAGAACTCATGGAGTTTAGGGAACAACTCAGAAGATTGGGCAAAGGTTAATGTCACCCTCATCTACAAGAAGGGTTTAAAGGAGGATATAGGCCCATCTGTCTCACTTTAGTCCCTGGGTGAGTTATAGAATGAACCCTCCTGGAGTCTGTCACAAGTGAAATGAAGCAGGTGATTGGGAAAAGCCAGCACAGGTTCACCAAGGGTAAATCATGCTTGACAAACTTGATCGCCTTCTACAACAAAGTAACCTGCTTGGTGGGGCAAGCAGCGGACATTTTCTACCTGGATTTCTCTCAGGTTTTTGATACAGTTCCTCACAGCCTCCTCCTAGAGAAACTGATATGGGACAGTCTAAGCAAGTAGTCAGTTCAGTGGATGGGGAACTGTCTGACAGGTCACACTCAGAGGGTGGTGCTTTTTCAAACCATCAACTCCTTTTCAAACCATCAGCTTCTGACAAGTAGAGTCAATACTGGGCCCAACACTTTTAATATCTTCATAAGTGGTCTGGTTGATGGGATCAAGTGTACCCTGACGAAATTTGCTGATGATACCAAACTGAGTGGGGACTTGGACACATTGGAAAGGAGAGCCTTCCAAATCTGCTAACAAGAACCTTATAAAGTTCAACAGGGACAAGTGTCAGATCTTGCACCTGGGAAAACATAATCCAGGAGTGCCACACAGTCTGGGATCTACCTGGCTGGGGAGAAGCTCCGTGGAAAAGGGACCCAGGGTTCCTGGTGGACAAGCAGCTCAATATGAATCAACAGCATGCTGCTGCAACAAAGCAAGCCAACAGGATGCTGGGCTGCATCAACAAGGGCACCACCAGCAGAGACAGAGTCATTATCCCACTCTACTCAGTGTTTGTCAGGCCACCCCTGGAACACTGTGTTCAGTTTTGGTCCCCGTTATACAAAAAAAGAGGTGGACAAGCTGGAGGTGGTCAAAAGAAAGGCTACAACAATGATTAGAGGACTGGGAAATCTGTCATATGAGGAAAGGCTGAAAGAACTGAGTTTGCTCAGCCTTGAGACAAAAAAAAGCCTTAGAGGTGACTTCATCACCATGTTCCAATGCTTAAAGGGTGGCTACAAAGAAGATGGAGACTCCATTTTTAAAAGGAGTCATGTGGAAAAATGGTGGGTGGTAATGGAGACAAGTTACTACTGGGGAGATTCTGATTGGACACAAGAGGAGCATTTTTCACCATGAGAGCAATCAGCTGTTGGAATAATTTCCCTAGAAGTGGTGGATTGTCCAACACTGGACACATTTCAGATTCATCTGGACAGGGTGCTGGGCCATCTTGTCTAGACTGTACTTTTGCCAAGACAGTTTGGAACACATGCTCCTTGAGGTCCCTTCCAACCTGGTATTCTATGACTCTATGATTAATAATTATCCTCCATAAATAAAAAACAATCAGAATTGTCAGGTATATGGACTGTCCTTTCTCTTTTATTCCGGTGCTCCTAAAAGAAGAGATATGAAGATGGGGATATAGCTAACTCTCCCCACAAAATGAATCCTATCTGAGTGAAGGCAGTAGTTGCTTTCAAAGATGTTGCAGTTGCATCCATGTATGCACACACTGAAAATTCTGAATAGTTTTGCAGAAAACATTTGAGCATTTCTCTTGAGGTGGTGTGGATCAGTGTTTATTTCTGAGTCTGTTAAGAGAGTCACAGTGCCATTAGCAGAAACTACACAGACGTAAGAGTGAATTAATGGAAGAGTGAGAGAAAGGAATTTCATCATGCTCCTCAAAAGAATGCCTTTGGCACTGTACAATAATTAGCCCTGATTTCCTACATTGCCAAAAAAAATGTCCTGACTCAAATTTTGAAGCTTCGGTATATTTTGCTTGTGTCTTTCTTTTCATGTTATTTTCTTGATAACAGCCAAATATAAGTAATATTATAAAGACAAATTTAAATAATATTATAATGTGTATTGTGCTCCTAGTCCCTCATAAGTTCCCTGAATAAGTGAGCCCTCAGTATCAGCACACAAGTGGTACTACACAAGCAGAAAATGATCATTCATTAGAAAAGCACAAATTATGCTAGCAGGCACCCTATCTTAATCAATTTGATTTCAAGATTATTACTGAAAGTAATACTCAGCTTATTGTCTTCTTCTAATAATTTCTTACTGTACTTTCAATGGTGTCTTAGAATCTCTTGAATACAATTTATTAAAAAGAATCTACAGGGACTGAAGCTCACAATTTCTATTGAAAAGTTATAAGACTCAGGTTCTGTGAGGTGCTCCTTAGCATTCTACATCTGGTTGATAAATCTGAAGAAACTTTTCCTGTGCCAATTGTAACACTGGGAGAAAAGCTCCTGACTGGGAAATTATGAGGAATCTTAGTCTTGGTAATATTAATACTTTATAGCGGATATGTGCTCAAAGAGGATTCAAATTCTTCCTAAGGAATGGGATTTCTCACTTAGCTGTAACTGCCTAGGAATTACACATCTAACTGAAGTTTGATTTCAGAGTCAAAGAATAGAAATAAGCATTATTAAAGAGATTAAATTCACCATTAAAAATGAAATTCAGATCAACTAGCCTAAACGTGTTAGGATGAAAGAAGACACTCCACAGATACAGTGTATTGACTGCAAAGGGTAGCATCTAGATCAGACCAAATATTTGACTTTTTGCTGTCTGAAGTATGAGACGAATAACAACTGCTTGGGAGACTTTTGATCTTTGTTTTTGTGTCTAAAGGACATTGGTGTAGAAGTCCTAAGCAGCTTGAAGTGAACTGCAGTGTCACTGAAGATCACTGAATGATTTGAAGATGCAATGATTTGCAATTTTCAAGTATATGAAATTTGGGCCTAGCTTTACTTTCACAGGAGTCATTAAAAGCTCTTTTGTTTTCAAAAAATGCACGACCATAACAACAACATCCACTTTGGAAAATTATGATAGGATTAAAACTGTTGTTGATAGAAAATACACAAAAAATGGATCAAAAACATAAACAGGACAAGGACTGACTGAATTAGAACTGTTGACTACGTGCTCATGTGCCCAGACAAGACTACAGGACTGCTAGAGCATCCAGACCACAGTGCTGTTACAATGGGACAAGCGTGTACACTTATGGTACTGTATTGTTGATCTGATGGACAGTTCTGAGAGATAAGTTTGGTAACTATTTTAATAAACCATTTCTATTAAAAAAAAATATGCAGCAGCTTGTTTCTCACTCTTACCTTTTAGTCAGCATTACCACCTCAAGATAACAATGCTGATTTTATGCCTATTTTTTTCCCCCTTCCCTGTCAACAAAAAATGCTCTGCTTAGAGTAAACTAAGAGGAGGAACCAAATAACAGTTTTTTCAGTATCTCCTCTGAAGAGAAATGGAAATCCAGTCTTCTTTCTAGTACTCCCTACCTTTCTTCTATTGCCCCATCAATCTTCTGTGTTCCAATTTTGCCACTTACTCTTCTACTCTTTCTTTGTGCTTTGATTTCATACTAAAATTGATGCTGAACCTACAGAAAAAGATTTGTCTGCAACAGATTGGTAAAATTTAAAACAACAACAAAAAAAAAAAAAAAAAAAAACAGAACAAAAAAGCAAACATTTTGAAAAGCCTAGGAACACTGGCATGGTGGCGGTGGTCTTGTCACAACCTTGCAAGCTCTTAGCAAACTAATTGACACACATCTTCAGAACCCACTTTCTTCTTATCTTCTATTTTTTTCTTTCTCCAGCCTTATATATATATTGTTTTCTCCTCAGAGGAAATTCCAGATTTCAAAACAAAAGAAAAAAAAAGCATAGGAACAACCATTTAAAATTAACTCTATCCTTTTCTTCAAAATGGGAGTCAAAAAAAGACCATTTTTCCCTAATCATGCACTAGACAGAAATTTTATGGACTAAACCAAAGCAACATAATGAAGAATTCTCCATTTCTTATGTCTTCAATATAGCATTAATAATAATGTTATATGCTCTGCATAATTTTTGCTTGATAACCTGTCAGAGAATGTCAGTGCTGCTTGATATAGACCACTAACAATCCACAATCAAAAGGAACTTTAGAGGCAAAGACATGGAATAACGTCGGTAATATTGGAAACTATTTCACACAGCAGTTTATCAACAGATAGTGTATGACATTTTCATTAATTGAATGATCACTTGGTCACTGCAAATCTGCTGAGGTTTATGGAAATAGCTGAGTTTGAAGAAGTTGGCTCAGAGCTTAATGCAAGTCACAGCACAATGACTCTTACATTATCATTACATCACTTCATTTGCACAGTTACTCTAATTGACTTTAATAGGTTTGGGATGAGAGCAAACACATAGACAAAAAGATTGATTATACAAAACCAGAACGTATTTATTAAACTTGCTTCAAGTATATACAATCTCACAAAAATCTCTAAATCAGCAGCTACCAGCTTTAGGAATTTGTGGTAGCCAGCACAGAGACATTTTGTCAGCTCCAATTTAATTTTGAAAAGATAAGACTTCCAGAGACTTCTTAATGGGATGTTTTTAAACATAGAATCTGTCTCATGGACCACCTTCTGTTCACATTGACCACTAACAACTAACTAATGATTACACACAGTAGCAATTATTTGCGTGAAAACATAATGTTAGGAGAATATTGACGACCCTTTTTGCTTTTTTTATTAAATATTACTAACAAGGAAAGAAAAAAAATATAAGAGGGCTGAACTGTGTGATCAGCAACAACTTTTATGGACAAAGCAAGGTGTTTTTTGCAAATCATAGTCAATCTACAAGCTACAGTTCAGGAAACTGTTCAAGCTGATCCTGTGGTACAAAGCATCATTGCATAGCTCCATTAGAGGGAACAGATATAAATCATAGGAAAAGCAATACAGTCTGTTTTGTGAAAAAAATGTCGTAGCTCATGCTGAGAATCAAAAATCACCAGTGTGTGTGTCTTTGCCACAAAATGCTAAATCGGAGCATGTGGGGAAATTTACATCTTTGTAGCCTAATTTTCACATTGGTTTATGCCTATATCTAAAAGACCTTGCATGTACAGACAAATGTCTGGATGTTTATCCAGCGATGATTCTGAAGAGGTCCCAGGATGAAGTCTGCATGTGTATATCCATATATGTGGAAATTCTGACTCCAGCAACTGTCAGGGTTAGCATTTCTTTGTCATGCAAAAATACTAATTCTGGAAATATGACAGTACAAAATTCTAAGGGCATGAGTGAGTGTTACACTGAAATCTTCTTTCAATCATAGCCTTAATTTCTGTATACTGTAGTCCTCCTTTGCCTAACCATGCAAGCATATTTTTCTTGTACTGTTAATATATAAGCAAAAAAAGAAAAATTTATTTGTAGAATTAACTAGTTGGTAGAATAAATTGGTTCCTTTTTCGTGGTACGTGTGACAGAATTTGATCTTGGAACAATCATTCCTGTTTTGCTTATGACATAATTTTGCTGAGGCCAATTCTGCTTGTGCAAACTCATCTAACATATTGGTAGACTAAGAATATATTCCTGTCTCACCCTGCACTCCACTTTTTCCCTCCTCTTACCATAACCATTTTCAGTCTGACAAGGATTTTTTTTCCTATTTCTTAAGATGTTGGGGTTTCTTATTGGGCTCTTCAACTTATCTGATTTTTAGACAAGAGAAATGAAATGAGATATATAATCAAGACAGTTTTCACTTCGCTTGTTTCTCTAAGAGACATTTAAAAAGAGATTTGGATGAAGGGGAAAAACAGCTCTACTATGTAATGATCTTTTCTATGGTAATCCACCCACAGGGGCATTTTAATATGTAAATCACGTTATTGTCTCACACATGACAATCTGATGGATTTTAAATTCCTCATTTGTTAAAGTATAATGAACAGCATTTTTACTGTTTTTCTTGATGCAGTAGCACTTTGTTCACACAAGAAGGTATAGTTGTGCCAAGCTACATGAGGTGATAATATTAATGAATCATTTGAGAGCCAGCAAATATAAATAGTAAGGAGCTCATTTCCATAGAAATACGCTCTAACCCCATGCTGGCAGCAAAGAGGTACAGAGACATTTTCATGTCAGCAAGCAGGTGTCCTCTGGCTTGCCCAGGCAAAATAATCCCCTTACTAAAATATACACACATAAGCATATATGCACTAACATATATATCCTCATTGTGCAATGATTTCTAGAAGCTCCCAAAAAAACAAACAGCCACCAAACCAGGCAAAACTGATGAATTGGTGTCGAAGCTGTGACAATAGAAACAAACTCCTCTTCTTACACACTGCTCTAAGTTTAACAAGCCCCAGGTATATATTAGCAAACACGAATAAACGGAATCTAAAGAGGAGATAAAAATAACTGGATCATCCCTCAGAAAGATTCTGCAAATATGCTTTGACGTGTATTTATTTGGATGGCATTTTCTTTGCCCTCTCTGTGTCTTTTGGAGAGTATACAGCATATCCTCTTTAAAGATGTAAACATGAAAAACTCAGGCTCAAAATTGTGAGCATGTTATACTGTGATCTTAAAAATACAACTCTATTTTCTATAAAGGACATAAGTCTCAATACTGCTGATACCAGCAGAAATGAAGGGGTACAGAGAACAAGTCACTTATTGACCTTATATCATCTAAACCTTCAAACACTAGAAAACAAACAGAAAAAAAAAACCACCCTCCCATCAGATCACCAAAACTGTGAGACTTATTTTAGAAATATCAAGAACATTTAAAGATCATGAACAAAGGTCACTTCTTTATACTGTCACCACCTTTTCATACACTACAATTGACCTACAAAAGATACTTTAAATGGTTTCAAAAGCCATAGGATTTCTTTCAGGTTCCTTTGCAGGCAACTAGGGTTTGCCTAGAAATGGATGGAATGATAATTCACCACTACTTTTGTATTTTTCACTCCCATTTTGGAGACTTAGCAGTATGAACATTTCTGCAAGAAAACTGAAATTGTGCATAGAAGCTTTTCTGGACTAGTTGAAAAAGCCATAATAGATTTAACATGAAACAGTTAACCCTAATAAAGTTGAACTCTGAAGAACTCTAATAGAAGGCAAAAAATTCCATTCTCAGATGGATTATCAAACCTTTTGCAGCTTTGTCTTTCAGCAGAAGGGAAACTGCTAAGTAACTGTAGAAAACAGTGGTTTACTAACATGACTTTGCCATAAGTATCAGGGAAAAGGGCACGAAATATCATTTTATTGTGCTATTAAGCAGCGTCTAGCAAAACAGAATTGGTCATCACTGGAGTAGTATTGTATGAATTCTAAATGAAGAAATTAACATACATCACAAGAATTGGATGGCACATTAAATCGTACTACATATTTAAGATTATTATCTGCAACTAGTGATTCTCAAGCATTTCAAACTACTGCATCATCACCAAAGCTTACATTTCCACTGGATGCTGCACATATCCTCAAGCCATTTATTTGAAAACACCATGCGTTTTATTGTTTAATTGTAACTATACATAAACTGGTATGGTAAAGAGAAGGGAAAATGTCAAGCCAGGAGCAGCCATAACTAGACAACTGTGAATTTATTTGTACCCTAACTGTCATTTTTCCAGGTTATTTCCTAACCACATATTGCACATACAACAACCACTCCATGCCACTAATGTCTTTTGCTTTACTGGAGTCTTGCATTTATTTCTGGTCTTCCCTATTCTTGCAATTAGTGAGGTCAAGAAAGGTCTGTTTCTTAATAGATGTCATATTTTCAGGCAGACTCTGTCTAGAAAGTAAGCAGTGCTAACTGTGCTGTATGAATTAAGTATATCATGCCAAAAAAAGTCTTTGCAGACTGAACTGCGTGAATTGATTTTTTTTATCAGCTCTGGGAAGCTAGGCAATTTTGGTATTGCCCTGTTCTCCTAGCTATTATAAATAAAAGCAAAAACCTTAGGTGGGATTCATTTGGCTAAATGTAAACATCTGGAATGTAAACATTTATGAGTATGTCAAGGTAAAACACTACGGCCTGGCCCCAAGACTAATTGACGCTGCCTAGCTGCTGTTCAGCTATGTACAGATAGATACTTCTCTGGCAAGAGAGAGCTAGCTGGACGACTCCGAAACAAAGCCAAGATCAGAGATAGCAACAGATTGGTGCTCAAAGGTTTGCTCCTTGGATCACTTTTAGTGAGCAATATAGAATTTTCTTATGACTGCGACTGGTGCACTAAGTTTCTTTCCAACAAATTATAATAGAGTTATTCATCTAATAGGATTCTAACATTTAACATTAATCATGCATTAAAACAGATGTTTCTCACCACTAATTACAAAGAAAAGCTATATCAACTAGTTGAGTTACAGAAAATTGCAGTGATGACACCTAGTTAGGTGAGACAGGTCTCACCTCTGTGGATACTACACCACTGAAGAGAAAGTTCTTTGAAGATTCTGTTTGCTCCCACCCATCTAGGTAAAGCTGCTACAAGGAGAAAAGAAGGAGGAGGTAAAACTTCAAACATGTTTCTTTTAAAAGTAGAAAAAAATAGGGATGCCCTGTCAAATGTGTGTGCAAGTTCAACCAATTTCTGAAAGAGTTTTCTGGTATATATACTTGCAAGTTCTACATTTGGTCTCTAGCCAAATGTGGGGAAAAGTCCTTGCACACTAGCGGCCTTTAGAAATTACTAATATAATAATTCACCCAACCTAATGAATTAAAAATGTATTATTTTAAATAGTAGTTTAAAAATATGTTATAGTTTTAACCTAACAGAAAGATGCTAGATATACTTGGATACACTTGTATGACAGGTATGAGATAATAATGCAACTTCAGTTTCATAAAAGTATTTTTCAAATGAGTAATTTCATTAAAATCATTTTGGGTAATATACTTTTCGCCTTGGTTTAGACATCTGTGGCTCAAACAACTACAACCAAATCACTCACCTGAAACGAGATTTTCAGTCAAAGAAGAAAAACTGGCATTTGAAGGCCTAAGTCCTTTGACCTGTTTTAGAAAGAGATGATTCATACCCTACAAATGCTTATTTCCTTTCATAAAGGGAGATTAAGTTGACTAATTTGGATGTAGTCCTTCCTATTCTTTACTTATACTCAGTGAACTGCCTCCCATCCCTCAAAGTGTTTCTTTTGTTTTGTTTTCTTAACCTGGAAAATTAGAGGAAATTTGAAAAGTAAGTGTTGTGGTTTTGGTTACATATGCCCAAAAAATGAAAGGGACTATTCCCATATTTTGGGGCAGAGAGAATGAGACAGGCAGAATGGTGTATATGTATACATATATAATTCCAACACTGATCTGAATTTCAGTTTTATCTGGACTTAATTTCCTTCTGAGGTGGTTTGAACATGGAGATTCTCAGAAACTGGCATATATTTTTAATTCCTGGGCCTGACAAGCATGTCAGGTCAGATTCTTCTCACTTGTAAATTGTTTTTTGATCTCCTAAACAGCACTGCACCACATTTTTGTCTACAGAAAAAGGAAGACTTCAGAAAGGGCATGTTGTTGATTTTGATAGGCATTTTTCACAAGGAAGTCCTTCTAGTTTAAGTGCTGAAGAAGTTACCTTACAATTTTACACTGTAAAAAGTACCTACATAATTACATTGTACTGTAATCATTAAAACTATACACCTGAGTAAGTTTTTTACAACCAACCAAATCATCTAGACCTGTCACATTTCTAAAAACCAGCTTTTTTGTCATGTGTCACTCTTAACGTAAACAGACACTACATACGGAATAAACTAAAAACTCTAGTGGAAACGAGTGTGCTGACCATTTCTATGAAAGGGACTATACAGTCAGTACACTGCACTGCAGATAAAGGATATGACTTGAACCAAGTGTGTAAAATTCTATCATTTTATCATGTGTTTTTCTAGGTTAAATTTCCGTTTTCTGCTTGAAACAAATCAAAACAAAGCAAGCCCTCTATTTTCATGGTAAAGAAAACAGTCTATCCTTTCCAGAATAAAACATTCATATTGATACAGCCACATGCATAGGATGTGCAAAGCTCTGTGACCTTTCTCTGATAAGTACAGTCCTCATGAGTTTATTCTCTTTTGATATGTTTGAATATTAGTTGTTTTTTGCCTTGCAAACCTCTTCCTTTTCCTGCAGTCTGCTTGAATTTTCACAAAAATTTGGGGTGATTAAATGTTGCTAATTGTTTTTATACACCAGGATGCATATTCTTCAGAATCAATAATTTTATGTGTTTATTTTCACAAATATTCCTTTACCTAATTTTCTCCTATTTAGCTTGTCCAGCTCTTTTTATATGTCTGGTTTGTATACATCATATTTTCATTTGGTCAGTCTGTTCTTTTCTGTCTTGATGAATTTTATATTTTTTAATAATGTGAAATGTCTTGGATCCAGTTAAGATTATTCAGTAATGTTTTCTCACAGGAATTAACATTCAGTCCACAAAGAAAGAACGGTATCATATTCTCAGTCAAGATCCTAGACCACTGAATGTTTTATCAGGATTACTATTTCTAGTACGTAAAAAAAGAAAAATAAGTATATTTATCATAGATTTTCAGTCCTTGTCTCTCATACTCCTAAAACTATGAATGATGTATTAGACTTGGTACAGCACCATCACTAAGTACTGGAGATACACCTAGTGTAGTAGTATATGTTAAATAAGTACCATTCATTACTTCCCTACAGACAAGGAATTTAAAATCCATCAATTCCTCACATGTGAGGCAGATTGCGATTTACATGTTAAAGTGCCCAAGTGAATTGATTTGCATAGGAAAGACTTCAGGGGCACTGAAACAAAGGATTAGTGAGCATGACAAGAGTGCTATTAGCATAGAGAATACAGATTCTCCTACAACACACCCTTCAAACAATGTAAATATATTCATCATGAATATATAGATCTTGGTGGATTTCCCAGCCAGGAACAAAGCAAAGGTCTTGTCTCAAGAGCAGCAAATCTAAAGACACAAATACTGGGCGAGCCTCTAAGCAGAGTCAGAGAGAGGGATCTGCCTTCCTTACACCGAACTCCGCTGACCTGGGTTTGTGTCAAGTGGTAAAATGTAAACATTTACATCTGAGCTATTCTGCTAGATTTCCTTTTACTGACAGTGTATGGAAATAGGAACTTAGTGATGTGTTTCATCTTATCCTGAGGCAGACCTCTAAAACAATCAGAAGAATTTCCTCTTACTATAATTGCATATTTCTCTTTGCTTTTTTTTTGTAATAGAAAATAACTACAGAGATAGTTACCTAAGTTTCTGTTACAGATAATGCAGAACTCATTAATATGGTCACTGGAGCCATACGGATATGCAGTTGAAACCTGAACCCCTGTGTTGTAGATATGTCCAATGAAAATCAACTGCCTAAACAAAAACTGGCATTGTGTGGTTCTGTGGAGTATCCTTCCTTCCTTATCTTTCCTTCCTATCTCCAGTGGGGAGCAGGTTTGCTGCATCTCACACATGCCTGTCTTGGATGCCTGGGGAATCTCAAATGGCAGAAGGTGCCTGTGTTTTGTTACCTAACTCAAAAGTTAGAATCACACTTTGCAGTGAAGTAATACTGAGAAAATCTTAAACTGTTGTAGTCCACCCAAGGAATGGGATCTAGTATACAGTGTACAGTTAGTTTTCCTTATTATTTGTAGAGTTCAGTGAAGTCTGTGAAGCAAATCTAGGGAGTATAACAGCCAATTTCTACAGTGCAATTTTAAAGGGGTGAATGTTTTCCTACAGTTCCACGTGACTGATAAATTCAATGGACAGTTGCTGGCTACGTGAAATAATCATAGAATAATGGAATGGCTTGACTTGGAAGGGACCTTAAAGACCATTGAGTTCCAACTCCTCTGCCATGGGCAGGGACACCTCTCACTAGACCAGGTTGCTCAAAGCCCCATCCAGCACGACCTCGAACACTTCCAGGGATGGGGCATCCACAGCTACTCTGGGCAACCTATTTCAGTGCCTCACCACCCTCACAGCAAAGAATTTCTTCCTAATAGCTAATCTAAATCTCCCTCTTCCAGTTTAAAACCCTTACCCCTTGTCCTGTCGCTACACTTCCTGACAAAAAGTCCCTCTCCAGCTCTCCTGCAGGTTCCCCTCAGATACTGGAAGGCTGGTAGAAGGTGTCCCCAGAGCCTTCCCTTCTCCAAGCTGAACAGCCCCAGCTCTCTCAGCCTGTCTCCATAGGAGAGATGCTTCATCCCTCTGATCATCTTCATGGCCCTCTGCTGGACCCATTATAACAGGTCCATGTCCTTTCTATGTTGAGGCAACTGAGCTACTCATCAGGAGTGTTTCTGTTGTTTCTGTTACCTTTTTTTGCCTTTATACATGTGAAATAAAATGCTACTATATAGTACTTCTCAATTAAGTCCCATTTTAATACTACCTTAATGATATCCACTTGGTTTTCTTTCTATCTGATTTTATATTTTACTTTTACGTGATGGGAATATTCTAATATGGTGTTCTATTAAAGTGGACTTTCTGTGTACTCCACAGAGGCATTACAGTGCCCAGTGTAATGGCTGTAAGAGTTTTCATTTTGTTCTAGTCTTGCTCATTCCACAATCCTTCTTGATGCAAATGTGTTCTGCTTATTTTTATTTCAAATTTATGAAACATCTGGACTGAAAAGCCTCTTTAGATCAAGTATTTCAAGTGTTTAAAATTGCAAATTATTTTCAAGGCCTTCAACAGCACAACGAGCACTTTCCTGCAATAGATAATACAGCAGCACAGAGTAAATAGAACCCAGACCTACACCAAAGACATTCAGATTATGAGTCTTAAAGCGAAGAACGTGCAGTGTCTTCACAAAGTCTGTCTTTAGCATTATCAAGAGTAGTTTGCACAGGCTTTGTCTACAGTCAGTAAAAGGGGAAGTCTCTCCAGTAGTTGATTCAAAGCAAAAATTTTAGACTCCTCATAATCAGCCCCATCAAAACTTCTCCACTCCACCATCTGTAAAGGCAGCCTTGATGAAATAGTCTCTCTCAGCTAAATCTAACTTTTGCAAATGTTTTCATTTGTTTTTCCTAGGGTGATTTGAAGCATTACACATAAGTGTTAATGAACCACTATGCCAAAACAATAGAAATTCAATGCCACTAGAGCAGATTCCAGTTCTGGAGTGTCTTCTCCAAGTTCTAGTCTCCTCTTTTACTGCTAAGGTCCCTGTTGCACATGATGGGCAATCATGTAAGCCACGGGGCTAGGAATATGTTACAGCAAAGGTAAAGGAATCTCAGTTGTGGTTCCTCCTTAGTGACTTAGCCCAGTGCTTTCTACTGTGTCGTTCACCTTAACAAGGGAGGTGCCTTCCAGATACCTTATTACTTCTCCTATTCAGAGTGGTGTGGGTTGTAAATACAGGGCTTTGCAGGAACAGGGACAACACTGGACTGTTACACGTCACTTTTGGGAAAAAAGTGGCCAGAGAAAAGTGACCTTCCGACTGTAGGCTACCAGTTGTGGGCAAGCAGAAATTAACTCAGGGTCTTTGTACACTTTCATACCACGCTGATTGAAAGTTCATTCTGGACTTTACCTAACCCAGTTTCTGCTGTTTCCCCTCCAGGACGTTTGAGTGTTAAATGGCATTGATTCTTTCTATGGAGATAAAAGACTGCAAATAAATTAACATTAAAAGGGATATGCCCTTGAGAAAGCCATTGGCAAAACACTGAGCTAAAGAACATCAGCTTTAAAAGATTTGGCTGAGGTTAGTGTTCTTGATGTCTTAGTATTGTGGCACTGACTGCAAAAGTGAAATTCTTTGTCTTCTGTAACATATTGCCCAAGGCCCTAAGGCTACCAGGATTTAGAACAGAAGTATCTTTATACACAGACACAGTCCCACTAAAGTCAGGTTATTTCAGGGTTGGGTCCCTGTTTTCTCCTTTTTGAAATGATGTTGCATATTCTTGCATAGTGCTGCTGTCCTCTTTAACTACAAAAATATTTTTTTTACAAAAGCCCCAAATGTGGTTATCTAATAGACATTTGCAGACGTTCAGAGCAAATCTTTTGACTCTTAAAGATTCTGATACTGAATGTGCAGGAGGAACTTAGTAAAACCTTATATTCATTAAGTTTTATGAATTTCCTGTTGTATATGGAAGATTTTTGGTGTACTTGTTTTTACTTTAAAACAGAGAAAAGCTGTTCTCTATTGCTTTTGGTCTATTTAGAACACAAATTAATTGAGGCCATGATTCTGTTAGGAGAACGCAGTCATATTTCTAGCAAAAACACCATGAAAATTTAATCTGTGTCTGAGAGACTTTTGACCTTGCAAACTTGCAGGGTATTTATTATTCCTATTTTATTTTATGTCGGGAGTCCTCACATTCATCTGTTCTCTTTAAATATTTACATTGTAACTTCTCTGGGTAAAGTACCAGGTGCTTAGTTTCTACATAATGCTCATTATTTGTGCTGCTCCCCTTCTTGACCATTTTCCATTTTGTCAAGGGGTCTTCCAAAAGTACGAAATAAAAAAAAAAAAACACCTTGTCTTGACTACTTTTTATTAATTATATATTGTAAATTATCTTTAATAATTACTTCAGTGAAGTATGAAAAATAACTTATTTAATGCAATTGCAACCTTCCATTTTTAATATATTGGTCTTACCTTCCCAATTTTCCCTCTATGATCATTCACTTTCCTCTTTCTCAGGAAATAAATCTAAGTCTTCCAACCTCATTTATACTTTATATTTCATATTTTATTTATAATCTTTGTTTCAATTGCCTTTACTGGTAATTTATTCCACTTGTTCATTTATCTTTTTATGAAATACATAAATTCTGTCCAAGTTCCCTAATTTGCCTGGTTTGTTTATTATGTCTTGTTATACCTTCTAGATTTTAACCCCTGCTTAGGATATAGATGTGTTCAGGTTCTGAATTGTTCCTTTCTTCCTCCCTCACAATTTTGTAGTTCCCTTTCACTGTTTTGTATTTTATATCCAAGTATTTCCCAATGCCTATTAGGTCACATGGAACAACAGTGCTGTACTGTTACAAAAAGGCATAGTTATATTAGTCAGGTAGGGGATGATCTAAGCAGATTTCTTACCAATGACTTTTAGAAGACTTAAAGTTCCAGAACATAATATTGTTCAAGGTTTGATTATTTAAGTAGCTAGCCTCTTTGAAGCACTGAAAGAATATTTACAGTACAGTCACTAATATGAACCATTATATTCCAGATTGTTTCCCGAGATGCTTTCCTTATGCGATAAATAAAATGATCATATAAGAGTTTCCTTTCATTTGTTTTCTCTTACTATATACTTGATTCTTTTCTAGGTTTCATATCTGGTCCAAGACAGAGTATATAGGAATAGGCTTTCACATCAGTTTATCTAAAACGTTCTTGTTCTCCTTTTTGAGGTCCTGTGAGGAACTTCTGTGATAAGGAAATACAAGATAACATCTGAAGAAAATATTCTAAACACAATGAATATCTGTAGAAATTATATTTAGATCCTCTGGATTCAACCCTCTGAAATATAGGCAAGTGGTCCTAACTGGTCATTTATTCTCCTTCATTGATGAGTGGAAAAAGACAAGAAACACCACACAGGGACAGGATTCTACCTGTCCTAAGACAGACACCTAAGTTAACCTCCTCAGACTTCACCTGGTGTGATTTTGAGTAATATCAGTTAACACTTTCCCAAATAGCTCTTGAGCACAGTTCAGGAACGAGAATGTGCTAGGGACTATTCACAACAGGTATGTCATGCATGGCACATGGTTTTGAGGCCGTAACAGTTTACTAGCAAAGGTGCAGGACATTATGCATCATCCTGCCATATTCCTCAAATATGATTAACGTTCTGACAAATATAGTCTAGATGTCTAAACTTCAAATTACTTGAACAAAAGATTACCTCACGGGCACCTTTCTTCATTAGTATTACAATCACATGGATTCCCCTCTTCATGAAAGTAATTGCTAAAGCAACAGCAGGACTTTGTCTTACACATTTGTGTTCTATAATAAAATTCAATGAATGAAAACAAAAATACCAGCAACCAAGGCTCAGATTCACCACTTCTGACTTCAGCTACTAACTTCCAGGAGAGAAGATGAGTCTCTACAGCTAACAGGAAAAGGTGTGCTGAATTAATTTCAGTGACCACACTCCGCAGTCATCTTTAGCTCATACACCACCATTTCAAAAAATATCTAATGTAGTAGTTTACTTTTCTATTTTTAATAACTGAAGAAAGGGGGAAAAGTGTAACAAGCACTGTCTCTTCTCTTTGGGGACATCTTAGAACTGGCTGTAATGTCCTTTCCTCATTTAACAGTAATAATATTCAAATGGAAAGAAATATTCTTTGACTTTCTTATTTTGTTGTATTTGAGAAAATGTCATCACCTGTGGAAAGCAGATGGATCAAAATTCTTTACTAGCTTCTTTCTTTGTATTTTTCTATAGAAAGATGACAACTCATAATAAAAGCTGAAATGTATAGAAAGTATTATTGAAATTAAATAATGGCAATTCTACTCTGTGTAACTTTTCAGACTCTTTTTTTCTGTCTTACTAATGACTCAAAGTATTTTTTTTATAACTACTTTGCTGATACAAATATCACAATACCAGGTTTTCAAGGTGGAAAGAAAAAATATACTTCTAAGACAAAGGTAAATTTCACTTCACATAATACACAAAGTGAAATCTCTATACACACTAGGCACAGGGCCAGACTTTCAAAGGGTTCAATACACAGCAGGTCTACTTGAGAAAAAGGTTTTTAGGAATTCACTTATTTAGGTGTTGTAGTAGGAGATATCAGGTTTGAAATATTTTGAAACTCTGAGCAGTATTTATGCATACTGTAAGAACATTAGATATGCCCTAATGCAACAAAGGCTCACCTTACCCTGTGCTGTCTCTAACTGTGGCCACCAGAGTTGCTTAGGAATTAGTATAAAACAAAGGGTAAACATGATGAGTGATCTCATCTTAGCTAGGTCTCCTTAAATCCCAAAGATTTAGGGCATTCCTGATAGGGATGTTATGCCATAGGTCCTGTAGCACAAACCAAAGCTCACTTATACAATCAGACATATGCAATGCAATTGTTTTCACAGCAGGAGCAGTGTATCCTGCAGGAATAAGAAACTGTCTGGAAAAGGAGGATTCTGAGGAGAAATATGGTATTGGTGTTGGCTGCAAATGCAAAAGGATCTAGATTAGTTGCACTGCTACACAGAAACCACATTATTTTTGTTGCCTTTCCCCTATTTTGATTTGTTTTACAAGAAACTATATCAGTTTGTCTTCTCATTTTATAAATGTAACAAAGTCTTTCTGTAGTTCCAGGTCTGCACATCCACCTTTTTTCCTTTACTGTACTGGAATATTTATGAAACAAATTCTGGGGTTCTTTTCAGATTTATCCCAAATTCATTAACACAATAAAGAACAGATCCTTCTGCACAATAAGGGAGATTACGAGGTAACTGCTTTTTCAGACAATTATTATCAAACCTTCTTTGTCAAGAATTAGATTTACAGAGGAGAGTTAAGGGAGTATCCATGTAAATATGGACACATTGACAGTATTCTTCTTCTAAAAAGAAGGAAAAGCAAATTTACGCATTCTGAGCACAGTTCCCTCAATAACTCAACAAGGGACAGACTTTGTTTTCCCTTTACTAGCTCCTCTAGGGTACTTTATGGACCAGTTCTCTCATCTCAAGTGTCTGATCCCAAGACATAAATTAATTTTAGATGCACCTTTTATTCTGTGTGGCTGCTGAGGCAATATTCACTATTTATTTTGGTTGCCATGGAGATAATTGACTTCCTGTGGTGGTAAGAGCCTTGTTTGGGGTATTAAAGGGGCTTGGGTCCAGGGATTCTTTAATTTTCATGCCGTGAAGACAGTAATTTCATCAACAAAACCTTTGTAAGACTTCTCTCCCTTATAATTTGTGTCATTCTTGTTATAATCTTGTGAATATTTGGTTTTTTTTCTTCCACGTTCTTTTTGTAGTTCAGCCTGCACACTCCACAGTGCTGACTCAATCCACAGGGAAGGGCAGATAATCTATTTATTAGTGCTGTACATTGGTCAGGCACAAGGTCTCAACAGCATATTTTCTGATAGAACATCAACACAAACAAAGATAATAAAACATTTGATTATAACATAGCCTTCAAGATGAACTGGTTAGAATTCAGAGACAGATGTTTCAGACAAACAATCCTGTACTAAGGCTGTCAATAAAGAACAAAAAGCAAAGGCCATTCAATTTATATTAGCTGTCTTTCTTACACAGCACTAAAATTTGGACACCTTGTATCAGACCTTCAAACTAGAGATGTCAGCATCTGTATATTCAGCAAAGAGAGTTAGGCATGTTGTAAACTACAGTCCAGTAAAGTACCTTCTAAGAAGTTCCAAAAGTAGAGGTCCCATGGGCTAGGGCTCTGGAAGATAGCCAGGTTCAAGAGAGCTGGATGATGTTCAAATATCACTTTTTCTAAGCTCAGGATCTGTGTATCCCTAAGAGCAAAAAATCAGGCAAGGGAAGCAGGAGACCCACATGGCTGACCAGGGAGCTTCTGAAAAAGCTCAAGTGGAAAAAAGAAGCTTACAGGGCATGGAAGAAGGGAGTGATCACTTCTGAAGTTTACAAGAATGCTGTTAGAATATGCAGGGATGAAATCAGGAAAGCCAAGGCCTCCTTGGAATTAAATCTGGAAAGAGATGTCAAAGTCACTAAGAAGAATTTTTTCAAATATATTGGAGGCAAAAGGAAAACTAGAGAAAATATGGGTCGGCTGTTGAATGAGACAGGTGCCATGGTGACAGAGGTTGTAGAGAAGGCAGAGTTGCTGAATGCCTTCTTGTTTCAGTCTCTACCGCTCAGGTCAGCCCTCAGGAGTCCCAGACTTTGGAAGTAACAGAGAAAGCCTGGATGAAGGAAGATTTTCCCTTGGCTGAGGAAGACCAAATTAGGGAAAAGTTAAGTACATTGGATATCCACAAACCCATGGATGCTGATGGGATGAGCTCGCGAGTGCTGAAGCAGCTGGCAGAAATTGTTGCTGAGCCACTCTCCATCATCTTTGAAAGGTCCTGAAGAGCAAGGCAAGGTGCCCAAGGGAGGACTGAAGGAAAGTCAGCGTCACTTCAGTCTTCAGAAGGGCAAGAAGGAGGACCCGGGAAACTACAGACCAGTCTGTCTCTCCTCCATCCTTGGAAAGATGATGGAATGATTCATTCTGGACATCATCTCAAAGCATCTGAAGGAAAAGAAGGTTATCAGAAGTAGTCAACATGGATTCACCAAGGGGAAATCATGTCTGACTAATCTGATAGCCTTCTATGATAGCATAACTGGATGGATAGATGGGGGAAGGACAGCGGATGCTGTCTACCTTGACTTCTGCAAGGCTTTTGACACAGACTCCCACAGCATCCTCACAGGTAAGCTTAGGAAGTATGGATTAGATGAATGGACAGTGAGGTGGATTGAAAACTGGCTGAAAGACAGAGCTCAGAGGGTTGTGATCAGTGGCACAGAATCCAATTGGAGGTCTGTAACAAGTGGGGTCCCCCAAGGGTCAGTAGTGGGTCCAGTCCTCTGCAATATTTTCATCAATGACCTGGATGAAGGGATGGAATGTATCCTCAGCAAGTTTGCCGATGACACAAAACTGGGAAGGGTGGCTGACACATCAGAAGGCTGTGCCACCATCCAGTGAGACCTGAACAGACTGGTGAATTGGGANCTTAAAGGGTGGATGTCAAGAGAAAGGGACCAGTCTTTTTTTCAGTGGTTCCCAGTGAGAGGACAAGAGGAAATGGGCACAAACTTGTACATAAGAAGTTCCATCAAAACATGAGGAGGAACTTCTGTTCTTTGAGGGTGGCAGAGCACTGGAATAGGCTGCCCAGAGAGGTGGTGGGGTCTCCGTCTCTGGAGACATTCAAAACCCACCTGAATATGTTCCCGTGTTGCCTGTTTTATGTAGAACTGCTTTGGCAAGGGAGTTGGACTAGATGATCTCCAGAAGTCCCTTCCAACCCCATATCATTCTGTGATTCTGTGGTGTGTAAGTTCCTGAAACAAGTGCTTCCAACCAGAAAGTAGAGCAAAGTACTTTGTGCAACACTCAGTTACGTTTGGGGACAGATGTGGAGGGTTTAGTCTTTGAAAAAAGATATTTCAGCAGTTTGGCTCTGGCCAAGAAGGTCTAAAGTTGGAATGGTTAATTTTGGTGAAATCCCTGTGCGTAGTATCCATCACTTTCCTTGTGTCATTCACAACAGCTACTGTCCTCTCTTCTGAGTTCAGGTATCATCATGTTAACTATGAACATGAATTATTTTGCTTAAATAAGCAAAAAGAAGCTGAGGCTAATTTTTGGTGTCCTGTTCACATAGTTCTGAGCCTACATGTACCTGCTTAGGATTTATACACTCTTCAGAGTAATTTGCTGCAGCTCAGCATAACCCTGTGACAACAATCAGCACCCAGGATCCATCAGGATGGATGGCAGCAGGGACCGGTGGACAGCACTGCTTTCCATATCCATGTCCTATCTATATCGCAACAAAATTCAATGTGATGTGGCACATCAACAGACATGCTTCCACCATGCATATCTTGAACTTGAGATGGTACTGCAAGTCCCTGAGGAATAATACCTCTACATCCTCCAGCTGCAGTGGTAAGCTTATGCATTTCCCAAGCACAAGGCATCCACTGAAGGCACTGTAAAACCTTTGGACAAATCTTCATTAATAGCAAGAATTAAAGGAGAATTTGTCCTGCTTCCACACTAACAGTGGATAAAAGCATATAAACACAGGAGGGATTATAAATGAAATCTACATTAATCCCACGATTAGCTCTCTGCTCTCCAACCCCCACCTCCTATATTGAGGGTTATGCCCTTTAAAGCAGCAGATCTGTTACAGTTAACAAAAAAAAAACACATAATAGTCATTGCAGTTCTTTTCTAATGCATTGGGAGTTTTGGTCTGGTTTGTTTTATATTTGGTGTACAACACCAAAGTGCTCACAGGTATTACATTCAGGAGTATACTTTTGCTCCATGGAAATGATGTCATTTGTTCCTAAAGCATCTCACAGCAAAGGAAAAAAAAATTAAAATCAATAATAAAAATTGAAATCTTTCAAAACAAGTAATAGTAAAACAAAACTTTAGAAATCTCCTTTTAAGTGTACAACACAAAATCAATTTGCCATGACCCTGAGAGTCAGCTATTCTTGCCCTTGTGACAGCAGAAGAAAAAAGAAAAGAAACTAATTAAAGCAGTACATAAAAGTCTTTTGCTTCCCAAAGACTTTGGAGAGCTTTTGAGCTAGAAGAACACTAAAAGCAAGCTTTTGAATTTTTATCAATACTGTCTTATAATATTTTCTTGGTGTCTGACACAGCATTAGCCTTCTGGTATATCTGTCACTTTTCTCCTCTTTCCTTTGCATGAAGATTTTTCTTTAGGAAGGCTGTAATCTGAGAACCCCTATTGCTCCTGCAGTTATCCTGCCTCCTGTGCTTATAGTCTGTCCACCTAATCCATTATTATTTGTTTATTAAGGTTCCTTTTTTATATACTTAACACAATCTACATCTGAATAATAACTTAAGATTTAAATCTGAAGATATCCAGGCAGTAGTAGAACACACATACTGGACAAGAGGATTGATCATACCAGCACAACATACTGGATTTTTTCAAAAAATACAGAATAGCAACATAGTCTTCAGCAATCATGAAAAAGCAATTTTTAAGCAACTGGTTTCTGGGTTGCTTTTGTGTTCAGCTGAAATTTCTATTAATCTCTTTCCTTAAATTAACTGAACTGAAGCATTCAGGGATCCTTTCACAAATGTTCATTCCTCTGCAATATTCCTTGCAAAAGAAGAGCCTAATACAATGCACATGTGAGAGATATGAAGAGGAGATAACAATAGGAGTACTTAATTTTGATTTTCTAAAAAAAAACTTAAATGCAGCTTTCCTTACTTGCACTGCAAATGTAATTACTGTAAGAGGTGTTTAAAGCACTATGATGTCTTTCTGCCCACATCTGCACTGATACTGCATTTAGAAATCCTGAATAGAGAAATCCTATTTTCCTATTATAAGGTCAAGTTATATCAAGTTCTTGCTAGCAAAAAAAAAAAGATCTTCAGCATCCTATTGGAATGTTAATATATCTAAAACCTCTGAGACTCAATATTGTGATCTTTCTTGATGATTTACTGCAGATAAAACTCCTGTGCAGCTCCAGCAGCACTTTAAAACACAAGATTTTTCTAAGTAGAAAAAGATTTTCAAGATAAAGTAATCATATGAAAAGATTCAATCTAATGTCACTCAGTTTGGAAACCTGTGTTCTAAAAATCCAACATGCAGAGAGTGTTCAAATATAAAATAAGCTCTTTCCCACAAAGATATGGTAAATGTGAACTCCTTGCATCTTAATATGGTTCAAGAGCCCAGTACAAATTTTATAGTTGCAAAAAAGGTACCCAATAAAAGAAATAGATACAGAATCTAACCCTTTTTTCTATCCTATCCACTTCATATTTATTCATCATCTGCTCTGAACTGTGAACACAAATATCAGGTTTACAAACTACAAGCAGAATTCCAACAAAGGTACAGGATTCCCATATTTTTGACCATATAAAATACGTGCATAATTTCTGCAGAGTAAAATTAAATTCCCCTTCCAACAATGTAAAGTTTGAGCCCAGGAAGAGACCAAACTAGAAGCAGTAGCAGGTGTTTGCAATCCTGAATTCATTAATGCTGCAGGTTAATAACAAATAACAGGTGGTAAATACATTTAAAAAACAATAAACAAACAGCCATTCAAAAATTAACATTTCTGGTTCTTGCACTTACATATTTTGAACAAATGCATCCTACAAATATGGTGAATGTTAACTTTTAGGCTTATAATGCAAACACAGGGAACCTGACATTTTTCTGATGAACAATGATGTTGTAGCTTTGTGGATTTTGGAAAACTAGTGACTGGATTTTCTAAAATAAACCTGATTTGTGAATAACCTTAAGTATGCACCACATTGAAAAACTACCCAGTTAAGATCTGCTGCTTGTCTTACTCTATCTCATTAAAAGCTTTATTAACTCGATGGATATTGGAATAAGTTCTTTAGGATTGCTTCCAAATGACTTTTATTCCAGCTAGTACGGCATTCCCATGCAGAACGATGGTAATGAATCAACACAGTGAAGTAAAATCTTGATAGTCAGTGTTATGTTGGGGTTTTTAACGTCAAAATTTTATATTTAGTTTTAAATACATTTCTGAAGAATATATTTTTGGAAAAGCAGTATCAAAATTATATATTCCCTGTTTTCTTTCCTATGCATTCAAATAATACTGACCCCCAGAAGAGGCAATTTTATCTGTTGCACAAGGCCTATGTTTAAGGACCAATATCTTACAGCCACATAAGGCTATAAAGGTGAGCTTTACCATTGAGAAGGGGCCTCAACTTCTCATAATGGAAGGTCAGAAAACATCAAGCCATAAAACAGTGACATTATTATGTATAGAAAAGCTATTTTACAGAAGGTAATTTTTAGAGGCTTCAAAAATTTATTAGCTATCATTTTCCTTTCTGTCTGTATCGCATGCTCTGGAGGGCATGGTAAAGAAGCCAACCTGACTCAAAGCAGAAGGTCATGAAAAATAGTAATAATAAAAAAAAATGAACCAATATATTTCTAAAACTTTCTTTCTTTTTCTTTTAATTTATTTTTTTTTATTTTTCAAATGCACAGCATAAACAACATGTATAATAGTATTGTGTGGTCTGTAGGATATATGACATATGATAATGGAGCAATAAGAGTACCTAAATTCTCAGCTAGTAACCATTGTTGCCAAGCTATGCATACCAGCTCAGGATCTTGCTCTCTTTTCTGATCCCCCCAGATATTCAAGTTATCAAAACCATCGAGATATGCTAGCCACCTGATATATAGAGATTAAGTCACATAAATTATTTATTTGCTTATACACACTGATACTTTTTAATTATTATTGATTCCTACCTTCTCCAGTTAACCAAAAGGACCCAAGGAATTTGCAAGCTGACTAAATGCTCACAGAGATTCATAGTGGGGCCTCTACTGAAGATGGGATTGAGCTCTAAACTCATAACTATTGAATGTTTTTTGTATTTGAGTCTTTATATATGTACCCCCAAATCGCATTTATCATGTATGTTTCTTTTTAATTTTCTTTTGGTCATCATCCTTGTGTTTCAGAAGCTTGAAACAATGTATCTCCAAAGTACAGATTATGCCATTTTCCAGCCAGACCACTAACCTAAAAAGAGATTTAAGACTTGCCTACACATATCCTACACTGCACGACTGGGAATGTCACCTGCTGCAGAGAGTCTTGAGCTGATACCAGTCCAAGCCAATAAGCTTATGTTTATTGAAGAGTGTATGGAGGCTTGAAATTGGAAAGACTCCTTCTTTCGCATGCATAATTTTTTTCCATAACTAAGCTGACACACCCACACAGCACAACAAAATTGTCCATTAGTCTTTTGTGTCACACATAAAACATCCAGAACTTGAGTTTTGATTCTTTTGATTTCACTTCCAATCTGTAGGTGTTAGGATTTCTCCAGTCATTCTCAAAATGGAGAACATGAGAGGTTGGGGGATGACAATCTAGTAACATCTGTTCCTTTCTGTTGTCCAGAAAGGAAGATGACTGCATCAAAAGAAGCATGGCCAGGTAGTGAAGGGAGGTGATTTTACCCCTTTACTCTGCTCTCATGAGACCCCACCTGGACTACTGTATCCAGCTATGGAGTCCTCAACACAAGGAGGACATTGACCTGTTGGAGTGAGTCCAGAGGAGGGCCGTGAAGATAATCAGAGGGCTGGAGCACTTCTACCAAACACGCTGAGAGAGTTGGGGTTGTTCAGCCTGGAGAAGGCTCCGGGGAGACATTGTAACTGCCCTCTAGTATCTGAAGGAGGATACAAGAAAGCTGAAGAGGACTTCTTACTAGGGCATGTAGTGATAGGACAAGGGGTAATGGCTTCAAACTGAAAGCAACCACCTGAAAAGTATAAGGTGATCTCAAATCAAAAGGGTGCACTGAAAGAGAGGCAGATTTAAGATTGCTTAGGAACCTTAAAAAATACATTTGATAATTTAAGTGCTTGGCTTTGCAGCTCTGATATTCTGGTAGTTTAGTAACATAAAAAACTGTGGAAAAAATACCTCTTTACGATCAGGATTTTCAAATCGATAATTACCATTTTCTAGAAGAATCAAACTGAGAATAAGGTCTACTTTCCGCTACAGAGAACTGCACAGACCACTCAGAAGAGCTATCAGGAGAGCTAGAATTTGCAGCTCTGCAGTGCAGGTGTCTCTTCCTTGAGCTAATGGAATTTCCACAGCAGCTGCCACACAGAGTCATCCTTCACCTGGGACACATATCTAGAAGAGAGAAAGCACATATTTTGTGTGCTTGCACACTACCCTAGTGAGGTTCACAGATGCTGGCTGACACTAGAATACCACAATTTCGTGGTCCTTCTTAACAACATCTGCTATAAGCAAATCTAGCAGCAAGGGGACAAGGTTCAACTGAAGTATACAGAGAGAAAACATTATTTTAGAAGTCATAAATCATTCTCACAAGTAAAGACTAAGCATACACTCTTCAATCAGACAAAGCTGAAGTCAACAGCATTGAACCTGACAGAGAAATTCATGATGAGGCCTTAACAACACACTGTAGGGAAATGAGGGGAGAGAGCTGCTCATGGGATGTGTAAAATTGGTGCATATGATGGGGTTATTCGCTGGTCTTTCTCGATAACCCTTTGTCACTAGCTTGCCTTTCATCACTATTAGACAAGTTTTTATTTATAAAGGTCATTCACCCTGAAAGAAACTTAAGGCTAATGAACTCTGTCCAGGTCAAGCTTTTCATGAGATTAAAGCTTTTCAATACGTCTGCATATTTCCTTACTGAACAGTATGTTTATATTTCTCAAAAGGGAAGATAATCTTTCCAAACAGTATTAACATGCTTTATTGCACTGGATTTTACATGCATTCCAAAATTATGCTCTTTATACATAATGCCCAAAATATTTAGAAGAATATTTATGTTTCAGTTCCAACAACTTTTTAGGTGAAAAATTCTTACTAAATAAGCTGACTAGAACATCATTAAAATTTCTTCACTTTTTAAGACCCTGCATGATTGTTAAATGTATTATTTTGTTGCGATACATTAAAAACAAAATTCCACAAATGTCTTTAGTAACATGCCATGAAAAGTGACCATCTGTTTGCTGCCATTATTTTTAATCATGTCTATATAATGCTTGGTACAGAAATAAAACGTATCACCAAGCCTCAAACCAGCTGGATTAACATGTTATTTAGAAATTCTCCTGTTTGAACGTTCTGTCTTTCTTAGGTTTCTTGAAGAAACATGTACAGAGCACTTCTTGGATTGACACAGCATCCCACTACTTTAATGGTTCTTTGGGGCATTCTGAAGCTATTTTGCAGGACTGGCCTGATGCCTCACAACATTTACAAACATATGTGTGTATATAGAAAGTTGAGATAGGATTCATTGCCATTCCTAGTATAGAAATTTTTGGCACGAGGAACCAACACTTCCAAAGGCATGCAATGATCAGATAAGAAAAATATTGGGAAAACTATCTGAGCATAATTGATTTAGTTTCTTAGAAAGTGTAAAACTGTTAATTTAGCCACATACACATGCTAGCCAAAGGACTGATAGCAGACTTTTATCTATATTGTCAGCTTCAAAACTACAAACCTTTAAACTAAACAATTTATTTAGTTAGGAACACAGGACTGAAGAGGACCTCTTGACCCTCTGAATTTGTTTTCAGGCAAGCAAGTTACTCCAGAAGGCTTCACTAAAGTTATTTCACATATTCTTTTATCATAATCTAGAAAATGCTTCCACATATCTAGAAAAAATAAAACTCTAAAATATAGTTTCTACACAGCTGTGTAACATTGGTAGTGAGCTAAACACAGACCTGGTACATTCCCTCTGGATTCTAGATGCTAACCCAGAAGAAGGCATCTTCTGTTTCTTCAGGTCCAAATCTCTCACCCTCAGGTATCTTCCAGATACCCTAGAAATTCTTGAATGGCACTCAACAATTATGTTTAGGCAATTGAACAGAACCTAATGAGACACAGTGGGTGGGATTTAGCTTACAGGTTGAGAAGACCAAACGTACATATCTATACGTAGAACTGTACATGTGAACTACCTAAATTTCCATTATTCTCAGTGGTAATCTGTGGTTCAATCCAACAATCCACACGCAAGGTGCAGTGCCATTTAAGTTTATCTATGATTTCCTTCATGTCCTTTCAGAAGGACACAGCTCCACTACAGGTCTTAGATCATATCTGTCAACCCTATGTGGGTATCTCAGATACCCTACAGTACCTCAGAGATTGCGATATTTATCCTCCTACTGGTCAATACAGTCAGAGGAGTCTGAAGAGCCATCCAGATGACAAAATGTATGTGACTAGTGTAGGATAAACTTGTGTCAGAAAAGTCCAGAGAAGGGCAACAAAGCTGGTGAGGAGCCTAGAGGACAAGTCCTATACGGAGTGGCTGAGGGAACTGGGATTGTTTAGTCTGGAGAAAAGGAGGCTGAAGGGACACCTTATCACTCCCTACAACTACCTGAAAGGAGACTGTAGCAAGGTGGGACTCGGTGTCTTCTCCCAAGTAGCAAGTGATAGGTCAAGAGGAAATGGCCTCAAGTTATTCTGGGGGTGGGGGTTCGGGGGGGGTGTTGGGTGTAGATTGGCTATCAGGGGGTGTTGGGTGTAGATTGGCTATCAGTAAAAATTTCTTCATGGAAAGGGTTATAAAGCATTGGAACAGACTACCCAGGGAAGTGGTGGAATCACCATCCCTGGAGGTATTTAAGACAGGTAGATATGGTGCTTAGCATCGTGGTTTAGTGGTGGTTTTGTCAGTGTTCAGTTGATGGTTGGATTCGATCTGAAAGGTGCCTACCAACCTAGACAATTATATTATTCTATGATTCTATAGCTGTAGACTGAAGTCTTTCACCATAATTCTCCATCACAGTCAAGCACAGCTATATATAATATTAGTGGCAACCATGGTCCTAAGCTACACAGCCAAGGTGGACATAAAAAAAGCAGAAGCTTTAGTCCTCTTTATGACTATGTGCCCACTCTTGTGGAGATTATATATAATGGGGTTTGGTTCCACTGTACTCTTTCCTCTCCCTGCAGAAGATCTTAGCATTCTTGACATCTACTCCTTTTACCTTTGACACTAAGAAGAGATGTTGGCTTGGTCAGTGGAAGCATAAACGTTCCTCTTCACAAAGGATAATCTTTGTTCACTATCTTTTGAAGTCAGGACATGCAGTATGTAGTAGACCTAGTGAAGTGGAAAATCCATTTCTATAGGTTCTGTAGAATGAAATACAGTTATAAAAAAAAAATATTCCTCTGCAAAGTTAAGAAAATTAACAAGAAATTAGGTTCTTTCTGTTCAAGGTTTAATCCAGTCTATAGAATTTAATAGAGAATTACATCCTTGCTATAGAGGGGTTCCTGGAGAAAGATGATTATTCTCTATTTAATTCTCCACATATTTTTCTATAAGGATAATTTCAGATTCATTCAACTGTTATGCTTCTTCTGTCACCTTGGAAATTCTCCCACTTTCATAAATTTGGCATGGATCCATCAACAGAACCAAAACCAGGAAATTTCCACTCCTAATATAAAAGTAGTACAATACCATACCGTTTCTTAACTTCCCACTTGGTAATTCTTATGTAGTAGTAACACCATCTTTTGTTGGATTTAGATTGCAATTTTTCTGTTTTATTCAGAAAATAGTCTAAAATATTTTGGAAAAGATCATGCGAAAACTCTGGTATCACAGATTACAGTACCACTATGCTAGTATCTTATTTTATTCAGCCAAGGTAAGGTCCACTTTAGTTTGATCTGTAAATGTATATGGATTGCAAGGTCATTAGGACAGAAGCTTTCCCTCCTTACATTTTTGTAAGATACTGTGTTGGGTTTGATACTGGGGGGGGTCCTAGAGTGGTAGCTTCTGTGAGAAGCTACTAGAAGTTCCCTATGCCTGACACAGCCACTGTCAGGTGTCTCCAAGACAGATTCGGCCCTGGCCAAGGCGGAGCCCTTCAGCAATGGTGGTAGCACCTCTGGGATAACATAGTTAAGAAGGGGGGAAAGTTGCACAACAGCAATTGCAGCTAGAGACAGAAGTGACAATATGTGATACAACTCTGCAGACACCCAGGTCAGTGAAGAACGAGGGGGAGGAGGTGCTCCAGGCACCAGAGGAGAGATTGCCCTGCAGCCCGTGGTGAAGACCATGGTGAGGCAGGCTGTCCTCCTGCAGCCTATGGAGGTGTAACAGGGAAACAAATGACCACCTGCAGCTTGAGGAGACAATCATTTGTCACTAGCATTATGAATGTTCTGTTCATATAAAAAATACTTTCATGTAACTTCTGTATATTTTAAAATGAGGTAATCCCAGTATAGGTCACTAAATATATTCTAAATTCTGTAACCTGAGAAGTACGAAAATACTGAAAATCGATGAGCCAAGGACCACTGGATTAGTACACACTTTTAACTGAATAGACTAACTATAATACACGGGTGCAAATGTCACTCAAACAGGACAAAAGTTACATAAACAAATGTAAATGTAAATAAATAGTGAGGTGCAACAATATCATGTAACATA
This sequence comes from Thinocorus orbignyianus, assembly GCA_013400375.1. Lineage (NCBI taxonomy): Eukaryota > Metazoa > Chordata > Aves > Ciconiiformes > Thinocoridae > Thinocorus > Thinocorus orbignyianus. The sequence continues at coordinate 117,249 of VXBW01003206.1, read as the reverse complement.
AAGATTTTCTGCTTTGGGGATCTACCCCTGAACTAATGACTTTAGGGGGTTTTAAATTCAGGAGACACAAATGTACATTTTACAAATGTTAAGGTTTACATCAGAGTCATTTGACCTAATTTGGGTGAGTTCTATGCACTTTTGTTACCTTTGTTGCTCTACTGATTCTAAAGACAGTCTGTGGCAGCTGGTTCACCAGCACAGCCTCTAGAGAGATGAGTAACACCCTCTGTGTATAGTTATAGTCAAATGAAAAAAAGAAGCCATCACCAAATACCCATTTTTAAAAAAATCTTTGTCCCTGAAAATATTTTGTGAGGAATCCAGAAGAACTGATGGTTTGCCTCATAAAGCCTTGCTTTATATTAATGTAAAGGAGGTGCTGTGAAGCTGGTGCTTACTAGCTCCAGTGAACTGTGTGCTGTTAACCACAATTTTTCTGCCAGTGTTCTGCCAGTGTCTGGGAGATTGCACTCTTAATGAATTAATAGACGGACATGCTCTGTAGTTTCTTGAGCAAATATTTCAGACTCTGCCATATCAAATTCAATTTGGATAGCAATTAATAATAGCTTTCTGTAAAGTTAGCTCTGATTCTAATACTCACTACTGCTAGAGATGGCTGATTTCTTCTCAAATTGGTCTCTGATAGTTTCAACAGAATTGTTATTATACCTGTATATAAAAGTTTCTGCGAACTTGCAATACATCTAGTTCTAGATTCCCCTCCTTTCTCAGGACATACGTGAAACACACATCTTTCCCGAACTGTGTTCCTTTCTTTTCTTCAGTTTTTAAATTGTTTGTTTAAGTTGAATCCAAGGTAACTATACAATTTTACTTGAGGATAAGTGTTGTGTAACTGCTTATAAACAAAAAAATCAGTTAAAGTTTTGTTGAGAACACTAGGGAGTCACTGAGTGGCAAAACTTACTTGCCTTCACCTCAATTTGTACTGGCAGAGCGCTGGAACAGGCTGCCTGGGGAGGTTGTGGAGTCCTCTGCTCCGGAGACCTTCAGGATCCGGCTGGATGCAGTCCTAAGTAATGTGCTCTAGGAAATCCTGCTTCAGCCAGGGAGCTGGACTAGATGATCTCTAGAGTTCCCTTCCAACTCTGGCAATTCCATGATTCTGTAAGTCCAGTTTTTAAGGTGCTAATTGAAATTTAGAGTCTGAGTACAGATTTTAATATTTCCAAGATGCCTTATGTTTTTTAAAAAAATAGTTCTAAAAGCTGTTAAATTACACTGTTTCAATCTGTACTTTTAAAATTTCTTAAAACTTTGCACACTGCAAGAAATTCACATTAACTGAGCAAAACAGAGTATTGCCTACACCATAAACACACAGAATTGATTGCTGTAGTTGCTAGACAGTGAAAATTAATTAAAAAAATAAAATCAGAGAAACTATTCAAAACAACAATAAAGCTAAAATTTAAAACACAGCAGTACAGAATGCTGCAGAACTATACAAGAAGAAAATCAAGCAAAACAAGATAAAGAAATTAAAAAACAACAAACACAAAAACAAAACAAAAAAAAACCACACCAAAAAACCCCAAATGAACAAACCCAAAACAAAAAAAAAGGGATTCATCTTCTCCTTAACATATATGAAAAGAAAACAGTGCTTTTGACTTAGGTGACAGAAAATACGTTATTTTCAGAAGAATGAAAGTAAAGAAAAATGGGAGAAAAAGAATCACCTGGACTTGTCAGCTGAAGTCCAAAGTTATTTTAAGAAGAATTGAGTATAAGATATTAATAAGTATGACTGTTACCTATCATGTCTATATGTGACATTTTTCTTCAAGCAACAAGCTTCTGTAATAGTATGTGTTTGTGTACACTTCTGAAAAAGAGAAAGAAAAGAAAAAGAAGATTTCCTGTAAGAAGAAAAGCAATATTTTTTATTGTTATTCCTGAATGATGAAACATGTAAAGAAAACCATAAGCTAGTTTTACTGCTAACTAACTGCTAGAGGTTCACGTTGCTGAGACAGATATGGAGAGAGAGGATACACTCCCTACCTAAAATATTTACTTCAGAGAAATGCACACTGGTATAAATTGTAAACAAGCCCTGGGAAGCCAGAGACTTCATAAAGGCTAGATTTTGCCTTTGGGTTCACAAATAGGCAAAGTGAAATTTAGTGTAAATGAAAAATATATCATTCTATTTCCATTTAATAGACTTGAGGAATTATTTTAAGAACAGCCTTAAAACAAATACACAATTTGTGTCAGTATTTTAATAGAGTATTTTTTTTTTCTCCTCGACATTGCACTTTGAACGTGTCCTTGATATCCTGCACAACTCCTCATTGAGATGGCAAAATTTCCCTATTTTGGTACAGAACATTCTTTTTTCTGCCCTAATGATATTTTCTATATTATCAGTCATAGCTTAGAAACTGATCAAGTCCATCTTAAAACTGAAAACAGTTTAGAGGGGTTTTTTGCACAGCATCTGAAGAAATTTTGTTTGATATATCCTGTTTACTTATATTAATGCTGTACTATATGGTTTTTCAAAGCGTATTCTTCTCTGGTATTAAAACATGCTGGTTTCTGGTGTAGTTCTCCACGTCCACAAGTACTCTGACTGAATCTCCCAGAAGGAGGGATTTCAGGCCTGCAAGTAATTGAAAAAAACCAGTTTCATGGTCTGCATGTTAAGATGTTAATTCAAGGCTGAGAGACAAAAGTGTTACGAGTATTCCCTGCCACAGAAATAAACTCAAAGGAAACTGACTAAAACAGTCCTGCTGCGTCACAAGGTAATTGCTTTATCTCCTCTGATTTTAACACAGTTGCTCACTAGGTAGGGAAAAAAAAAAAAAAACCCCAGACAACTAGAACACACACAAAAAAAAAAAAAAACACCGCTATTTAATTTTCCTAAACCTGAGAGAAATTGATAAGTTTTAAACTACTTCCTAAATTTAAAAACATTATAAATCAACTTACAACTGTACGTGTCTTTCCCTTATATTATTTAGCAATTCCAAATATGTTTGCTTTTCATTTCCTGTAGTCATGGAATCACAGAATTGTCAGAATTGGAAGGGACCTCTAGAGATCATCTAGTCAAACTTCCCTGCTAAAGCAGTATTTTCTACCACACATCACTCAGGACTGCATGCGGGCAGGTCTTGAAGATCTCCAGAGCACAAGACTCCACAACCTCCCTGGACAATTTTTTTCTCATATTTGAATGGAACTTCCTGTGTACCAGCTTGTGCCCATTGTCCCTCGTCCTGTCACTGGGAACCACTGAAAAGAGTCCAGCTCCATCCTTCTTCAACCCACCCTTTAGATACTTATAACATTAATAAGGTCTCCCCTCAGCCTTCTCTTCTCCAGGCTAAAGACTCCCAGTTCTCTCAGTCCTTCCTCATAAGGGAGATGCTCCAGTTCCTTAATCATTGTTGTCCTGTGGTGAACTCTCTGCTGTAGTTCCCTGTCCCTCTCGAACCGGGGAGGCCAGAACTGGATGCAGTTGTGGCCTCACCACTGCAGAGTAGAGGGGGAGGATGACCTCCCTCGACCTACTGGCCACACTCTTCCCTATGCAGCCCAGAATTCCATTAGCCCTCTTGGTGACAAGGGCACATTGCTGGCTCATGGATAGTTTACTATCTAGCAGGACCCTCAGATCCTTCTCCTCAGAAGTGCTTTCCAGCAGGTCCACCCATAACCTATATTGGTGCCTGGAATTCTTCCATCCCAGGTGCAGGACCCTACACTTGCTCTTGTAGAACCTCATTAGATTCTTCTCTGCCCAGCTCTCCAGCCTGTCCAGGTCACGCTGGATGGTGGCACAGCCCTCTGGAGAGTCAGCTAGCCCTCCCGGGTTGGTATCATCAACGAACTTGCTGAGGATACACTCTGTGCTCTCGTCCAGGTTATTGATGAATATGTTGAACAAGACTTGAACAAGTATTGAACCTTGGGGGATACCACTGGTTACAGGCCTCCGACTTGACCCTGCTCTTTTAATTACAACCCTCTGAGTCCTGTCACACTGAAAAACGTATTGTTATTGTCTTATTTTAATACTGTCTTAGTTGCTTTATGGTTTGTTTAGAATCACAGAATCATAGAATCTATGTCACCCTTCTTATTTTTCACCCAAATGAGAAGCATATGTGGACATATGTGGTATTTAGTGAATAAATTGAGTTGATTTATCTGCTCTACCTTTGTTTTCAAATTACTATTCTGTCAAGTAAGAGGTAGGGTGTGTGCTGCTTGTTCGCAGTAAGTATTTGAGAAGAAAACCTTAATGTAGAATAGCTTCATTTGCATTAAAATCTAACTAAACTTACTCCTATAAAAATAAAAAGTTTGAATAAACTAAGAATGACAGCCTGGCAACAGAAAAATTGTAAGTCTCCATGAATAATTTACATAGATTTTTGTTTATGCTAATGAAACCTCTCATTTATCTCTATTTTGTGCAATTATTACGCAATTGCAAAGATTCAAAGACAATAAAAACTGAAGGAGAGGATCCGGAACAGTTTTGCTGAATACTGTTTGGCAGGTCAGCAGAGTTCAAGGTTATCTTTTTAGCAAATGTTACAACTCAGCTGCAGATTAGATTTGGGCACCTGTCACATGCGGAAAGGCTGCATTATGACCCCAAGGAACACTGCTAGAGAGAGTGACAGGGCAGGAGAATATCTCTGTGTATTCTAGGATTCAAAAGGTTGGAGTGATGAGAGGAAATAGGATAGAGTTACATCTATACATTTTAATTTTCTTTTAAAATGAGCTAACATATTTTAGGCTATTCTGTAACACACACACTACATTTTTAATTAGGTTGCTTTGTGTTAAAACCTAAATACTGAAGCAAATCAGAATGCATGCACGATTTCTTTTTAGATTAAATTTATGAAGGTATATCATTGGTAAATGGAGCAGCGAGTTACTGTTGCTTCTCCTATTTTTGCTGTTGAACAGAAAGGAGGACATGTGAATCAACAAGCTGATTTCTAAGTACATACTTTTGCTGCAAAGTTCAGATCCAGAGCCGGTCTTACCAAGTTTCATTTACAGGTTTACTAGTAATAGTTCTTAAGCGGAAAAAAATGGTTCCATCCTTTGTGGCTACAGAACACCCTTAGAAATATAAGGGAAGTATCATGATAACTCAAAAATCAGTACAACATATCAATAAAGTCTATATGTATTCTATTTTTTAAAAAATGTACCATTAAAATTCACATTTAATTAATTTTTTTAAGGTATTAAAATATAGCTTTTCTTTTGAAAACTTGGGTGGTAGATAAGCTTGAACACCCAGATTTGATTTTCAGTAGGAACAAAACCTAAAATAAATCTATTTTAATAGGGGTTACATGTTTAGACAGCAGGGATTTGGTGCAGCTGCTTTTGAATGTCAAAAGCAAGTTTCTGGGGCATTTCCATTCCTCCTTTTATCTTCTGCCACAGAGATCAGAATAAAAAATTATCAGGAGGACCCAGTGCCACATAGGTCTAAACACAAATGAGACAAGTGTAGTCTAAAACAATTCTTTCAATTTCAGCTTTCCCTCTGGCTTTATTCTTACTACTCCAGGAATATTAAAAAGAAATGGGATGTTTTTAATGGATTGTCGGCAGCATTGTTTTCGTTAACAAAAGGGAACTCAATCAGCTGCTCTGCCAAACCTCTCTGCCTGTTCTTTGATGGGCATGATAAATGGTGCCAAGCATTGTCAGATCCTGCCAGATTAAATTAAAATGATAGGTGTTCAAAATCTTTTAGGACCAAGCCTAATGTAATTTTGATCGTATTTCTTCCTGAAAGAAAAAGAATACTAAAAAAGTAAGCAAGAAAGACAATAAAAATTTAAAGATAAAGTAGATTAACGGAAACATTCTATTATTAAAAGTTTCTCTCCAAGGCAGTGATAAAGATTGACTGAATCCAAAATATGTCTATTTACACATGACTGCCAGCACTAGTAAGAACAAGATGAAAAATGGTAACTCACAATAGCACCACAGAAACAAAACTAAAATGTGTTTAGTGAGCGTTTTAAAACAACCCAAAGTTTACCAGGCTCTTAACCAACGGTGTCAAAAACAGTAAAATTCTGCATAGGATTATTGTCGGTCCTTACAAAAAGAAGAATATGCACTGCAATATTAGGGGGCGAGGGGTTAGTATTTACAGATACAGGGTTACACAGCAGTAATAGTTCTATTTGTCCTAGCATGAAACAGCAAACGAGTTTTAAAAAGTAACGTGTTTAAAAGGGAAATTCCATCGAATCTTTCAAACTGGTAAATTTGTTCTTCAAGCAACCACAAGTTAAACCTTCTGGGTTCAACATATTCACTCCCCTCCTCTTTAAATTTAGAAATCTTCCCTGCTGTCCCACTTCATTTTCAGAAGAGGAAGCATCCTTACAAGTTTCAGCATGTGTAGTTTTCAGGTTGTATTATCCAGATTGTAAAAAAACGACAAAGCACTGTTACCGAGAAGCAATGGCTTCAAAGACAAATTTCAATGACGGAAACGATAGTTTCAGATAATGACTTTGCATAAGTTGCTTTTCTTGGCTATGAGGAAAAAGCTCTGGCCAAATGGCACACCCTTAAATGGCTTTTATACTAAACAAAACATTAACACAATGTGCAAGATTATATTTTGCTTAGAACTGAAGTTTGGCAGCAGCTTTATAATAAGTCTTCAGGAAGTGTATGATTTACCACTATTATATTTATTGGTGGGGGTCTTGTGGGCCAGTGCTGGATAATATTGAAGACATTTATGAAATATTCTTTATATTCTTTACCTTTCTAACTCTATTTTATGTCAGACAATTTACAACTGCTGTTATGTGTACAACTGTATGGTGAAATGAAGCTTGTTATAGGAGCTCCAGGTCTCATGTCTCCTCCTATAGAGTATGTGTCTTTTTAATTTGCAGTGCTGCTGACATAGTATGCTTGATTAGGGACTAGCGTTGAAGATAACTCTGTAGGATAAAATGCTTGCTTTCTTAGCTGTGTTGTTATATAAATTCTGCCATGTGTACATGCCAAGAGAAAACTTGAGAGACATAAAATGTAGCTTGCTGCAAGCAGAAATACCTCTATTGCTTTTAGTAGAGTTGCACAAAAAAACCCCTCTTGAGACTTTGACCCACAGCAGTCATGAAATTAATACAGCAGGATGATGGGGAGTGTTATATATCCTCTGTTACTAATTATGCGACAAATCACTGTTTTGTTTTATGCCAGGACTGAGGCTTTTGTAGGTAAAGGGAGCAGTCTCATAGCTGGTGTGAAATGCAAGATATCTGCTCTAGTGAAGTAAATAAAGACATTTTGAGAACTGGGGGAAGACTGCTGGGGCTAAAAGAGGCGTATAGTTTAATACAGATGTAATATAGATCATTCTACAGCAAGCTTTAGAGACAGAAGAGATAAATTATAGCTAAATTGAGATATGATAGCAGGAGATTTAGAGATATGAGGAAGTTTAAATTAATCCCTCCTAAGGTAATATCGACAAAAGTTACTTGCTGTTGTCATCAGCCTAGTGCTTTCAGCAGTCTGTGACAAAGGCAGGAATACAGCATCATGTGAAAGGAAGGAAACAGTTCACTGGTAACCAAAACAAGTTCACCAAATTCTAGAAATCTAGGAAAAAAAAACTAAAAGTAAAAAAACCCTAAACACCTATTGGTCCCTCAGTTTTTGCTGCATCATCTAATTGCCCTTGAACTTCATACCTTACTTTCATTCAAGGACAAAACAGAGTGACCTGCTGTGTCACAAGCCCCTCTACCTGAGACTCTCCTCAGAGACCCATCACATGGTGGGACAGTTGAAACTCAAGCCCAGACAGACCCACAACTATGCCTGGAGAACTGCCTGGGTAGCCCAAACAGCACCTGCATCAGCCATATTGACTTCTGCCAGCATCTAATCTCCTCTTCACACACACCACCTACTGTGGAGGGTTTCCAGGTGACCCAAATCCACCTAACATTCAGCGATGACATGCCCATAGCAGAATGCAGCCAATCACTCACTGCCAGGCAAGCATCTTGCCCAGGTCACACCCATCCTCCTTTTAGCACTACACCTCAGCAGCTCTCAGCCTGTAGAGCTCTATTCCTTTGTCCTCCAACCCTTGGAGCTGGAGGCTGCTGGTGAGAAGAAGCCAGACATTAGCAGTCTTCTGTTTTCCTGTCCCCTGTTTCCTGTCTCTTGTTTTGCTCTTGGCCCAGCATGGCTATGGTGGGGAGGAACAAGATGGCTGCATGTCCTCATGGGTTGTCTCCAGCCACTGCAGCACAGGCAGCAGCTGTTGCCTTACCTGGCCCTCTTCCAGGAGTGCCTTCATCATCTGCACCTTTGCTACAGGTATCGCTATCTGAGGGCTAAAACTTAAAACCACACATTTTCTTTTATTTTTCCACAGGGAGAAGAAACTATGGAAGCTGCGCATCCTACCCAATCTAAAGGACCATTCTACTTTTCACATATACCATGATTAAACACTTGTTCTGATATCACTGTGGTTCAGTTCCTTATGTGATCTTCAAAGGTGAAACCTAAACTCCCCCCAGCCCTCTAAATTCAATTGAACTCTTCATCCTTTGATGGTACTCCACATAAAACACTTTGAATATGTGGGATTTTAATTTGATCTGATCCTGAAAGCCATCATACTAGAGCAGACCAAAGGTTCATGTAGTCCCCTGCAGCAGCCGAAGGCTTCATGGTTCTCAGTGGATTTCTCTTCCACGTTAAGTCTGTCCTTGAACCCATCTGCTGTCTAGATAACCTGGCAGGATGGCACTGAAATCTCCCTGTCCACAGAATAAACAGTGCCTTAATGAAAAAGGATGGTTTTTGAGAGAGGAAGCAGGGAAAATGCAGAAACGATAGATTGTGGAACGTCAGATATTGCCTGGAAAACATCTGAAACTGCACTAATGAAAGTTGCTAATACAACTTTGTGGTGGATTGAAGGAAGGGAGAAGAGAAAGGAGCTGCTGGTCATAAACTTCAGAGAAATATCTAAAATTAGAAAAATCCTGTTTAAACAGGAGCTTTGAAAATTATAAATTGATACAGTTTTTGAGGGCAGTTAAATACTAATCTCAGAGGACCATGGGCAGAACCTGACAGACTTCAAATAGCTAAAGCAACATTTTCGCAAAAGATGCAATAAAACTCATATGCTGCTATCTTACAGCCTTAGACAGGAAGAAAATAAAATAAAATAAAGAGAAAATCTATCTCAGCAATTTGGAACTGTATTGGAGCTATGAAATATAAAACAAAAGAAATTTGTGAACTCTTTGAAGATTTCTATTAACGCCTTTATACTTGCAAGAAACAGGTCTCTGGAGATAAAAGGTCAGATTGTGAAGGCTAATATGTCTAGTTACTCAGCAGAATAAAAGGCCAGGTTGGACTGTCCTTTTGAAGCTAAGGAAATTTAAAAGTGATTTTAAAAATATGCCAGCAGGAAAAACTTCAGGGCTTTTCCAATTCCCTCATGATTTTTCTTTCTATATTTTTAGAATATGCCAGGTAACACACATAGCTTGGAGGACAAATTTGCTTTTCCATTATAATAGAAGCAAATTTTATGCATTCCTATAATTCATAAACACATTATAAAATGTAGATATTATGGATCCACTTTTCTGTTTGTCTAGTAGAGTATTTCCCATTACTACAGCCACAGGAAATAGAAATTGAGTTTCTGCATAGTTTTTTCTTGAGACGTGCTTCAAATTTGGTAAATGCAATGAATTGGGTATAAGTGGTGAATTAGGAAAGTAAAGGTGGAAAGGAAACTGGATATTGTACGGCTGAGCTCAGTTTGCAGTTGGGTTTAATTTTTCATTTGGGGAGACTGAAACTCCTAACTGCAATAAATTCAAAGCTGAATTTGCTGCTCTTGAATGTTCTGGTGCCTTAGTTCATCCAGGCATATATTACATTGTTCTTGAACTCAAAGAAAGCTTTGAAACCGTTCCAACTACTGGTTTCCACATTGGAAGTCTTTCCATTAGCAGTCAAACTCAGGGAGACTCCAGACTGACAGGCTTGTGAGCTTGCATAGTGGACACCCCCCTATCAGCTATTTGATATTATCTGACAAAGCCATTCAGTAGAAACTGTGCTACCTCATCTTGCTCTTTCTTCCCACCTCCTGAATTCTGCATTAAGACCTTACTGCTGATCTTCAGCAGACTTTTGACTACAGTGTCCTCTTGCCCAGTGGTTCTGGATTTTCTAGGAGCTTCTCTTGGCTTATCCTGGTCATGGTATATTGATCTAGCTTCAACCCTTGACTCTTGTTGAATCTTAGCAGTTACATACGACTGCTCATATCTATCCATAGACATAAGTTCAAATCTTTCATATGACTTTATTAATATTCTTGTCTTTCAGATAAGCAACAGAAATATTTTACTGGGGCTGGAAAGTTATTAGTGTAAGGTATAAAGACTCCCACAACACACTAGTGATAAGATCAATTCTAACTTTCCTATATAGGGCAGGGATATTATAATGATGTCACAGAATTATGGAATAAGCCACAGAATGATCGAGGATGGACAGGATCTCTGAAGGTCATCTTGTCCAGCCCTCTTATTCAAAGCAGGGACACCTAGAGCAGGCTGCTCAGGACCACATCCAGGTGGCATTTAAATATTTCTAAGGATCAAGATTCCACAACCTCCCAGGACAACCTGTGCCAATGTTCAGTCACCCTCACAGTAAAAAAAAAAATGTTTTCTGATGTTCATGGGGAACCTCCTATGTTTCAATTTTACTCCATTGCTTCTGGCTCTGTCATTGCGCATGATTGAAAAGAGCCTGGCTCCATCTTCTTTAGTCTCCTCTCGGGTATTTGTACACATTGGTAAGATCCAACCAAGCCTTCTATCTTCTAGGCTGAACAGTCCCACCTCTCTCAGCCTTTCCTTATAAGAAAGATAGTCCAGTCCCTTAATCATCCTTATGGCCCTTTGCTGGACTCTCTTCAGTACGTCCATGTCTTCCTTGTACTAAGAAGTGTACAGAACTTTGCATATTCCTCTGTTAAAGATCTCATGGGAGACAGTATCGAACCTGTCAGTGGAATTCCTTCACAAGCGTCTTCTCTAGAGGTCTATAATGTGATATTTGAATACTGCTGGCACCATGACAAAATTAAAATATGGCCCCTGCTTGGGTCTCAGCATTCTTTATATATTGCTATATAATCTTTACATATTTGTGTTGGTCACTTCACAATTATCTTAGAAATTTAATCTTATTTCATTGTTGCATGACTTTTAAAAGATTGTGTTAGGTTGGCAAAGATTGAAAGATGGTTTGCTCTAATGAAAGCATATCTTTCATACCTTTAAAAAATAATTTATTACTGTTTATAGTTCTGCACTGATTGCTCTCTAAATACTTCTAGCATAATAAAAATCTTTCTGGAGCAACCCTGGTAAATGTTTTATCAAGTTTGGAACTTCTCAGAACAGATGACTTTGAGACTGACATGAATAAAATTCAACTAGTGAGAAATTACCTGTAACGGAAAGAAGCAAAATACTTTTTGGAGGACTTGCTAGTAACCTGTCTTCCTTACCAGAGGCAGCAGCTCTTCTCCAAATAATTAAAACTACTCAAAATAACTGAATTTTAATATACATCTTTATTTGTATTGCATACCCTCCCCATTCATTTCCTGCAGGTTCTGTCCAAGGATATTAATGCTGAGTAATGTTGTAGTGGAGCAATCTTCCTAAAAGGTAAACTCAGATGTCTTCCCCTCCAGAGAAGTGCTCTCATTATAGGGCTACAAAGTCAAGCTTCTTTCTTTTTCTCTCCCCAATGCGCAAGCTGACCTTCCTTTTTTATGCAGCAGGGATGGAAAATTATTTGGAAATCACACAATCATAAAATAATTCAGATTGGAAGGAGACTTAGGAGGTCATCTAGTCCACAGTCCTATTCAAAGCAGGGTTAACTACAAAGTGAGGTCAAGTTGCTTGGGGCCTTGTCCCCTTTGAAAATCTTTAAAAATCTTCTCAGAAAGATTTCCAACAGCTTTTCTGGACACCATTTCCAGTGTTTAACAGACTTCACTGTGAAGAATTTTATCCAACTTATCCAGCCAAAATTTCCCTTGCTGTAGCCTGTAACTATTGACTCTTGTCCTAGACTGTGCACTTCTGAGAAGAGTCTAGCTCTGTCTTCTCCATAGTTGCGGGAAAGCGGAAATTGGATTTATACTTAACCTTCATTTCTCCAGGCTAAACAAACATAACTTCCTGTGGCCTTTTCTGCATATGAAGTGCTCTGAACACCTAGTCACTAAGTGGCATAGACAGGCATCTTAGTAACTCTGAACTGGATCCTTTACAGTTTGTCAATGATTCTTTTGCACTGAGGAGCTTAAAGCTGGACATAGTGCTCTGAACCTTAGAAGAGTGAGGCAGAAGGAAATAATCACTTCCCCTCTCTTGACCTACTGGCTATCCTTATGCTAGTGTGTCCTGGTATGTGGTTACCCCCCACCTCCAGGGGGCCTTGCTGCTGAGTTATGTTCCATTTGCTCACCAGAATTGTGCCTCCTTGACCAGTGCTATCCTATCCACTCAGGACCAGCCTATATACTACTTGGGCTTATTCCATCCCAGGTGAATGGGCTTTCATTTGTGTTTGCTGAGTTTCCTGAGGTTCCTGGTTGCTCATTTCTCCAGGTTGTGAAGGTATTGCAGCCCTGCCTTCCAGCAGCGTATCAACTCCTTCACCTTGTCTAGTATCATCTGAGAACTCAACAAAGATGCTTCCTGTCCTATTGCCCAAGTCATTGATGAAGACATTAAACAGTATTGAGAATGTCGCTAGTGGCTCAACTATACAAAAAGCTTGCAGAGGTGGAGGATGGTGAACTGCTCATTTCTGAAGCATTCAGGTACAGCAATAATAGATGCTATAGGGAATACACATACAGAAAGCAATAATTCAGTCATCAGAATGACATTTGAATAGTGTGCAGCCAATAGGGCCTGAGGGCACACATCAAATACTAAGGATAAAAGGTAAGAGAGAAAAAACTAGCACCTGCTTACTCTTTGAAAATTATCAGTCTTTTGTGTTGAAAAAAACAGGAGTTCAGTGAAAAATAACCAGTGGTCATGTGATCATAAAAATCAATGATCATCAGTGGTCATTTATTTTTGTGCACAAAGGGAATGAATCCAAAATTTCCTGTTTTATGCATGCTTATCATTGCAAACCGAAAAATAATATTTTGACAAAGGCATGCATGTATACATACTTGAGATGGATGAAAAGTCTGTATGTTGGAGCAGAGAGCCCCAGTGAAGGGACAATCATTCCTGTAGATTAGTCAGATCTTGCCACTGGTGTCCTACAAGAAACTACTGGTCTGAACTTTCTTCATTTTAGTTGATCACTTCTATAATATTACAAGAGAAGAGGAGGAGGAGATTTGGTGAAGCTGAGGAATAAGACAAAGAAAAATTATAAGGCAGAAGAGAACTAGATATGTTGCTTTTCATATTTTGTTGAAATATTGAAATATACTCTAATTTATTAAGCTACTGCAAATTCATTAGTCTATAGTCATCTTCTCTTGCAAGATGTGTATAGTGCTGCTACCATCACTGTGTTCTTCATTTTGCATGTTAGCTGTCTAATTTAGACTAAATTTCAAATCCACATTTGTCTTTAGTAAGTAGTTCTTAGTGAAACCAATATCAAATACACCTTTGGTTATTGTATAAATATGTAGATGTTGAAATGGGCTGCTGATAACACACACCAACAATTCAAATATTTATTTGCACTGTCTTCCAAGGGGAATGATGTGAATAAAGTCATATTTAAGGTACTTTAAAGAACTTTTCAAGCACTGTTAGTGTGTTGGTGTCCTGCGCATACAAATGTTTATATACAAGCACTGGGCTGAAACTGGAAAGCAAATAAACTATTGATACTAGTACTTTATTACACTTAATTATTGTTTTATTTGTCAGGTATTTTCAAATCCTAGCTGAAAAGGAACAGCAAATCATACTGCATAGGTGTAAAAATATGTCGTTTTGATGATATGCCTCTGATGCATTCTGCATAGCTTATGATTTTCCTCTAACTGGCAGACTCTCAGTGGTTATTAAAGAACAGCACATGATAATGGAAGTACAGAAATCTGGAATATATTCAGATGCTGCAAAATACATGGCTTCTCTTAGCTGAGTGAAAATATGATTTAGACTTCTTACGGTTTCTTCTAAAAGAGGAAATTCACCAACTTGCTTGAAAAAAATAGGACCTGCAAAGTTCCTACTTGTTTGCTTTTCAAGCAGATTAGTGGCTTTTCTCTTTTACAAGAGAATATGAAGGCCACAATAAAGAATGTCAAAAGGAAATTTGTTCAATTTGAAAGGTGCTGAAACAATTAATTGGAATGTCACCATTCTAATGAGGCCATCATGTATTAACAACTATTACTTTTATTAATGATCTGCAGAAGGCTTGTATTTTCAGCTAGCTTGGGTGGACTTTTTACTCCTGAAACTGCATATCTCCCTGTCTCTTTTTAAATAGTGCTGTAAATTGCTCAGAAATTAAATTTTCACCTAAGCAGTAGAAAACACATTATGTTAATGACAAATATATTAATAAAATCTCTGAAGAGTTTTGATGTTTCTTGAACAGCTGCACTGATTTCTTTTACTGTGCAGTCCCCAATCTGGGGGACTTTAATTCTGTCCTTTCTTATATGAAAAGATATGCATTTCTTTTCACTGGACATTGTAATTGCCTATATAGGTGGCTATAGCTTCATAAAAGTGCCAAATTTATAAATAGTTTTTTCCAGCTATCATATATATCTAGATGTATGATTTTTTTTTTACTACTATATCTCACTTTCAGAAGAATGTTAGTGTTAAATAATGCATTTTAAACAACTGGAAACCATAAATTCTGATAGCAGGATTTTTAATCTCTTTGAAAAGACAAATTTTTTAGTGTTGATTTAAAGATAACAGCAGGGTGATACTCAGTGTTGACAGGGAAGGACATTTTCAGCTATGTAAAAGTAAATGTCATATTTTGAGGTTATATTGATCAGGATGATTGAATGATCAGGAGATTCTTTTTTTAATCAAAGAAATTAAATGCCTATAGGTTTTTTGTTTGTTTGTTTATTTGTTTTTCAATTTATTGTCATGTAATCAGCCTCAATGCATCACAGATTATTCTTGCCCGGCACTTTAGGAATTGGTCTCTGAGCGTCTGTTCTGTTAGGAGATAATGTAGTATGCCACTTCGTGACGTACCAACCAATGCCACTGGCTGGCACAAGCTCTTGACAATGGCAGACAAATTGTTTCTTCCCCAGGAAAGCTCCTCAAAAAATGGAAACTAATTCTAAAGTTTATTTTTACAGTTGGGTTTCAAAGTTTTTTGCATAAAACATCTCAGAAAGGTTTACTTCTTCTCCTTTTGCACTGCTGTACAGTGCTGATGTGAGGTGGGACTATGGACACCTGATTTAAAGGATGCAGAAATCCTTGGCTAGCTTCTTCAAATCCGGAGATGTACAATGGCAAAGTTTCAGTAAGGGATGGGCAAAGGGTCTCATATGCGATGAACAAGTAAAATGTATAGGATATAATATATGAAAGCATTCTCCAAAATTACTGTGAAAGGGGTTTATATTTTTCTTTTCGATTTTTAACTAAGCATATTATTTATCACACAAGTGGTTTCATGTCAAGTAGGCAGAGGAATTATGTGAGCTCTAGTGATTAAACACAGAGATGTTAAACCTTGTCATAGCCTTGTGTTTGTCTCTGGGGCTGTCACTATAGGAGGTACCAGCTACTGAGACCTGTCAAAATATATTAAATGTGATCTGCTGCTTAACACCCTGCATATGAAGACAAGATAGGGAATCCGACAATACAAGAGGAGCAGGTAAACAAAAGAGCACACATAAGAGAATCCCTGCTGGAGCGCTGAGAAGTTTTCACCAATAGTTTCTGAAGACCTTTTGTGAATAAAAAGCAGTGGGGAATTTTAGAAAAGGAGTGGTTCATAATCAGAGAGGAGGCACTGGTGAGATTCTTCTTCTTCTTTAAGAAACAAACAGGAAATACCTATCTGGTTCATGCTAAGCACATATTGGCCTTATGGTGATCAGGAGAATCTTAAGTATTTTTCCTAATTGGGAGAGCTCTAGCAACTCAGACCATGAAGCTTATGGATAAAAATATGCTTCCAAGTGAGGTCACAGAGATAGAGGTAGAAGTAGGGTCACAACAGGGGACAAGCACTTTGCTAGATTAGCATTGGCTGCTGCTGTATGTAAACAAAAAAAGAAGAAGGAAAAAAACTTTTTCCAGTAATTTCTCAGTGTTGATTACTCACACCAGTGCACAAAAAGAATTTGAGCCATAGCTTCCTGTTTTCCTGTTCATTCACTTGTATTCAGATGTGTCTGGGCAGAAAAAGTACCTAGAATTACACAATGCTGGGGCTCTGGGGCCCTACCTGTCCCTACTCACCCCATGGATCTTCCTCCCATCTTGCCCAGGACCCTGGACTCCAGACCCCATGACAGCCCCCAGGGCCATCAGTCCTTGCCCCAGTGATGCTGCAGAATGGCCAGTCTCCAGATCCCCATAGACCTGCCTTGCCCTACTGTGGACCACCCCAGGCTGGGCCCACTGCTGGGCCCGTGTTCTGGCCCAGCCTCATCCTGTTACTGTCCCCAAGGACGCGCCTGATGCTGGGGCTGCCCTGGTGCCCTTCAGCTGCCCTGCTCCTGACTGAGGTGGTGGGATGGGCACATGGAGGGTCCTTGCTTCTCCCTGTCCCTTAGCAAGCCACAGGTCCTTGCTGCATCCTTGATTTTGAGAGGCTGAGGCATAAGGAGCAGAAGTCTTGAATTTACTATGAGTTGATCTGTTCTCCAGTTTCAAGTAATCTGATGTCTGTTTCCATGAATTCTATGAGGAGACTTTCCGTAGTCTAATTTGCCTTCACTGGCAAGATCACTGAAATTAAGCCCTCCTGGTTTGCAAAGTTTTTCGTATGACTGAGAAAAGTTTTACGCTAAGTCTTTATTTGGTCAAAACATGTTTAAAATTCATTACATACACCTAAGCACAATAAGAGAGGACATACAGTGGATCTGAACTGGAGTAGCACCTTTACTATATGAAATGTTTAGCTTGGTGGCTAAAACATGAAATATTTTTCAGTGCTCATAAAACAATTGTGCATCTTGCGTCTTTCTTGGGTTTTGTTTTTTTTTATTATTATCTGGCCATAAAACTACTAGTTTCAGAACTGCTATACCTTTGTTTGACACTTACTGGCCTATTAAATCTGTCCCACTTCCTAAATTGTTAAATATAAACACAAACATACAAGAGTATTAAAAACCAGGGAAATCTGCCCCTCAGGGACATATTTTTATGTTTGGTGTTTACACAGGTCTGAAAAAAATCTCCTAGGTCATAAATCAAAGTTCTCCTTTTGCAAGCAGCCACACATATGGCTTTATAAATTTATCAAGTGCCATGTTAGGGACTGGGATTTTAATCTCATTACCACTACTGGATGACTGTTCAAAACCTCATTTCTGTAAAGGTTAGAAACCCTTGCCTAATTCACAGCTTAATTATGTTTACAGAGTTAGGTTTTGTGCCAGCCTCATCCTTTAATTTAAATAGTTTTTCCTTCCCATTTTTGCAGTGCACTTTTAGAAGCAGGTAACGTTGCCTCACAGCTTTCATATTGCTGGGCTGAAGAAAGCCAGCCTTCACTGGAAGGGTCTACATTTCAGTCCTTATCCTAACACCTAGCACCAGTCGCAGTTTTTCTTGATTCCAAATTACCAAAATAATTTACTGTGATCTAGATAATAATTTACACACCATAAGAAAATATGAATCACTGATGAGGTATAATCCATTATGGTAATACAGTACCTTACCCTTTTGGGAGATGCAGAAAGTGCTCCACTCTCTTTAGGTGAAAACGCGATTCTCTTCACAGTAGTTTTGGTGCTGAGTTCTGTGAGACCAGTATTTCACCTATTCTTTTCAGCAGATTTAGGAGTCACAGACACATCTCGACATTTTGTGAGTGAAATAAATCCCTTTAATTATAACAAAATGTTAAAGCTCCACAAATGTTCTATGGATATTACACAACTGGGAAATGATGCAACACTCAGGAAAAAAAGAAAAAAAAAACAAACCACAAACCAAATATTTAAACTGAAGAAGAGATGGACTAGGGAATTATCTTGGTCTCTTGATAAAAAGGATAGTGGAGTTATAGTTCTTCCTTTTCACTGCTTCCAGCAACTGAGGGAGCCATCTGATTTTAATGATGGTTGTTGCTTTGGTCAGTGGACACATCTAAGCATGCAGTTTGGACTAAGAAAGGCTGTGTATGATTTAACTCAAGTTATATCATAGAATCATAGAACGGTTAGAGTTAGAAGGGACCTCAAAGATCATCTAGGTCCAACCACCCTGCCATGTGCAGGAACACCTCTCCCTAGAGCAGGTTGCTCAAAGCCCCATCCAGCCTGGTCTTAAACACTTCCAGGGATGGGGCATCAACAGCTTCCCTGGGCAACCTGTTCCAGTGCCTCACCATCCTCACAGTAAAGAACTTCTTCCTAATATCTAATCTAAATTTCCCCTCTTCCAATTTAAAACCATTACCCATCATCCTGTCACTAGACTTCCTGACAAAGAGTCCCTCCCCAGCTCTCCTGTAGGCTCCTTTCAGATACTGAAAGGCTGCTACCAGGTGTCCCCGAAGCCTTCTGTTCTCCAAGCTGAACAGCAATGATGCAACTCAAGTAATAATTAGTGGCTTTTAGCGTTAATCTAGACTGAATCAAAGTTAAGTCTTACTTGCCGTATAGCAAGTTCAAGTTCATCTGTGCATCCATTCTAGTATTTTCAACTGTTACATTTTAAGTATGAGTCTGTGCTATTTTCACAGAGCTGTTGTACCTCCAGCACAGTGGGAACCTTTCTTTCACTTGTTTTACTAACAGGCTGCTGGCATGAGTAATAAAGAACTGTCTTGAGATACAGACGCCAGGATCTGATAAAAATTAGCATTATATCCTGATGGCATCCTGTTGTATGGCTTTTCCTTCAGTAACCTCGACATGGAATTTAATTACGTAGGTTGAGCTTTTTAGACTTGTCTCAGGATATAAAATTAACTCCCATAAATCTCATGCTCTCCTCATTCTGCTCTGTGCAGAGGTTAGTGAGCAACTGTACCCCTTCCTTGCTGTTCAAGTGGGCTTTCAAAAGAGCTGTAGTCTTAGGCATAAATATTATTGAAAGACCAAGAGACTTCTGCAAAACTAATTTTCCCATCCTCTTATCAAGGATTTGTAGACAAGCAGGCACCTAGAAACTGCTGCTTAAAAGCTGGACAGTGCACGCTAATGCTCCTAAATGGAATTGGCTGCCTTAGGTATATTTATTTGTTATTTTGCCTATTGCAATCCAGATTCATTCTCCTTCCTCTCTTGCCCTGGAGTATTATTGAAGAGTTACTCACTTTCAATTGGTTGAAAAATAAACCAGCAGAGAATTTGAAAGCTTACCTCAGAAGTACTAGGAGGAACCACATTGCTCAAGTTTTCTGTAGAGTCCTAGGTCAGTTCTTCTCTGTGTTGGAGACTTGTCCCTCAAAAAGTCGTCAGGATATGGACAGTGTCTTCCAAGTGTAATCTGAAATTTAACTGTCCCCAAGGCAGACTGGGAATGTGCTTTTCAGGGAATTCTTATCACAGTTCTATATATATTTTACAGGATTTGCGGGGCCTTCGTGCACTCAAATTTTTAAAAGACTAGAGCAGTTGTGTTATATCACAAGGTTACACTCAATGGCACTTTCAAGTATTGTCTATAGGAACACAAAGAAATGCAAAAAGTGTTTATGGAATAATTTAAAACAGAATGCACACCCAATAGCCTTACTAATGCACTTTAGTGGCACCTTGTAAACAATGGACTTAACTCGGCACTTATGTGCAGTATATGTGTAATTTGCCAGCAAAATGATAGTCTATAAAACAGTGAGGTTATAGTTGTCATAAATAGAATTGGCCAGAATTTTTCAAGTGTTATTTGATGCAAAAAGTTATTTATAGGTAATAATTTTAAAAATGGAGGAATACATGTTAGTTTCAACAGTGGTGGACTTTATGACCGAAACAGGAAGGACTTTTATCTACCAAAATACCTGATAGCCTCAAGCTCTTGAGGATGAGATGGGAAATCGGTTTGGAGCTGCTGTTCTGTGTGATTTGGAAGAAGGATTTAATCTGTAGACTTTCCACTCTTAGATGAGTGGCCTGATCATTCCACATTTCAACTACTCTGGATGTATCTTTCCTTTTGGAGATGTTCTGCTTTGTATTAATAATGCATTGAGGGAGATTGAAAGAGACTAGTTTCAGCACTGCTTTTGGGTATGGGAGATGAAAGAGCAGATACCTGTTCTGAAGGATATTTATTTATACAGCAAGTATCAGCTCTAACAAGAGATACTAGAAAACCCTTCCGTTTCCTCTGCTTAGTAGCCTGGTGCGCTAGACATTCATCTGGGATGTCAGAGGGTGAAGTTTCAATTGCTGGACTGGATCACTGAGAATATTCATTTGAATTTTAATCTTTCTGATCTTAGTTGAACACAGAAGTAAGAGTACGGGAGGGTCTCCATATTTTCTGGTCTTTGCCTCAACCTCATATGTACTGAGAAATTTCATGGAGCATAAGGAAATGGCAGCACTCTGAATTTTGTGAATCCTCACTCTGGTGTTTGAACCTACAGTACATACCAATAGCAGGGTAGAAGGGGTTTCCTTTTCAATGGTACCATCATTTGGCTGTATCAAGTGATATTCAAGTAATTCCCTTTCTCTAATGGTACACCAATTGTTACTGACAGCTCCCAGGTTGTATTGTGTAGTGATAAAGAGATAACTGTAGTAGCCTTGCAAGAATTCACCTCTTATTCAATCTTTCAGACATACATATACTCTCTAATATCCATAAGTTCTCCAATATTGTCAAATAAATTACCCATCTAGAGCATGAGCTACTAGATATAACTTTTACAAACAGCTTTAGGAAACCTGAGGATTAAAAGATGTGACACAAAAACGATTTTTATTCCTTTCCATATTAGGAGGGGTCTGTGTTGTTAGTAACAAGAAAAGCACAGTTTTGTCAGCTAGGTTTTCCAAAGATTGGTACCTTTTATTTTTCTTCATAATAATCTCAAAGTGACAAAAAAGATTTACATTTCTAACAAAAAGAAAAAATTTGCACACACCTAAAGCCATTTAATCTGAATCATCTCTGTTTTCTTCTCCTTTCTGCTTTCATCCTACAACATTTATTGTTGTTTTTCTTGTCAGTGGATAGACATAAATGCTGTTGCAGGAACAATTGGAAAACGGGAACATATATTTATGTAAACTGGTATTGATTCAACTTTAAAAAAAAAAAGGAAAAAGAAACTAAGGCTTTCAATGCTGTGCTGCAGATCATTATGACCACGACTGCCTATGTGCAAGGAATACATGAATGAGTTCTGCTGATATTTCTTAGGTCTACTATTGACTTAGATAGTTAAAATTAAAACTGTTATTGGTATCTAAAAATCTCTGCACAATATTCATCATGAGATGTAGGTCCTTGTGTTGTTTTTTCTTGGTCTCACAACAATAATGGCTGTTTTATTTGTTTGTGCAGCTCTGTGCTCTATGGTTGACAGTTCTGCATTTGGGAACATCCGAAAAAAGAGGTCACATGACCTTTCAAAACACAGGAAAACTCTGTTCTTCTCAAGATGACCTGAAATGTTCTAATTATTGGTTATTCCCTCTAGTTGGTGATGCAGCCAACAAGCACGTAAAGTTCAATGAACCCACAAGTGTACAGCTGTTATCTTTGACTTGTGGCCAAAATAAAAATTGGAACAAAATTCACCCAGACAACTATAAAGTCTCCTGTTTAAAGCAGTTGTATACTAAGCCAAATAATCAATTTAAACTAAGGAGGAGTGACTCCTTTTCCTAGAACCATTGATTCAAACCAGGGTCAGCATTTCAGAGATGAGGTGTTAACATGGATTACTGACTTGACTTCAAGAGTCTCCCAAGGAACACACAAGTCTCAAATCTGTTGAGTTTTACCTTGTAATCCAGTTGGTCCAATTATGTCATATATATCATCTTTTCTTACAGATTTTAAAAGAAGTTGATCATATCTGTCTCCTGCATAAACAAGGTGAAGACTGAAAGATGGCAGTGATAGGTAGGCTGATACAACCCTTGACGCATACCAATGATATCTGCTCTGATGTACCAGTTTGGAATTGCCAGAAATGGGAAAGTAATAATTCCATGCTATTTTTGGCATTAATGTTTCTTAGGAAATTTCTGTAATTAAGTAACTGAAATATTCTTGTACAAGGTCAAAAAGGTATAACAGAAATCAGAAACATAATAGAAATTGTAGGCACCTACTCTTCATACTGTTTATCCAGACACTGCTGTCTGATCTGTTCTTCAGATCAATTTTGTATTACCAAAGACTATAGGGAAGGGAGACAATGTAATCAGAAATAAAGTTTCACGGTGCTTTTCATAGCTGTGCTTGCCTGTGTTATACAGCAAGTAGATATGAAAAAAGCTGATTGCTGAGAGTATGTAAGTCACATCCATAGTAAGCCAGAGGAGAGAGGTCTTTCCACTACAGTGAATGTGCATTTCAACTCATCCAAATGGATATTTGATTTCTGTTGAACTGTATCATGAGTGGCAAATCAGCTTCTACTTTCCAGGTAGTATAGTCTGCTTGACTGATAACAAGGTTTAATTAATGTGCATCTGAAAAGCTTCTTCCTCTCTCTTTATTTTGAGATGAGGCACATTTGTACAGGGAACATCACAGGTCTTACTAGCAGATGTAATCCTACCCAGAATTTTCCCTGCACTATCTGTTTGTGACAATAACAGAAATGCAGCAGTTCACTGAGATAAGGCTTTTTTGGAACAGAAAGCACTTTGTTACACTGGATGGCAAAAAACAATTGTAAATACAACTTCTTGCAGCAAATTCTAAAATAGTTCACTTTTTAGGCCATCAGTTCAGTAATCTGTAATCAAGGACAGTTTTCAGAAGCCTGTTGAACGAATTAATGGATTTTCTCAAATTCACATGCCCTGTACAGCTCAAAAAAAAACCCAAAAAAACAGTAGCTGGCTGTTCAAGCCATACTTTAAAAGGACAGGTTTAAATGTGAAGTGATTTTAAAGGAGAACTCTTTATATTGGTGGGAAATTGGATTTTTCATCAAACAAAAAGGAGATATTTCAAGGTAATGCTTGATAGACCAAGAAGTAACTGGCAACTAATCAGTGGTTGGACAAATCTGTCTATAAAGGCAATGTTGCAGTCGAAAGTTTCTACAAACATAGCAGACCATCAGAATGTTTCATTGCAACTGTTGTGCATTTT
Source organism: Thinocorus orbignyianus (assembly GCA_013400375.1). Taxonomy (NCBI): domain Eukaryota; kingdom Metazoa; phylum Chordata; class Aves; order Ciconiiformes; family Thinocoridae; genus Thinocorus; species Thinocorus orbignyianus. Next base: position 93,637 of record VXBW01003206.1, on the reverse strand, counting down.
AGGGAGAAAAGTGCTAGCAACACTCAACCTCTCCTAAACTGTCTATTTCCTGTCTCTAAGTGGCCAATATCTTCTAAGCCAGGAAATGGATTTTCTCTCGTCTTTTTCCTCTGAATAAACATTTATTTGAATGTATTAAGCAATTTTTCTACCTCATTAAGTTCTTACTAAGATGTCTCCCCACTCTGTAACCCAGCCATTTAACAAATAAATTGCTCGATAGAGTAATATATAAGCAGTTGTCTCCAAGCTGTAGGTAGTGAAGTGGCCTGGGTTCTTCTCCGTATTCCAGGTATTAAATGCTTTGTCTCCTGTTTGACTGTTCAACTGCTTGTCTCTTGGATTTTAGGATGGGGTTTTTTCTTTCTTCCAATGGGTGCTCTTTGTTGTCTTATCTATCCGATGATTTACTTGTGTTATTTAAAGTACATTTTTCCTAGAAGATAGAGGGGTAGGAAAACTATCACCAGGAGACAAACACAGTGTATTAATCTCTATGTGATAAAGTAATTAGATTTCAAGATAAAAATAGAAGAATTACTATGGAATGTTATGACACACACACACACTGCATAGAGGGAGGAAAGAATATCACACCAGACTATATGTATTTAAATAAATTTGCCACACAAGTAATTTGTCCTTTTCAAAGTATTCATTATATGTAAAAAGTACACCAATAGATTATTTTAAGACCAATTACCAAAAAAGTCTTGGATCATGAACGGGATATTTTACCATCAGAGCTGACTAATGTTTCTCTGTCCTGAGATCCTTCTGTGCCTTTCTGGTGCATTTTTTTAATTCAGCGTGAGGAGTGAGGCAGAGTCAAGTGCTTGGGTTAGAAAAAGGAGGAAATTCTTGCTGCTTCATCAGAAGTCAGTGCTAGTGGGAAGGATATGCAGATGGGGAAGCTTGGTCTGTTGCCCAGAAACCCTGCTTGTGCAGGACATGAGTGAGAGCTTGACAGCCACACAGAATATTAGGTTGCAGCTCAGGTAGGTGTGGGGCACAGTCACACCTGATGAGCTGTTAAAGCAACCCTGCTGGATAATTTGAATCTTCCTGGATCCTACAGAGCTTAAAAGATTTGTTATGGTTTGAGAGTAGAGAAAGATGGAGATGCCCATCAAGCAGATTAAGACAGATCTTAAACATTAGAAATGCTGGAGAGGAAATATTAATGAAAGGAGACAAAGACAGCATGGTCCTAAGAATTTGATGGGATGTGATGGGAACCAGAGAGGAAACGTAAGCACAGGAAATGTGTGGATAGCTGTTGGTGAGGGGATGGCAGAGGAGAATGGTTTGAGTATATTAGGCTAATATGCTAAGAAGAGTGTTGGGTGAGGGCAATACGAAATATTTATGGCAAAGGAGAATGAAATGGAGGAGTTGTGAATAATCAAAAACATGGTTCATTCAGTGGACAGGAAGAAGCCAGGCTGTTAGAATGGCAGCAGAAAAATAGGTGCAGTGTTGTTGGATAAGAGAAGGAAAGGGGAGAGGCAGGAAGCAGACACAAATATTGGTGGAGTGTAATCAAGTGATGCCTTTCTTTTGGGCGTGAGAAACGACAGCTAGAAGTCTGGAGAAAGGGGGTGAAGTGGTAGTTGGCACAGAACTGACTGAAGGATTTATGGAATAATCTAGTTTCTGTACCTAGTGACCTGCAAGACAAAATGATAGTACTGAGTGGAATGCACGTAGTATGCATGTTCAACTTGCTGCTGCTGTGTCTTACGGCCACTGAGAAGCTCACTACCAGCACATGTAGACCTCTGAATGTTAGAGAAGGAGATTCACTAATAAGAGCCAAACAGGGAGATCCTGCCTGCTGTTCTTTTCTTTGTTGTGCCATACCAGCCTTAGCTAAACAAGTTTAAAGAGCATTTGCTGCAGTCTGAGAAGTAAAGTGATTTTAAACATTTAGTGTCCTAGATTTGCAGTTACCCTCTACAACAGTACAGAGAATCATTAAGGTTCATGCATCACCCTGTAAAATACAGAACAGTGGAACTGCATGTATAAGAGGTTGCAAAGTTTATGTTTTAAAGAAAAGGATTATAAACAGATTAAGGGGTTCTTCTGCAATAAACTATGGTAGCACAGGATTGCTGGTTATATGGTGTAGTTGTACTGTTAATCAGTTAAACTGTAGTCTTATTTACATTATGAACAGCTAAATATTTCTGTATTGTAAAGAAAAAATGTATCCATAAATGCATTAAGAAGAATATCTATCACCATTTATCATCTGAACAGGGGGACAAGGTCTACTGTACTTGTGACATGAGCACAAAAAGATCGTGTTAGATTTATGAAAGTCTCTGCTAGAAAATGAAACTCTTCTATCTCCTGTCCTGCAGAGCCCCCTATCTGTGGGCTTATTCTGTGCAGCTTGATTAATTTGGGGACATCTTGTAAGCTCTTTTGATTTTCCTGCACATAGTGAGATTTTCCTTGCCAGAAAACAGTGTTTTGTCTTCCATGTACAGCAGCTTGTCAAATTTTCATTGTTTTGTTATTAAATAAAAGGTTTTCAATCATCATAGAACTCTTCAGTTCGTAAATTAATGCAGTTGCCATGTCAGGGGAGAGAATTTAAAATATATAGAAATGTAATGCAACATGTCCTTTTGAACAGTTAGGTGCTGACATGAACTTAAACCAGTTAGTGTTCACTGATACAGTTCTATAGATGAGAATGATTTTTAATGAAGCTGGGAATCAATGTCTATTAGTCTTGAGATGAAGTGAGTCTATTTCTCCTAAATGTGACTGTTCCTAGTTGTTGGTAAATCAGCTACCAACAAGCAGGACACAAATTTGTGCCAGGAAAGGCACCAACAAAGAACCCCAGGGAAAAGTTTCTCTCCTGGATGAAATGACGAAGTGATATTTTCCCCTTCCTATCTACATTTTAAAGTGTGTGCAGGGAAAAGGGGACACAATAAATTACAGATAGAGTGAATGATCTCAGTGGTCTTTATCTCCTTTTCTGCTTCAGTTTTTATGATGTGCTTATGCTGCCGCCAAAAATGCAATGCAACTCCTGTAGGCTGCCAGCTCTGCTACAACAAAATGTAGTAAAAAACAGCACACTGCTCAGAGCTTGCAGAAGAAACTTGTGCAGACTGTAGATATGTAACTAGGAGATACAACCATGCTGAGCTCCCATCTGCCCTCATGACACTACCAGCAGGACCCAGCTTAGCCAGTGTTAAAGCTGTCTCTGACACATCAGTATGAGCCACTTCTACAATTTTGCAGTTGACTAGGGCAAAGTCATTTTTGGTGTGGTCCCATTTCAGTGGGTCTGATGAAACAACCCAGCACTGGTGGATGCATGTCTGTTGGTACACAAAGTGGGCCAAGAAGCAAAATTGAGCAATGGATCTTGATCGCTGTTGTTGTAATTGTTAGTTTTGTCCTTTCCTGTACATTGGACTACTTCTACTGTAAGGTCCGTCTTTAAGACAGACATTGCATGATCATTTGCAGACAGACGCAATGTAGTTTCACTTGTCAGATTAGTGTGGACCACTGTCAGTATAAAAGCCATGCTGTGCTTTAGCTTAGTTCTGTGTTGGTACCACTCAACATAACCAGCATTATCTGTATTTGGTTTTAATTAACTCAGTTCTGTCAGCATCTGTTAGGCATTTTTCAGGTTGGGCATTTATGAGCATGTATGAAACCTAACCATCTCGGTCTGGGGCTTTGGGACTTTGGCAAGGGATGGGTACCTGTCTCCTAAGGCAGAGTACCTCTGGATTGTATGTAATTTTCAGGTGTCAATAGAAAGCATAGAAGGACAGTATCCTGCTTCTGATCGTGACAAAAGAGAATGCTTTCTAGGAAGAGCACATGCGACTGGCTTCTCTGTATGATCCTGTCCCTTTGTACTCTCCTGGTATCTACAACTGTTGTGTTAGAGTTGTTAAAGAGTGCATCCCTGTCTAGTCCTTTAGTACCCCTTAACAGATGTTCTGTCTATGAATTTATCTAACCCCTTTTAAATCCTGCTGATACTGTCTGTTTCCACAGCCTCTGTGGTCAGAACACTATCTGCTATGTAAAAAAACTCACTTTATTTTATTCAGTTTAAACTTAACTCCTACAGTTCAATCCAGATTTAGTAAGTGAGATTTGGTAAATAGCAGTTCTGCATTCAGCTTACCTATTGCCTTCATTATTTTGCAAACCTTGGTCATATTCCCTCTCCTGCTTATCCTCTCCAATCTGAAGAGTGTCAGTGTCTACTCCTAATAAAGCAGCTACCCCTCACCTTTCACCACTTTAACTCTCCTTTTCTGTACTGTCTTCAGCTCCACTTTGAGATGCAGAGGACAGAATGACATAGAGGACTCAGTGTGTGACACAGCAGATCTTTTGTATAACATCAAGGACATGCTTTCTGACTTGTCCACTGCACCCATCCTGGTGATGACCAACATTTTGCAATGTTTATGGCTGCAACTTCACACTGAACCAGTGATTCAGAAAGCTGTCAACTCTGTTACTTTAAAAATCTCTTTCATTTGTTCTAATATCTGTTCTGAATCAGCACCATGTAGACAGGGTTTAGATTCTTTTTTTCTAGCTGCATTACTTCATGTCTGACTACACCAAAGCTTATCTGCAAACGTTTTTGCCTTAGGTGGCCACGCTTTCTACAGACCAGGAAATGTCACTGTTTATTCCCTTCTCCGGGACACTGCTGAAGATATTGGTAAACAGAGTTCCCATGCTGATCTCTAGGAAATTCCACTGATGATTCTTCTTTGTTTAGAAAAGTTACCGTTAACATCTCTGTAAAGCACCCATGATTTAACCAGCTTTCAGTTCATAAAAGAACCTTTCCACCACTTCCAGTGGTAACTTATTTTTTTTATGACCTTTGATGTAGGATCTTATCAAAGAATTTAAAAAAAACAAAACACATATATTATGTAGACAGACTCATTTTTCCCAAGCACCTGCTGACACTCTGTTCAAATAGCAGCAGATTAGCATCATGAGATTCCACTTTACAGAAGTAGTGCCGACTCTTTGCTCAGCAGTCTGTGTTTATCTGGGTTCTCAGTGATCTTATTCTCCATTATAAACACTGCTATCTTAACAGCAATGGAAGGCAGAACCACCAGTCCAGTCTGTAACTCTCAAGATCTCCCCTAGTGCCATTTCTGTTGGCGGGGTTTACATTGTTCACCCACCTGTACATTTGCACAATTACCACTTGTAAAAATAGGCTTCATGACTCGTCCAGGCTCTCTACAATTTCACATTAGAACAAATAAAATATGTGCTGGTAGAGAATCGATTAAGTATTTTGGTGCCTGGCTAGATTTTCAGCTTTAGCCATACAGTGTGTTTCTCAAGAAGCACATACAGTGCACATCCTGCGTGCCTTAGAGTCTCTGTGTAAAGCTGATATTGCCTTTGGCAACTACAGAATGTCTCTCACTCTCGGCTTCCAGGAGAATGGAAAATGCTAATACACTCATGCTGTTCTTTACCTTGTACTTGCTGTTTCACTCAGTGTGTCAGTTCTTGAAGAGTGCCAGGCATATGTTGGTGGCTGCATGTCACTCTTGCTGTCTTGGAGTCTTGAGACACATACATTAGATATGTGACATATGCTAAGAGTGAACTGTTAATATTTGAAAAGGATTTCTATGGCTTAACATAAACTTTGTGAGTGTTAGCCCTCCAGCTTCTCATACCTAATTCTGTTTGTGTCCCCTGACTAGTTAACTCTGTGCTCTTATGAGCCTGCACAATACATGGATTTTGCCACATAACTATTCAGTGAATTTAATCATTTTCTTATCAATCTTTCTTTCGAGCTCTGCTTTGTGAGGATGAATTGACAAATCCAAAATGTTTCCATCCTGTGCCCTACTGTGCATTCTTTCATCTTTCATCTGCTTATTTTCCTCTCGCCATTTAATTTTTTTAAAATTCTTATTTAATTCTCTTGTCCTTATTTCCCCTCTCTTCTGTATTTAATTAATATGTTTTAATGTATTTATTGACTCTTTCCTGTTTGATTCTTTTCTTCTCTCTGTCTTTCACTCTTTCCTTTCTCCAACTGATTTATTCAGTCCCTCAGAGTTTGGCAAGCTGATACTTCCAGAACAAAGTGCATTAATGACTCGGGTCAGAAGGACTTTAGCCTTACATAGTCAAGGAGTGATGGGTTAGAACTATCCTGCACACAAAGATACAGTCCAATTTATTGTTAATAAATCAAAATTCTGGATATCATCTCTTTAGATACTCTAAGCTAAGCGTTGTTTGGAATGGATAGTTCAATGGCATTTATACCAGTGCAGAATACTCTTTATACTCTTTAGTGAACATCAGTTGTGTTGTGCTTTTTGTCCACTCAAGCAAGTAAGAAGTCTAAATAATTATATAATGTCTGTATCACAACGAAAATAATTTTCTACAGGTACTACCCATACTAATACAGACTTAAGGGTAATCTTAATCAAGCCTCAATAAAGATCATAGAACTCCTTGCTAGCATGAACATATTTGAACACAGAGTCATTTAAGCTAATTTAAAGTGTTATAACCAGGCTTTTTATTTCATCAAATAGAACTTCAAAACAGATGAGCAATATAGTAGGAAGGACATAGCGTCTGTCTGTGATGTTTTATGCGGGAGGAGCAAAAATGCCTGGTTTGCATGTAGAAATAACATTGTAGCTGTGATGATTCAAGGATTATAAATGCAGGAAGTTTTGCAGGGATCTTTGACAAGTTTGATTAAACTTACTGATGAAGCTTGGGGAAAGAAAAGAAAAAAAAAAATTCGATCAGTACTTTAGGGTGACTTAGAACAATTTACATAGAGGCTGAGTATGATCCAGTTTTGTTTTCTTTCAGTCACATGAAGCATGTCTGTTTCTTGTCCTAGTGTATTTTTGTGAGAGAAACAGATGAAGTTTTTTGCAGATTCTCTTTTCCATATAATGTTATTGCAATAGTCTGATAATCAGGGTTATGCATAATATATTTTCTGAGGATGATGTCATATTTCATAAGCGTCCAACAGAGATGATACAATCATTTCACAGAGAGAACAATATGATGTAATTGCCAAAAACACCACATGGATCAGTGGCCCAGCAGGTTACATTCAATTCAGATTTCATATGGTGCTAATATGTCTTTTTTTAAAGTGTTTCTGCATCTGAAGATGTAACATTTTTTTATGTTTAGAAGTTTTATTACAAATCTGATTTTTTGTTTGTTTGTTTGTTGTTTTTTGGTGTTTTTTTAAAACAGAATCATTAAAAATGTCATCATACTTTACTACTTTTGGGGCTTCTACTGACTTTACCCTATAACCTGATACTACTTGGGTTTGTGTGGCAAGGGTTCGTAGCAGGAGAGCTACAGAGCTGGTTTCTGTAAGAACTGCTAGAAACTTCCCCTATGTCTGATAGATTCAATGTCAGCCAGCTCGAAGATGGACCTTCTGCTGGCCAGGGCTGAGCCCATCAGCAATGATGGTAGCACCTCTGGGATAACATATTTAAGAATATGAAAACAAAACTGAGTTACAACAGCCAGGGGGGGAAAGTGAGAATATGTAAAAGAAACCACTCCGTAGATACTTGAGTCAGGGAAGAAGGAGGCGGAGGCGGTGCTTCAGGCACCGGAGCAGACATTCCCCTGCAGGCCATCGTGAAGACCATAGTGAGGGAGGCTGGTCCCCTGCAGTCCATGGAGGTTAATGGTGGAGCAGATATCCACCTACAGCCCATGGAGGACCCCATGCCAGAGCAGGTGGATGCCTGAAGGAGGTTGTGACCACTTGGGAAGCTGGAGCAGGCTCCTGGAAGGACCTCTGGAGAAATGAGCCCACCCATGTTGGAGCAGGTTTGCTGGCAGGACTTGTGATCGCATGGGAGACCCACACTGGAGCAGTCTGTTCCTGAAGGACTGCACTCTATGGAAAGGGCCCATCCTGGAGCAGTTCATGAGGAACTATGCCCCATGTGAGGACTCATACTGGAGAAGTTTGTGGAGGACTGTTTCCCATGGGCGGGACCTCACACTAGAGCAGGGGAAGTCCTCCCCCTGAGAAGGAAGTGGCAGCAGAGACAACATGTGAGGAGCTAACAGCAACTGTCATTCCCCAACACCCTGTGTAGCTTTTGGGAAGGAGACAGAGAATTTGGGAGTGAAGTTGAGCACAGGAAGAAGGGAGCGATGGGGGAAAGCTGTTTTAGGATTTAGGTTTTATTTCTCATTGTATTACTCTGAATTGAGTGTTAATAAAATTAAACTGATTTGCTGAAATCAAGCCTGTTTTGGCTGTGATAATAACTGGTGAATGATCTTCCTGTCCTTATCACAACCCTCAAGCCTTTCATTACATTTTCTCTGCCCTGTCCAGCTGGGGAGGGGGAGTGATAGAACAGCTTTGACAGGCACCTGGTGTCAAGCCAGGGTCAACCCACCACAATGCCATAATACTTTTCAAATTCTGTGATTTCTACCTGCTTTCGCCACTTTATAACATGGTATTATTATAAATATTCTAGGCATAAAAATACTTGAAGATTTTTCTTTTCTCCTTTTTTCCCAGTTGTTAGTGGAATGTTAGGCTTTTCCTCAGTTATATTTTTCTACTGATCAATCTAATAGGTAAAGCATGGGCATCTTCTTTGAAGAGTGAAATCCTTTAAAGGATCTGAAGGATAAAAAGGAGACCCAGATACTGAACTGATAAATATGGAGCCCACCTGGCGTTTCCTGTTAACATTGCCTTCTGCTGTGTTGTGTCTCCATATTCCAGAAGGCTGCATTGTTTTGGTTTCATAATATAATTTTGTTAGGGACACAGTTCCAAGTCAGTGGGACATGAGCACCTAAGAAAATTATAACCCATTCAATGCTTTAGAAAAACTCATTCTGAAATGGAATGGTGCCCTACCAGGAATATCAGAGACCCTCCTGGAAAATTATGTCTTCCTACAGGTTTCCAAGTCATTCTTTCAGCAAACAAATAACATTTCTAACCTTTGTGAAAATAAACTATTGCAAATGCTAGTCTACCTTAGCTTCAATGTAGTATCAGAAGAATGAATGAGATCCAAAGAGTGAGGAGAGCATAGGAATGAATCATGGAAAAAAACAAATGAACTTTTTTTGGAAGAGAGATTTCTAAAACAGAGACAGAAAATGCATGGCAGCACTCCTAAGGTTCTTAGCCAGAAGTGACATTAGTTTTCCTCTTTTTGTGTTCAGATTTCTTTTCTACTGATAACAGATTAGGGTTTTTAGAAGATGGGTTGGTAAAATGATATGACTTTTTTTTCCAGATATTTTAGTATTTAAATTTCTTTCTTAACTCTGGAAATTTTGCTTTAAAAATGGCTAGTGGATGCTTGATTTCTGACCTGGTGGGGGAAGTATAGAGAGATACAGTATTATTTGGAAAAAGGTTTCAGTAACACTGAAGGATCTTTCAGCTGGAAGAAATGGGAGGACATGCCAATTATTTCTATGCTATCTTTGTAAATCCTATCTGTCCATTTATTTTTCAAGGATGAAAGAGAATCCATTGTAGGAGCCTACCTGGGTTTAGTGAAATAATTATTAATTGTGGTCTCAGCAGGTTCAGCATTCATCTGGAGAGAAAACATTTTCATCCTTAGTCTGCTTGATCTGAAATATCAGACGGTGCCCTGTCCTGTCACCACTAGTCAGTTTTGTGAGTGCGTTGCTCAGCGAAACTATCTTTCCATTTTATTAAACTTTTTATTGCTTAATTATCCAAGAACCCCTCACCTATTATTCTTTTTGTAACTTTTGGGTTAATTCAGTGCTTATGAATGTGAAAAATTGCAGATACTTCTGTACCAGGTATGGCAAATAGATACCATGAAAACAGCTCCACGCATCTCTGCTAATGCATGGCCGTTCTGTTCCATTGCCTTCTTTTCATCAATCAGACACTGTTAACTAGCAACTGGACATAGTATGTAAACAAACATAAGGCCACATCATTATTCCCTTGCTTGGTTTTACTGAGGCTAATTGCTCTTTCAAGTCTTTAACAATTTTGCTTGGATAAAGATTGGGTTAAGTAAGATTCGATCTTCTGGAACTAAGAGTAATGGAAGTAAAATTACTTCCTCATGCAAAGTAAGTAGAGATTGAATTCAGACTTCTATGAAATTGCAGTGGAACTTTTCTTTTCCAGCCCTTCCTTCCAGTCTTGTCTCAAGAAGGAACATTGAATAAATTCAGCTCTGATCCTTCATTACAGACTCTTCTCTTATTCATAGAATCATAGAATCATAAAATGGTTAGAGTTGGAAGGGACATTAAAGATCATCAAGTTCTAATGCCCCTACCATAAGCACGGACACCACCCACTGGACCAGATTCCTCAAAGCCCCATCCAGCCTGCCCTTAAACACTTCCAGGAATGGAGCATCCACTACTTCTCTGGGCAACCTATTCCAGTGCCTCACCACCCTCACAGCAAAGAATTTCTTCCTAATAGCTAATCTAAATCTCCCCTCTTCCAATTTAAAACCATTACGCCTTGTCCTGTCACTACACTTCCTGACAAAGAGTCCCTCTCCAGCTCTCCTGTAGGCTCCCTTCAGATATTGGAAGGCTGCTAAGTGGTCTCCCCAAAGCCTTCTCTTCTCTAGGCTGAGCACCTCCAGCTCTCTCAACCATCTTCACAGAAGAGGTGCTCCAGCCCTCTCTGCTGGACCTGTTATAACAGGTCCATGTCCTTTATATGTTGAGGACTCCAAAGCTGGAAGTCCTCTTTGTACGTACGTTCAGAGAACACCAACACCTCTTCTCTGTGTACGCTGAGTTGCCTGATTTTTTTTCCTTAGGCATGCACCAATCCTGAGCTTGGAGGGAGATACTTGAATATTGTCCAGCTCTCTTGAGCTCTCCTACCTTCCAGAACCCTAATCCACAAGATTTCTCCAAGCATTTTCTTGAAGAGACCAAAATTAGCCCTCCTGAGATCTAGGGTTTCAGTCCTACTTCTTGTATTCTANCCCAGGTGCAGGACCCTGAACTTGACTTTTATTACCAGCAGTCCTCTTTGTATGTACGTTCAGAGAACACCAACACCTCTTCTCTGTGTACGCTGAGTTGCCTGATTTTTTTTCCTTAGGCATGCACCAATCCTGAGCTTGGAGGGAGATACTTGAATATTGTCCAGCTCTCTTGAGCTCTCCTACCTTCCAGAACCCTAATCCACAAGATTTCTCCAAGCATTTTCTTGAAGAGACCAAAATTAGCCCTCCTGAGATCTAGGGTTTCAGTCCTACTTCTTGTATTCTACATATTCCCCATGATCCTGAACTCTATCTTTTTGTGGTCACTGCAGCCAAGGCTGCCCACAACCTTCATGTCCTTCACCATTCCCTCTTTGTGTGTCAGTCTTAGGTTCAGTAGTACACCTCTCCTTGTTGGTTCCTCAATATCATCAATACACTGGAGGAACCTCCTGGACTGTACATGTCTGGCTGTGCAGCCTTCCCAGCAGATATCAGGATGATTAAGTGCTCCCATGAGAACCAATGTCTGCAATTGCAAGGTTACCTTGAGCTGTCTGCAAAAGGCCTCATCAACTTCCCTATCCTGATGAGGTGGCCTGTAATAGACTCCCACAGCATTGTCCCTCATATTGGCCTTCCCCTTAATTTTCGTCCACAAGCTCACGATTCCTTCCTCATCTGCCCTCAGGAAGGGCTTTAGGGACATCTCACTCTCTATTCATTCCTGACATAGCGGGCAACACCTCCGCCCCTCCTGCCTAGCCTGTCACTTCTGAACAGCTTGTAGCCCTCAATAGCCACACTCCAGTCAATGGATTCATCCCTTTGAGGGGTCTCACAGGTATTTCTCTGTTGACTTCACCTACCTCAGGAATTGCTGGTTCATCTCCATAAGACTTTGACTGTAGTGCAGCATCAGCAGTTTGCCTGAGGGCTACGGGCTGAAGGCCCTTACTAACACCCCGTCCCTCTAACCCTGATGAGAAACCCCACAGCTTGTCACAGACGAGCCTCATACTATTAGTCCCCTCCCCCTTCACATCTAGTTTAAATCCCTGTTGATCAGCCCTGCTATCTCTTGGGCTAGAATACTCTTGCCAATATCCAAGTGGTATCTTTCAATGTTGTACATTCTTTTTAAGTGTCCAGTCTCAATTGAGAGGCTTTGCAAGTGTGAAGTATTTTCAAATTGCTTAGTCCCCAGTGTCCACCCAGGTTCACTTCTTTTAGTGACTAAACAAAAAATGGAGTCCTCCCCTGACATCTTCCTGTTAGATCCTGTGTGCATGACGAGACATCCCCCAAATTCTATAGCCCTCGTTAAACATTCAACTGCAATGGCTAATGCCAACACCCATTTGTCCAGCAAGCCAATTTACTATAAACATGGGATTAACACCGCTCTGCTTGCTTTCTTGCTCTCCAGAAATACACAGTCTGAGTACACAATCTGGTCCCAATTTGGTGGACTGATGTGTGCAGCTTTCTGTAAAGTCCCCTTAGATAACACATGTATTCCCTGAGCCCTAAGATGACTCTCTACTAGATATTGCTCATGCATCTTATGGTGTGAGAATAAGATATTTGTTTGGCAGGAGTTCATGCTCTAAAATATATAAATCAACAAAAGTTTTGATGAAGTGCCCCTTGCTCTGTCAATCAAGTCTAAATGCAAACTGCCATAAGAATAGGATAGGTGGACACAACCATATCCATTAAAATACAGATGCAAGCTTTTTCTTCGTACTTAAAGAAAGATTGGTTCTTGGCTTCTGTTTGGATACACTGGAAAGATACAAGAATTATTCTGGTTAGATTATATACGTATTTAAAAGATATAGATCATATTACTGGATGATGAATCAGGATTAAGGGAATTCCAAAGATATAGCAATTAAAAATTAATTTAAAAATAAAAATATGGGGAAAAAGTATAAAAGTGGTCTTTTTTTAAAGTACTGTCATCAGAAGCACAAGTTGTGAAGAAACTAAATTTTAAAAATGTTGTCTAGTCCAAATTATTTTGGAACACGATGGTTAACCCAGCTACCCTAGTGTTCACAGTATCATCCTGTTATTCCAACTGTACTTACTATTTGGTAAACCGGTTCAGTTATACTTGGGTGTGAACTAGATTTGACATCCATGTTTCAAAATTCCTTCTCCAATTTCCTACAATTGTCGTAGTTGGTTAAATTACATTGGGACCAGTTTGGCACTTTTCACTTCTGGGCATATTTTCTCAGAAGTAGATTCATTTTCTTATTTGTTATTCATCTCTGGTTGCTCACATTTAGATGGTCATAGTCCTTTATGAAGTAGCTGGTTTTCCTGGATAATATATGTAAAAATATTGGGAAAAGGTGACATTCAGATCTGTCTTCATCAGTATTTCTTTATGATATTTCTGGATATGAATGTACTGTTTCATTATTTTTACCCAAGAGTCCTTCAGCAGTCACTGTCCATTAGGTTGGACAGAGATGAACACTAACCATCGGTGCTTTAGAAACTGATTGTTAATAACATGTTTTAAAATGCAATTCATTTTTTTCCACATTAAGTAAAGAAATATCCTGTCCATTTCTTTCATATTTTGAGCTTGTGGAAACTTTGGTGTCCATTTAGGGAGCCCTCTTTTCTTACCCATGGCCTGTTCACTCTGCTGTAGTGAATTTCTTCTTTACTGGTAAGAAACAAAAATGTGTTACTCCAGAGCAAGAGGCAAGAACAGAAATTAGAGAAATGTAAGGATGTTGTATTCCCTTTGATTTTTATGATAGAGTCTCTGATTTCTTTGGGGGTGATTGCTCAATTTATACTTCTACAAGAGCCAAAATCAAGTGATTACTTTAAAAATATGTCTTGACAGACATGACTGTGCAAAATGCAGCCTCCATCATTTCCTTACACCTATTATCTGTAGTTTGTTCTCTTCAGAAGAAAAGAAAAACAAAAAAAAAGCTATCTTCTGTTTAGGTAATGATATTTTTTTACCTCTAATCTTTTTTTCAAGCAGAGACTGACAAATAGAAAATGGATCTATCTGTAGTTACAGACCTCTACTTCATGAAGTTCAATAATACAGAGCAGTATATATGGTATGAAATTTTTCATTCCAGCCTGAACATAACAACTATTATGAGCAACTTAACTTCTGAGACATTTCTGAAATTTCTTTAAATAGTATTATTTTTTGGTTAAAAGCAGCAATTTTAATAGTACATCCTTCTCCTTTTATTGCAACAAACTTTCCTTTAAAGCCTTATTGTTGCCATCTTGTTTGTATTTTCTGGTCATGGAACTAATTATAAAATAGAGGTATTCTTCCTTCATTCAATAACTTGCAAGAGAAAGTGATTTAAAGAGAAACAGTTAGCATAGAAAACTCATAAACTTCCACCTAAATAAGCAGTTAGAAAGCAGCAGATGGTTTTAGATTGCACTGGTAAATGGTGCAGTGTTATAGACCAATCAATACAGTTAATGCTAATTGTAATGCACTTTTGTCAAAATGATGCTTTTTCTTAAAGTTAATTTCTGATTTATTTCATTTTCCATAGACTAATTCTGCAAACCTGTTGTCTTTTACATTTCATGCCTGCTAATGGAAAGCTGGATTCATTTGGGTATTAATCTGGCTCAAGTACATTAAAACAGACTTTGACATGCTCGATGGAGAAGTGTATCAGATATTTACAGAAGATTTGTTTTTTACTTTTTCATGGTATTGCATTAAGTTACTTGGCTTGGTATAAGCCGAGCAATGTTTACGAACTTTCAAAGTTCTTGCAATTCTAATCTCATGCACTTGTACAGTCACATAATGCTGCTGGCTTTGGAAGCTTAACTGTTGAATTAGAAAGCAAATTGGATTCTTTGCTATAGAAAATTGCATGAATTTTTTGCCATTTGATTTCTGAAATGCTTTAATTTAAAATATATGTTTCTAATGTGTTGTTTAAGCTTGTTCATAAGATCTTTGGGACAAGAAGCAGTGCTGTGTTTTCATTGTGTACAGCACCTGGGAAAGCTGATCATTTTTCAACATGAAAGTATTGCCGCAATATCAATTGTAGCTGTTCTGTGAAGTAAAATGCTTGCTTATTAAATAGGTCAGTTTATCCCACTCTGCTCTTTTGGTGTCTCAAATGCCATTTTGTAGGCCATTTTTTGTTCATAATACAATACAGTACAAAATGTAGTAATATTATAAAGGGGCTCACATGAAAGACACAAAAAAAAGGCAACCCCCCCCCACCAAAAAAAAAACCAAAAAAAAACCAAGACAACTGTGATAATGCAAGCAAAATGTGATTAACTCATTGAAAATACTAAAGAGCTGTTATGCTTATGAAGCATCAATATTTTCCTCCACCTACAACACTGAATGTATAGCTATGCAGCACATAAAGAGAGTTTCTCATCCCAGCTGCACACATTTAAAAGAAACCCAAATGCAGTTAGTCTGGACCTATATCAGTCTAAACCTTGGCCCATTGATTTAGCACACCTGTATTTTATAACCACACTTTTATATACATCTGCTCAGGCAGCTCTCCCAGTATTAAAGTCTAATATTTCACAATCTGTATAGCAGTACATTTATTTCTTTCTGATAAATACTTGTTCAGAACACTTCCTTTTCTGTCCTTTTTTCTTGGAAGAAAATAGTATTATGCAAGTGCCGACATCCATACAGCGGTGACAGAAATAGAGAACATTGCTCTGACTTCAACATACTCCCTGAAAAATGAACTGAAAATATTCTCTTTGTGAGACTGCCAGTCTGACTTTTTACTGTTGCTTGTGCAAACACTGTCTCTGACCAAGGAAGGCTCTTTCTCATACCCCCATCATCAGTTTGAAATCATCTCATTAGCCTAATGAGGGCAAAGATGGGCAAGAGTTAACAGAGCTGATCTGATCACCAGGCATTAGAGATGCTCTTGCCTGGACAGTGGTAGACAAATACAGATTGTGTACTGACAGACAGGTCATCTCTGGATTTCAAGATGAAGAGAAAGAAAGGTTCAGTTCAGATTTTCACCTGACTTTTTAACACTGTGGCTCTCTGCGTTCCCTTCTGAAATCTTTTTTAATACATTCTGATACTATTTAGATTAAAAATGTCATTCACATTTGGATACAGCTAGACCTCCAGTGTCCCTTTCTGCCAGTGTGCAGTTATCATAAACACGGCTCTATTGACCAGGATGAAATAAGACTTTCTTATATTACTAGGATTATTGCTAAAATGACCCTCTGCTATTACTGGAATTGTTTCCATTTGAAGTACTGAGAGATACAGTATAAAAGTTTCTGAATAGTTGAAATCCACAATAAATTAATAGGTAATTTTTCTCTCTTGGGCTAGACCAGACATTTTAAGCCAGAGTGGGGCTATTTCATCCCACAGCAGAACTTCCAGGCACACAAAGGTGTAGGGAATGACAGATGTCGAGTGAGGTACAATAATCCTGAGACAGCGTTTGCTTGGAAGGCTTCCCAATAATTCTTACTTTTTTTAAAGCCTGAGATCATCAAACTTGAGATCCAAGCTACACAGATCTTCCTTCTCTCTCAGCCAGTAGGCCTGAGTTGTTCTTCTTTTCTGCCAAGGCAGTGACTGAGCACCAGACTGCCCTTTAGGCTCCTGCAGCTGAGGAACGTGGCATGAAACTGTCATGTCTCCCTGATGTGGCCTCTGACAGCAGAGGGGAATGAGTACCCCTGGCCCTCTCTACCTCCCTGCAATGAGAGACACCAGTGCTGGAAGGGGATGTGGGGAAGAAGCTGGCTATGAAAACTTGACGCAAGTCCTCCATGTTTGAAATGCTTTGCTGGGTGGGTCTGGGAGGAAGGAGATTAAGGGCCAGGTTTGAAAAGCTGGGTCAGAACTGCATCTACAAAACCCACTCTTTTTATTTTTATCACTTCAGGCCTGATTTTACTGAAGGTGGGGAGGCAAAGGGGGTTGTAGCGCCCTTGGTCACAAAGTGTGTTATCAGCTATATAGCTGTACACCCATCCACGTTCTGCCTGCCCCATATTTTCTTCCTTACTCTGTATGTGTCAAAACTAGTGACTCGAAGGCACAGATAGATCAAAACTCAACTGATTCCAGTCCCAGTTTTCACCCTGTTGGTAAGTAAGTTAGATATTCACAGGCCACTCTGTACTAGTATATATCTATGCAAAGTCTATATTTGCCGTGAACTTTTCTGGAATGGGGATGGATCCTGAGCATACCTCTTTGAAGTCAGAGAGACAATAAATCAAGAATTTACCATTTCCTAATAACAAAGTTGATTTCTCTGCTTTTCCTCAAGAAGATACTTTCCAAAGCATTTCAGCATTCAACAGAGATTAAATTAATCTAAAAATGATAGCATGTAATAGAGGATTACACTATCTCGGTGATGCAACTTCACAGCAGTCATTTCTTTTCAGACTCTTTAGGATTTTTCAAAAACCCTGAAATGTCTGCATTTTAAAATAGTTTTCTGAAAGAGTAAAGCAAACACACAGGACATCAGTAGCTTTAAATCTTCATATGCATCTTTGTCTACTGTCTGATCATGGCAGTATGGTGACAAGCTGCTTCATTTTTGCCCAGATAATTAAATACTATTGCAGCCTTTTTGAGCTCAACCTTGTGATAGAGGATTGTATCCAGGAAGAGAGGCTGTATGGGAGCCTGTCAGAGATGCTTTGCTTTCTTCAAGAATATACAAGCACTTGGTTCACGGAAACATGCTAACTAACCCTTTTTTCCCAGCAGCAGCTTGTTACAGAGAAGTTTTTCTCACAGAGCAGAAGCACTCACATGGTGCTCATACCTGCTACTGCTCCTATTCCAGCCAAACTGGTCCACGGCTACAAAATCCTCATGAAGATATTTTCTACAAAGATTCCCTGAGGAAAGTGGGTAGGGAGACTTTTGACAGCGTCAGCCTCCTCTATTGTTCCTTCCCAGATATATATGTCTCTCAGTTGGAATTTCTGAGTTCAAAAATAAAGTAATAGTAGGAGAAACTGATGTTAATCTCCATAGGCCCCATTAGCTCAACAACTTGCTTAGTCTCTAATGTGTGATAGCAGGGTGCAAGAGAGGTTGCTATAGTGTCAGCTTGGCTTCCTGTGTATCTTTTAGTCTTAGCAGCTATGCAGAAATGCCAGCGTAACTCAAAAGTAATTGTTGTGCTGTGATAATCAGAATTGCTGCACTTTGTCAGCTCATTAGGAAGGCAAATATACCTCATTTACAAAGGAACTTTTTGGCTGATGATTAAAGTACAGGACTGGAAGTCGGTTACCTAAGTTCATGTTTCCATCTCTGTAGTGTTTGGGGGTTTTTCTATGTCTTTTTTTTTAATGTTTCTTTATTTCTGTGAAAACTTTGATTAACCATACTGTGCCTCAGTTTCCTTTCAGGTACCAGAAAGATAATATATTGGAAGTTTTTTATCAACAAATTTAGTGTTTTTCAGGTACTTTGAGGTGTTTAGATAAAAGGGTCTCTTGAAGTGCAAATTACAGAGGCAAGCATGGCTACGGTGGAAATACCCTATTCCTATTTTGGTGTCAGCGCTTGCCAATCTTTTAACTGATTTTTTGTGAAAGCCTGTCTGGCAGCACCAGTTAATATTCTGTTTCATTTCATTTATGGGGACAGAGCCTTGTTTTCCTAGGAAGCCATTGATTTGTTTCCTTTTCCGCAGTGGAAATTTTATTTTTATGGAGTGTTTATAGAAGTCCATAAGTAGGACATAGAACACATTTTGTATCTGAGCAGTATTGATACTTATTGAGGTGATTTTGCTGCATGGAGGCAAATTTCACTAATGAATGTTTAAGGTCTAATGTTTAAAGATGCTAAGGCTATACCTATCCTTCAGTCAAAAGGCATTGTCTGTAAGGGTGACCTCAAGACATACAGTTAAGGTGGCTTTGTCCCTCCTCAGCCATCCACTTTCTCAGCTATCACTTTTGTTGTGTGGGAACCTCTTTTTCCTTTTACAAAAGAGGTTTAGGGAGGAAGCTGTTCAGCAATTCCCTCTTTTGGACTTAGCCATGTGAGTTCAGCTTGCTGTTTGCAGCTCTGCACACACATTGCAGGAACAAGAGGAAAGAGTCAGGATAATCAGGCGCTTCACATCATCCTTTGCCCTCATACTGGCTTCTGTTTAATGGGTAGCTTCCGTTGGCGTTACCTCAACACAAACGAAAAAGTATATACCTACAATAACTCCTAGAAAACTGAAAAAGGCAGATATTTTAAGGGGAAGGTCTTCATTAGGCTTCATGAACGAGCTCTTCATTTGTAGAGCTTACACAGCATTAGGTGGAAAACAGACTTTATCAACCAAAAGGGATTTCACACCGGGGCAGATGATATGTAAATTAGTCTTAGCATGTTTTATCAGAGGCTTTTTCATCATTTCTGGATGATGTTGGGAAAGGTTGGTAACTGGGGAAAGCTATTAATCTTGCATTGTTTTCATTGTACCCTACCTATTTCTGAAAAATTGCTTTGATTTAGGTGCATTACTTTGAAGAAATAATTACAATTTATTAAGCAAAATCTTTTCCAACAATCCACAGTGTTGATCATTTAAGTGTGGGTGTTCATGTGTATCCGTACAGTCTTCTAGCTATAAACCAAACAGACTTATAGATTCTGCAGGGATGAGTTCCACTACGTGGACTGTATGTGCCTTCTAGATAGAGGTGCCCACCTTGTAGGAATAAGTCAGTAGGCTGTCCCCCAAGTTCACTGTCATACTTGAAAGGCAATAAGTAATATTTATGGGTTTGACTTTAAACTGTTCATTGAATATCAGCGTCTATAATAATTACTGTCAGTAGCAATACAGAGTACAACTGGTGACTTCCTGTTAATTAATATAAAGCCTTGCACTCTTACTTATGCAGCCCTAGAATTTTTCAGGGAGGTGTTCGGTTCTCAGGAATCTGCCTTAACCTCTGAAAATGAAGGAGTTTAGGAGTCCAAGAACACCTGAAAATCAGTGTAGCTCAAAGAAAACAAGGACAAAACTAGCTTTATCTGTGGCAGAGATAAGAAAGTATGTTTTCCAAAGGAATTTGGTCTTCCAGTTGATTTATTTGAACTAATTCAGCTGAAACTTGTTGCTTGTTGGAACCTTCCTAACATGCTTTTTTTCACTGCAGAAATTTGTTGTTGTTAAGTAATATCTGCAGCTTCACCCTTGGAGGAGAGGGAGCAATCATGGAGATCCTTCTGTACTTACTTATTTTTGAAAGTAAGACTTTGCTGAAATACGTCTCTCTATTCAAAAAAATGTAAGAAGGACACATTTTGATCCTAAACGTCCTGTAATGTAACGAATCCAGGCTAAATATTTAATCTGCAGCATTGACAGAAAGTGTTCTAAAGCAACGAGGTTGATTTGATGGGACTATGATTAACATGTTCCTTGCAATCTCTGCTGAAAAGCTTTAAATTGGTGTGGATAGGAAGCATTTCCACTTTCCGTTGTTCTTCCTCACCTTGAGAGCACATAAGACCACAGAATAGAAGATACGGTCAAGTTCTCCCATTTTACCAGGCCTTGTCAGAGCCAAAAAGTGAAAGAGTCTGTTGTTATTTCTCTTTTGCTTTTGCAAACTCTTGTAGGAAAAGTCAGCACTGTTATGAAATTCATTATAATCACAAGTGTCAGTGTGTGTGGAGTAGCGGTGGAAACCGTTGAGTCCTCTAGGGGATGTTTATTTCAGTTGTTTCATTTGTTCTAGCTACTTAGATTGTCCCTTGTCTGGATTTCTTTCTCTATTTGCTGCACCTTCAAAGCAAATATATATCTCAGAGTCTGAACAGCTGACAGCTCTCTTGGGCTTAACAGAAGAAACATATTTTTCTCCCCCCAGCCCCCACCCTGTGAATAACTTAAATGCAGTGATACGCTCTCTTGGGCTTTCATGTTTCTAACTATATATAAACAAAGCAGATGCAAGTTCTTTAGAGCAGGGTTCCTGTCATTTTGCATTTGTCTGTAAAGCACCTTAGTATTTGCCTTTGGAATTAAACAAACCATTCAGACTTATATCTGATAAAACACAGCAAATAATAATGATTAATCAAAAAAATGGTAATCTTCAGTCTAGCTTTAAGAAATATCTCCAGCTGTCTCAGGATTACTAAAACCTGTTTCGTCTTTCCATGTAAATGAGTTGTTTACAGATACTAAATTTAAATCAACCATTATTTTCATGCCATTTTTGTAGGGTTTTTTAATGTCCTGTTTTAGGATGATCCTAGGTATTCTTGCAACCCCAGTGAGTAGTTGGATTTTTTCTTTTTAGTCAGTGAGATATTTATTTTAGTAGTGTGTTCTGATACCTTTCTGGGATTCATAGGATTTTATGTTTAGCTATACTCTTCAGTTACAAGGATTTCCTTGAGGACTTCTGTCTTCAGGCAATAAACACAGTCCTTCAGTGTTTCCTTTCCAGCCCCTGAAAGTATTAGGAAAGAATGCTACCACATTTTTATTTTCACCAAGCTGTTACACAACTATATTTCCCTCCATTACATCAGCAAAAGGTTGCAAGGACTGCAGGATCCTGAAATTTGTACTCCTAAAAAGAGAATTTAGCTCAGTTTGTAAGGGACAGCTTGTTCTTGCTCTTATATTCCATAATAAAATCACTGTGTGCTTCTGAACATGAAAGTGATGTAACCAGAGACAAAACTTGCATTTATAAAACTCTAGTTGGGCATCATTTCTACCTTCCGCCTGACAGCTCCGTATCACATGAGAACATCCTTACAGGTGAATACACTAATGCTATTCACTGTCCAGCACGTATCTGTGATAAGCTGAGAACAAGGCCACTTCTGCCAGTCCAGAATCTGAGGGTAAAACCAAATCTCTCAGTGACTGGTCCCAAAAACCACCATATAACCTCAGGGTCACATCAAGCATCCTGACTGCAAGGGGTAAATTTCAACATTCATTTCCAGCTAGTAGACTCAAAATCAGCCTTGTAATGTGTATAATTCTTGAGGTATTGTCTCTTTTGTTAGACATTTCCTTCAGACAGACGCAACTACTGTTCTAAGATACACAGCTCTCAAAATGCAGTCCTTCTGTAGGTAAAATCAGGAAAGATTCCTCTGTTGGTTAAACATCCAAGTCCAGTCTTTAGGAACAGAGGCAGGAGTAATCATAACTTCTCATTTATTGATAAATGCTGAGCAGCATAGCTCGTAGTATATTCTCATCAATATGTCAATCCATCAAGTTATATATTTTGAATGTTTTTTTCTTAGCCAATTCCATTTTTAAGCAGAAGTTTTAATTTACTTTAATACCCAGAGCTGATTGGTTTGTTGTTTATATTGAACACTGTTTCATCCTGGTATCTGTCTTGACAAGTAAAAATGATTGCTGTGAAATGACCAGTTTACCTGCTTTAGAGAGATGAATGAGAAAATACATCCCAGTTTACCTGTAAACTTTCATTTTTCAAGTATTAATATCCCTTGATTTAGGTGACCCTAAGATAAAAATCAGCTAGAAATAAAAGTGGAGATTGATACCCAAGGGCTTGTGTTTGTTGTTATTAGTTGAAGTTTGCCAGGCTCCGTCATGCTTAGAGCATTGCTTGACTGAAGGCTGCAAATTGGAATGAATCTGGACACACAAATTAAAAGAAAATGCTTATTTCTTTGCTGTCAGTGGCTCACAAAGCTGGCTGCATTCCAGCATGTGAGTAGATTTCAATGTGAATTATCAAACACCGGTATTTAGGGATTTTTTTTTAGGTAATAATTTTAATTTTCTGCTTGAGAACAGATCTTCAGTTTCCAAGCTGCTGTTCCCTGATTTAGCATGACAGATAGGGTGTATAGGCTCCTATCTAAGCTTGTGACCTCTGCACTTGCTGTCCAGGTCTGCATTGTCTATGAAGTTCATAGGCAAGACTATAGTTGTGTAGATAGTTGTGCAGTCCAGCAACCCAAGGAGATCACAAGAACTCCACTGATGGACCTTGGAGTCACCACATCCCTCCCACATCATGCTTCCTCATGGTGGGATCACATGAGCTTTTTTGTACCAAGCCCAGTCCTGTGCCCATCTCCCCTACTGCCTCCTGACAGCCCCAAGGTGTGAGGCCCAACCAAGGCAGCATAGCAAAACGAGCTGAGATGTGCAGAGACTGAGTCTCACTCCCTTACTCTATCTCTCAGTATAGGACCTAGAGCTGACCCTTAGGTTAAGTACCACTGATGGGGTCCCTAGCCCTTTCCATCACAGGGCTGTCTTTGTGAGACCCAGCTGAAGAAGTACAAGGCAGAAGCATGGCATGAACCAAGAGTGGGATGATGAAGGGTCCACTGCTGTGCCTTGCTCCTTGGACCATTTTTTATTCCTCGAGTGTTATTTGATTCTCTTAACTGGAACTTTTGTGTGCACTCCTGGGAAGAAGAAAAGGAAGCCATGTACTACAACATCTTAGATAGTAGCCTTTTCCCAGAAACACTTTGTAAAGCATTTTTTTGAGAGCTCCAAGGTGGCAAAATTCAGCTTTTCCTATAGAGCTGAGAAGTCTTGAACCAGGTATGCTGATGGATAAAATCCATAGTTTCTGGCAAGCAAGCAGAGTAGGTTAGTTAGTATTTACATTTCTTTTCAAGCGTTTCAGTTTGCTCCTGCAGGTCATAGGAAAAAAAAATCCTTATAGCAATCTCATTGATTTGCACTTCTAAATCCTGTTCTCAGAAGTAATTTAGGAACAAAATGACATTAACTGTCAAGGAGAGCTATGATTCAAAATGTCTGCCCATTTTGAAAATGGGCTTTAGCTTCTAAATCTGGTACTTTTTTTGAAATCTAAACTGGGGAGAAGACAGTAAAAGCCATTTTTGGAGAAAGATGAGATTTTAAAGACTACTAGAAAAATGTATTGATAGATACGTAGGGCAAATATCCAAAAACATTTTACTTTTTCTCACAGGTGTCTGTGGGCATACTTTCATTTTGTTGAAGAAGAATGGAAAGTGAGTGTTCATCAAGTAAGTAATAACCAATGCTCCTGACCCTTAAATGCTGAAAGGGAAAAAATTGTCTGTTACTGAAAATGTTTATCAGCAATTAGTTCTGAGCACTTTTTCTGCTGCATCTATGCCTTTACTACAACTATGGAAATAACACCTAACCATCCACTGGAGAGAGACATTTTTTTAAGGAAAAAATAGTTTTCTTATCATTCTTTTGTTTTTACTCAAAGACTGTGGAAAAATATGGGAAAGAGGTGTATCTCTTCATCTTCTCTGTATACTTTTCAGCAGTTTCCACATTTTTTTGAGACTTTTCACTAAAAAAATGGCGTTGCTAACCCAATGCTCTGCTTTTCGTAACAAATTCAGCAACAAAGACTCACAAAGTGAAATCCTTCTTTGTCCTGCATAACCTATAGTGTGTGCACTAGCATGTCTGTTATCAGTACAGTGCACTATGCGACTGCAAACAGTAATACAATCAAGTTTTCATTTATATTAATGTGACTAAGCTCTGTGTTTGATTGTGTTAAAAGATTTGCACTTCCTAAATGTAATTCCCATATATTAATATATTACCTACAAAAGGCCATTGTTTACGTATTGTGATTCACATGAGGATTCTGAATGAAAATTTATCGGTGAGATTGGTAAATATTCTCATTTAGTTTTAGATTAGAAGTTTTTTTTTTTAAAAAAGCAGAATTCACATGATATCTGTAAATTACCATCAGCAGCAGATTTCCTATCAGCTTCTCACGAGAAAAGTCATCATTATTTATAAAGCCAAATCCCACAGTCCTGCTCAGGAATACATCCATTATTATTGAGTGAAAACTGAACTTTGCATTTCTGCTATGGAGAGATTGCCTTCTCTGAGCACAGGGAACTTCAGCAGAATGAAATCCAGATCTCAGCATTGTGGCCCATCGTGATCTCTGTATTACAATTAGGGCTGCAACAATAAATGATTTTCCAGTAGCTGATATTCATAAAGCTTAAAGTAACCAACAGGCTTCTCCTCAGTAAAGCAGTACTTACAGAACATTCTCAAAGCACAGAAACTCTAATTCCATTTCTTCCTTTGCTTGGAGGGACTTGAACTTTCATTTCCCAAAGACGTCCATTTTACATTTGTTTTTAATTGAACATAAACTGGAACAATGACTTAGGTGCAAGTACTCAGGTGCTAAGATGTCCTACTCTCTTGTTATCACAATGTTGTGTTTTTCCTTGCCAGACAATTTTTTGTTAAGTACCGACACTGGCTTCAAAGCCCTTCAGAGAAAAGAAGGAATTTAACCTGAGCCTAGCCACATCTTAAATAATTGCACTCCCCACTGAGGTCTGAGAAGTAGAAGGGGATTATATGCACATACTTATTACCATCCAGCTCTCCTGAGAACATAGGAAATTGCATTCTTCTGGACATTTCCTTATGATTTCACACAGCACAGATGCTAAATGAGTAGTAATTGGAGCTTGTTAGTAAATTGGAGTTCTGGAACATTTACGTAAAAAAAAATGTATCTGAATGGCATTTTCTATTAATGTCACTTGGCAGAGAGAGAAAAGATACTGATTTGATTGCTTATCAATACTCTGTAAACCTCCTTTTACAGGTAGAGATTATCCTGCCTGTCTAGACAGAGTTAAAGATTTTAAGAGGTAAAACTAAGAGAACAGAGAAAGCTATGGGAGGCAGAAAAGCTACAGTTTCTGCAGAAATTATTTAGTGAGGAGTGGTTTCACTAGACTGGGAAGTTTCGGTCTGCCAGGCTAGACCCAGTTTCGGGGGAGATAATGAAACCGTAAAGATGGCAGGTTTTACCAGGAGCGAAGATGAATAATAAGTTGTTACCAGCAGCCAGATAGGAGTCTCTGACAAAGAAAGGGATGCATAAAGTAAAGGAAGCAGATTGCATGTACAGGGCTGAGTGGAATATATCAAAGCTTCAAGGAAAATTTACTTTGAGGGAGGGGGGTAATATCCAGAGAAGGTTATTTTATTTTTAACTCTCTGCTCTGCGTGTGTGCACCTTTGAAAAAGGGAGTGCTTTGTTCTGAAAAAGCCATTCTGAAAAAGCTTCCGTCAGCTCAGTAGTCACAAGTCCCTGAAGGAAGATGGGTTCACAGATGCCAGATGCACTTGTCATGCTACCAGAGTGGAGAAATGGGAATGTCTAGCCAGTGATCCATTTCAGGTTTCATCTTTTGAGAGAGTGGCCTGGTCACTGACTACATGGAAGAAAGATGGAAATAGTCCAAAGTGAAGCTCTCCCAAACATGACAATATTCAGTGTTGTTCAGTGACCATTTGTAACTGGTGACAAAGACAGCTGAAGAAATCTCTCTCCCTGGGCATTTGTTCTACAGTTTACTAGCCCATCAGTTTTGCAAACCTTACTTTTACTGAAGCTGCACCATAGCCTGCAGCAGCAAAACCACCAGGCTGAGAATCATAGAAACATAGAATCATAGAGTGGTTAGAGTTGGAAAGGACCTTAAAGATCATATAGTTCCAAACCCCCTGCCACGGGCAGGGACATCTCCCACTAGAGCAAGAAACCAACCAGCGTGGGCTGGACACTTGTTTAAATCTCAGCTGGTGGTTTCCTCACCACCAGGTCAGCCTGACCACTCAGACACACTTTGGAATTGCAAAAAGGGAGACAGTATCCACTGTTATGCTCTGAGAGAACAGCTACAAATGGGGAATGGGGCGGATGCCCTTTCAGCTCACTTGCCCGGTGTGGTTTACACAGGCCTGTGACACCCCCCCCACACACATTGCTAGCAGTGTGCACCGGGGCTGGCCAGGTAGTGCAGGCTGTTGCATGTGTTTCTGAGTTAGAATATCTATTGGTTGATGGTTTTTCATAGATTTGGGAAGATATGGTTAAATGAGCATGGGATCAATGTGGACACAACTTAGCTTCATAAAGACACTGAAGAAGTTTTCTTTTCTTATACCTCTGATTTTTTGCTTGCATACCACAAATCAGCATTCATTTACAGAAAAGCTTAGAACAAGATTAGGCTGGAGGTAATTAAAATCTTATTCTTATCCATGGGTAGGGGAATGACCTGGGATGTGCCTTTTATATTATACGAAGTACAACATAAAACCACTGAAGCAATATCAGATGGCTCTTTGACAACATATTATGTAGTGCCACCACATTACTGAAAAACTACTGTCATTTTTTAAGGGGAACATTGTGGTGCAGTTTTCCATGAGATACTGATTAATATGCTATTGAGTCTATAAATAAGGTGCCAACCAATGACAGTTGTGACAGCGTTTCTGCACTTTGCTAGGATGGGACCGAGATCAGTAACTGGGTTCACATAGGCCAGCTATCTACTGTCTAACAGTAATGAATGGTGAAAGGCAGGATATGAGTTGCTATTTAGAGAGAAAGTGTTCAGAAAAAAGAACAAGATGAGAATTTTCTCATACAACTTTAACCATGTTACAAACATACTTAGACAGAAAAATGAGAGAAGTGCCTAAGTGCAAAACAAGCAATAAATCCAAAAATAATAAAAAACAGTGACTGACAGTCCAAGGCCACATATCACATTTCACCATGTGTACAAGAAGAAAAAAAAACACCACAGAGAAAAAAGAACCCCAAAAAATCTTTGGTTTAGGCTTAAGGTAGTTAGCGCTGCAGGCTGTGTCTTTTCTTATTCAAGGCCCTTTTTGATACAGCCTCAGTTGATTCCCACTGAGCACATAAATAACAGCCTAACACCCACCCATCCCCTCCTTTTATTTTTTTTCTCCTGTGTGTTCTGGACCAGATTCTAACTTTGAAATACTTTTATGGACCTTCCAGAAGTTTGTACTGTGAGTTTAGTGAAGCAGCAGTAGAAACGGTGGTGGAATGAGGACCTTGGGATTCTCTACTTTGGGAATAATTCAAACACATGGGTTTGAGTAGGCACCTCTCTTTGTGCCGTCTGTAATTTCGAAACTGTTTTTCCTAAGAGATTAGTGGAAGTCCACATAGCCTTTAGTCTCCACTAAAAGTAATGAAATCAGTTAGCTTCCTTAAAATTACAGCATATAGTAGGAAATCTAAAGCCAATGGAGACTATAAGCAAAACAAATATCACACAAATTATTGATATAGACTATTGAAATAATAATATCTTCAGTATCCCAGACAGCGGTTTGCAGCAACTGGTATGCATTTTTATGGCAGTTGTGTAGCCTAACCAACACTAGTTTATAAAAAGACTTATTCATATTTCAGCAGTCCATATCAATAATTTGTGTGACATTTATTTTGCTCAAAGTTTTGCCCTGAGCCTTCTCTTCTCCAGTCTGATCATCCTCAGCTCTCTCAGCCTCTCCTCATCTGACAGATGTTCCAGTCCCTTAACCACCTCTGTGGCCCTTCACTGAACTCACTCCAGCATGTCTATCTCAGTCTTGTACTGGGGAGACCAGTACTCAACCCAGGACTCCAGATATGTCTCAGCAGGGCTGGACAGACTGGGAGGATCACCTCTCTCTATCTGCTGCCAGCGGTCTTATTGCCACAAAGGCTGTCTTTGGTTTCCTTGTTACTCACAAAAACACCCTTTCCTTTGACAGGTCTTTAAGAAAAATTACATTTCATGCGACTATCGGGAACAATAACTTGTAAACTGTAATGGAATGTAGACACAGCATACTAATTTAGGAATTGTCATACTGGGTATTGACACTGATTGATTTTTGGCACCTGTGTGTCTGTGTTTGAAGGACAGGCTGCATTACACAGCAGCCAGTACCAAATGCTTGTAGGATACCAAATGCTAGTAGGATATCACATGGATCCTAATATGTTTTCAGGAGATCATCCTTTACCATTTATAGGTCATCCCTGAAACTTTAAATTTCCACCTTTTTCCTTTTGTTTGGTTTTGCTGCTTGAACTTATAGTTGGACCATTTTATTAATAAGATTATATGTAGACTTCCTTTAATTTGGCTGATTTATTAATCTCAAGAGCATTCTGTGACAATCCGTTCCACAGGCTGGTCACACTTTTTTGCTTTGCCTACTCAATCTGTTCTTCTTTTTTCAAATTTGGATTTGCTGTCTTTCAGTGTATCTGGATGTCATTTTAGTCTTATCCTGAGAAAAGAAGATAGCAATTATTTTTTTTGCACTATTCATTATTTACAGCCTTTATTATTTCTTGTATCTCTCATGATTTAAATGTTTTTACATTAAAAATCCTATTCTCTTTTGAGATTTTTTTTCCTGTACAAATCACTCTGGTTACCATAAGGGCTTTGTTTTTGCAAATGATGTCAGCAGAATCATTTTATGGCATTTTAGCTCTATGCTTAATGGTTGTATATCAAAGTATATAATAACTTATGTCTGATGATTGACTGATTACTGTTTTCTGCTGTAAACATGCACTCAGTTATATTTCCTTGTATTTCACCTCATCGATGAAATTTGGGGTGATTTTTTCTTTTGTTAAAGAAATATAGAAACTTTTTTCCTGCCTTATTTTTTATTATTTATTTTATTTCTTACCTTTCCTAAGTAAAAATCCCATTATGCTCTTCGTGACTTCCCTGCTGCTTACCAGAGAGACATCAATTAAAAAGATCAGGCATTATGAAAAGTCATTATTGCTTAAAGACTTTAAAATCCATGCTGTTGTGACTCTCTTGTTACCTATTTTCATATAACTTCTTCCAAATTTGCTAAGCTTATGCAAATTAAGATAAATTAGATCATTTGTAGCCTAGTCTTTACTGCCAAATTCAGATCAGTAGCCTCTGTACTTCACTGTGCAGAGCATGGCATTGTCTGCCGAGTTATCCTGGAGGATGAAATCTCAGATTTGCTCTCAGTTCAGTTACTTTGCTTCCCCAGCATAGGTAGTAGTCAAGGCTTTCCTCATTTTCTTTCCGCAATTGTCAGCACTTGCCTCCTGTGTGCTACTTCTGTCCACTGCTTTCTGTGCCGCAGAAAATGCCAGCAGGTTTGATTGCAGCATTCTATACCTCTTTGCATAATTTTAAAAGTCCATAGTTGAGAATATCCCTGCAGATGCTGCTAGCTAGTGTTCTTTCTTTCATGATGATGGCAAGTTACATCATTGTGCTCACATTTCTTATTTACAAGGAAGGTGGAAATTCATTCATCTTAAATGGCAATCTTGTTGAAATATTACCTTGACTTATTTTGCACCAAATAGTAATTTCCAATTTGAGCACCTAATAAGACTCACACAGGAAAGTGTGAGTCTCAACATTTGTACTTGTGTGAACTGTGGTTGACTCAGTATTGATACAAGTGCGTGATTCTGTAGTCTTTAGACCTTAGTTTTGGACTTAATCTTCATCTTTTCTTCTTTTCAGAAATATGTACATTGTAGACTTCGATTCTACCCGTAGTACTCTTTAGAAGTGTGGTATTTCTCCAATGGAAAGTGGAGCATCAGTAGATCAAAATTCATTTGAATTTTTATCTGAACTTTCCAAACTACAGTGGTTTTGAATAGAATCTGCCTTCAAAAGTGCCCCCAGGTTTGGCTTCATAACAGTTGACAAGATTTTGAACAGGGGGAAAAAAAAACTTGTTGCACATCAGATTGTCTTCTGAAACCTGGCAAATGTAGATTTGGAGAGCAAGGCTGGAATTACATTAGGCATCCTGGCAGGCTGCTGGTTATATTTATGACTTTGGAAAACTAGGTAACTTCCATCTCAATTAAGGATTTGGGAGAACAACAAAACTGCAATTGTTTACCAAGACCTGGTCCTAGGCTCTGTTTCCACAAATCTTCACTGACCTGCTTAAAATGGTAAGTCTGGTTTTCACTTACAAGATTCTGTCCTCCTTCCAGGCACCACAGGTCCTCCATGGAATAGGTGTGGATGGAACATCTGTGGTTTGAAAGGCTGTTAAAGCTTAATTGATTGAAAATCTTCCACAAATTTTCTTGCAGCATTGGTGTTGAACAGCTGTTTTAAGGTAGGTGGATCATGGCTGCAGAGGCCACAATTTCGAGACGGGTCATGCTTGAGGGAGTAAAGTGCTACTGCTAGTAGGCTTCTATGTTAAGTACGAGTCCACACAGACAAAAAATGAAGGATTTAAGCACACAATTAGAACCACAAAATCACCGAACATCGTGGACATCAGCTGTTATACCACAAGCCAGCTGTAGTTCACTGGCCACATGGGCAGAGTCAGTGAAGGAGGTGGAGGAAATATTCACATTGTGCTGGAGCTAACCTGGTTTAAAATAGTGTTCGTACAGCTACAGTCCTGAAGCAGTACCATGTGGCCATATTCATACAAACAATAAGGAAAATTTTATTTTAAAATTACTTTTAAAATAAAATTATTATTATATTTCTGTGTATTTAAAATTTTTTTTCTTAGCCTTTGGAGTGATTCAAGCTTGTCTTCATACACACAACCTGCCCTTTACTTAAAGTTAGGTCTGAAGCACTGAAAAATCACCAAGGTGATTCAGGACAGTGTAGCCCTCTACAGACCAGAGTCATAAAATGCCACCCTTTGTGATGTAAATTCTCAGAATTACCTTTTCTGGGAATAGGAGTATGCAGCTGTCATTTATTTATCACCTTGAATTTAGGAGAAAATGGATAAGCATCTCGACCAAGTCACCTGAAAAAAACCTCCAAAAGTTAACTTCATCTCAGGAGGCAGTGCACAATTTATGCCTGCAGAAACCAAAAAGCAGGACATACCCAGGAAATAGGTAAATCTCATTCTAACCTTTATTTAGTCTAAAACAGCTTGAACATCAGTCTCTGATAAACTGTGAGAAGGGGAGCATTTTGGGTAAGAGGACTTAAAATCACTCCTTTGAATGTGGGCAACTGTATAGCCAGGCATGCAAGTCCTGTGGATAGCTGGCAAGAACCACAGCTAACCAAAACTACAAACAACAACAACAGCCAAAACACCAGAAAAAAAACCACTGAAAATATTGGGAAGCCCTTATTTAGCCTTGTGTTCTAGCTGAAGTGTTAAAAATCGGCTCAGAGGTTCACATCTTACAATTACCTTGGACTACGGTTAGACGAAATGAATCAAAGAGCAGATCCCAAAATCTTCCTATCTAGTGGAACATCCTGAGTTAACACTGGTTTGCCTTTTCATGCCCACAGGCAGATCTTGTGCTTTTTGCAATCCTGACTGAACAGAAATCCCATTACAAGAGGTGCTGACTCTTGTAGTGACTAAACAAGACTGACCTCGCTACTGCCTAAACCTCTGGGGGAAATTACATTCCCTTGCACTGAGTTGATTTTAGAGTCTGAGGGCCTCACCATCTCCTTGGAAGTGAGACCTTTGTGCAGAAGCTTTGCAGTCCTGTCACGATGCTCTCCTTCCCTGCCTGAAGAGAGGGCTGCTGACACTGAATCCTGACCAAGGAGGGTTTGAGAATTTGGTCTGCACTGGACTGACAGGCACAGTTTCTCACTGCCGTCTCCTCTTCTGTCTCCCATCCCTTTACTTCTTTTCCTGTAGTTGCTGTGGACTGAGCAGCAGGTGACAGCACTTTGTTTCTCTCTTTTCCTGTTTCTCTCCTTTACTTTGTGTGACTGACACCCAGGAGGATGTTGTGAGGACTAGCAGGAAGGAGAGGTGGGGCTGCCCCACCAGCAGCAACAGCAGAACATCCATCGAGACTGAGAAAATGCAGGAAAGGTAATAGCCTAGCTCGTGACAGTTTCTCCATTATTCTGGCTGCAGCATGCAGAGAATTTGAGTGAGATCATTTCTTCTGTGAAATGAAATGTGGGATCCTCCTCCAGCTTTGTAAGCTATCACCACAGATGCACCAACTCCGCATAGAGGTATATTGTGCTGTGCTGAACAGACCTCACCAGTGACACGGTGGTCGATAAGGAAAAGCAGTGTGAAAATAATTGGCATAAAGGAAATATTGTGAAACAGATTCATCTGTGCTACTGTATTTTTTCACAGTAGCTGCTGGAGGGGAATTTGGTCTGCGCCGTTCTGCTTTGGTAGCAACACTGGAACGGAGACAGCATTGGAAGACTTAAGCTTTACAATGTTTGTTCACAGCACACCAAACTGATGCAAATAGAGAAAATGGGAGGATTCGCTGGCAAGAATTCATGCTTCTGAGGAGATCATCCATTGCGGATTTTGATACCAAAATTATCAGCCAAAAACTGGACACTTTGGGGAGGGGGGTTGGGGGGAAAGAAAATCTTTCGAACACTTTCTGGAGCCAGACTGGAAGAGGAATAAACCAGATGACTTTGAGGAAAATGAAATGCATGTTTTGTGTTGCTCAGAGAAAAAGCAAGTAGGGCACTACCATGTACCAGTGGAGCCGAACAATCTCCACAGCAGATGTGAGCTGCTATGATCTGTGAAAATGCACTGTAACAGTGCAGATCAGGACTGAAAAAAACTAGTAAATAAGCACCCTCCATTCTTTAATACGTATTAGAATATATATTAATATATATGGTGATATATATTAAGTTCTGTGCTTTCCTCTGTGTAAGAAAAGAAGAAGGCAAAAGTAAAACATATCCCTCTTCTTACTGTGAGGGAAAAGGCAGAGATCAGTTGCAAGGATGAGAACTGAACTGGGATCTTCTTTGCATCCTCAGTCTGGAAACAGCCAGTGCCAGCTTATCCATTCGTTCAAACAGAGTTATGGATCTCACTGGGTATAAAATGTAGAGTATATATCCAGGAGGAGAACTAACCGCAAGACCAATTATTTTTGTCCTCAGGGTAAAAACAGCCTGAAGACCAATTTAGACCAGCTGGGAAACAGGTTATTGCTTCCCTGGTGTGGCTGAATGGATGGCACTTTGGTATAAAAACGTGTACATTGTTAATTGGCTGTGAGTGCCTTCATTTAACAAGGACCCTCTCAGGATACCACATGTAATAAATCATGTAGGCAGGACCACAGAAGAAGTTGGAAGATTGGACAGGTACAAACTCCTGGAGGTGTTTTTGTCAGTCCTGTGGAGTGCCACATGGTAAATTACTGAGATAAATATAAGTAAGGAAGCATGTTAATTCTCCTGCTCTGAGGAAGTGTCCAGAATACTTAGACCACCTTGCACTGATATTTGTCTAACATTTTCCTTGAAAATCCTTCATGAAGGGTGTCATGTTCAGGGGTGAAAGTGTAGCTGTTGCCCACTCATGGCCTGATGTATTTTCTCTCAAAGGGTGACAACTGGCAGCACAAGCATCCTGTGCTGGCTCCCTTCACCAGTCCCTGAACCTCTTCAGGACTCAGACCTCTGCAAACTGTCTTAGACTGATCTGTCATTTCCACAGAGGCAGTGCATCCCACTTTATCAGCTCTGCTGTGGTTTGTCCCATGACATTCAGCTCATCCCATGAAACTAGGCTGTCTTTTTAATGAAGCAAATTATAAATGTAATTATCCAGGCCTCATATGTCAGAGGAATAAGTACAAAGGCTGAAAAAGAAAAAGATTACAAGTGAAGTAAATTTGAGCTTAACAATGAGATATGTCCCTTGTTGCACTACTGAACCAGGATGTAGACAGCCTCCTATTTCCCCACATTTTAGCAGAAGACCATTGAGCTTCAGGATCTGTTGCTTCTGTGCTCCGGAGAGTCATATATGTTATTAAAATCTCTAGATTTACAGCGTTCCTTGCACGGTGCACTGCCAAAGTGTTTATTTTATGTATGTTCAGTTGTGCCAGCATCCTGCAGCATATTCTCAGGTTTTTGTTTTTGAAATGGTATCACAGGTACAGATATTCTCTCTTGAACTGTCTCTAAAGGTGGGCTGTTCCCTTACCTATCCTTGTGTGCAGTCACTGTGGAAATTCCACAGCTTCTGTGATAACCTAATGATTTGGTGAGACTCAAATCCACTTTTGTGCTGTGAACCAAGTGAATTGCATCCTGTCTTTTCTCTTGGTGAATTTGGACAATGATTGGCCTTTCTGCCTTTGTGTGTGTGTGTATGTATGTGTAAGAACATAAACTATAACATACATGACAAGTACTGGTGCTTGTCTCTATAAACATATTCACACATATATATGTGATTCCCTCTCTATCTTTTGATGATGACAATGAATGACATTGGGTTGGAAGGGATCTCTGGAGACCATCTAGTCCAACCCCCCCTGCCGAAGCAGGTCCTCCTAGAGCAGGTTGCACAGGAACCTGTCCAGGAATGGAGACTCTACCACCTCTCCGGGCAGCCTGTTCCAGTGCTCTGCCACCCTCAAAGTGAAGATCCTCCTCATGTTTAGACGGAACTCCTTATGTACAGTTTTGTGCCCATTTCCTTTTGTCCTTCCACTGGACATCACTGAAAAAAGACTGGTCCCTGACAACCAGTCTTTAAGTATTTATAGGTATCGATCAGATCCCCACCCTTGGACAGAACATCTTTTAACCATTCCTCACAGATCTTACATTTCCAGAAGTGGTCTCAGTTGATTCGACTGTTTGTTTTTCCACTGACTATTCTGCTTTCTTTCCATCTCTCTATCGAAGTGTGCGCAGTGATCTAGGTGGAGTGTGGTCCACAGGGTACAATAGCTTGTGTGCTGTTACAGAAAGGTTATTGTGAATATGCCCCAAAATGCAAAAAGGAGCAAAACACGATGGTAATTTGTCGTCTGAAGTTAGGATTGCTTGACAGTAGGCTGCTGGATTAATCAAGGTCTCCACACTTTTATTGTTACATTAATCCTGTTAAGTACTTCCCTTTTTTGTTTACTGAATAGCATCATGCTTATTTCATACTATGTCTCCAATTTACAGAGTAATTTCAGACTTTAATCCTTTTATGCCAAATAGTTGCAAGTCCTCGTGGCCAGGTACTTTCTGTACATTTTCCAAATGCGATCTCTTCTGTAATCCAACCAGTTCAAAATAAACCTAGTAAAGAACAGGATCCACAATAGGGCCTTCTGGATCTGGTGCAAAATATTGTCCCCATTTTAGCAGTGAATTACTTAGAGCTACTCAGTGAGTGGAGACTTTTTGAATGGCTATGTAGCCACCACACAGAAATTTCATTTAGATAAAATTACATAGTGTTTGGTAAAAAAAAAAAAAAGAAATCACACCAAAAAACCTGGATTATTGTCAGAAGCTCTAGTAAAGTCTGAGTGTCTCAAAAGACCTGGCTATGCTTTCTGATCCACCAGATCCCGTCAGAGAAATTATATTTGCCACAGTTTATTCTTCACAGTTCTATGCTGTCTGTTCACCCCACCCTCAACACTTAGGCCAGTGTCTGACAAACTGTTTGTGGTCCAGGAGATTGTTGTAAGTGTCCTGGAGCTGGTCCATGGTTGGCATCTGCTCATAAGTGGGTAATGTTAGTTTGTTGTCCTCTTCCACACCATGTAAGGTGCCACATGAGACCTGCCTGCTGCAGGAGGTAACAAGGGTCAGGAATGCTACTTTCAGTGTTTGTAAATCGCTATGCAGCAATTTGTTCTTGTGTGTTTCCATACACAAAAATTAAACTAATTAATCTTGGTTCCCCAGGCTCTCTTTATGTAATCAGATAGGGGTATATTTATCTTCCTCTTGATCACTTGAACTTTCCTTGTATCCACAACTTCTTGAAGACCATGAAGAAGGTAGAAAGGCTTTGCCGAAGGATCTGGACAAGCTGGGTTGATAGACCGAGACCAATTATATGTACTTCAACAAGGTCAATTGCACTTTGGCCACAGCAACCCCATGCAGAGATACAGGCTTTGGGGAGAGTGGCTGGAGAGCTGCCTGGCAGAAAAGGACCTGGGGGTGTTGATTGACTGTCAATTGAACACGAGCCAGCAGGGTGCCCAGGTGGCCAAGAAGGCCAACGGTATCCTGGCCTGTATCAAGAAAAGCGTGGTGAGCAGGACTTGGGAGGTGATGGTCCCCTCTACTCAGCACTGGTGAGGCTCCACCTGAAGTACTGTGTCCCGTTTTGGGACCCTTACTACAAAAACCAACACTGAGGTGCTAGAGCAGGTCCAGAGAAGGGGAACAAGTTGGTGAAGAAAGACTGGAGAATAAGTCCTGTGAGGAAAGGCTGAGTGAGCTAGGGCTGTTCAGCTAGGAGAAAAGGAGGCTGAGGGGAGACCTTATGGCTCTCCACAACTACCTGAAAGGAGGTTGTAGAGAGGTGGAGGTCAGTCTCCCCCCAAGTTACAGTTGATAGCATGTGAGGAAATGGCCTCAAGTTGTGCCAGGGGAGGTTTAGACTAGATATTAGGAAAAATTTCTTCACCAAAAGGATTATCAAGCATTTGAACAGGCTGCTAAGGGAGGTGGTAGAATGGTCATCCCTGAAAGTATTTAAAAGCCAGGTAGACATAGTGCTTAGGGACGTGGTTTAGTGATGTTTTTTCTCAGTGTTACGCTGATGGTTGGACTCGATGATCTAAAAGGTCCCTTCCAACCTAGACAATTCTATAATTCTATGATTCTAAGACTCCAGAACTTACAGTTTAGAGTCTCTTTGAATCATTTCTGCACTACCTCGGGGGCGTTCCTTGGAGGAATGCTGACAAGAATTCATCTAAACTATTTAAGCATTATTTCTTTATTCTGTGCCTCTCCTAGCCTATGTTTCTATCTCCTTGTAAAACCATTGCTCTAAGTAGCTTATCACAAAAAAATCACTTTTATGAAGATTGATGCAAAAAAGAGATTAAAATTTTCAGACATCTCTGTACTATTAGTTATTGCTCTCCTCTGATTTGAATAATCAGCCTATATTTTCATCTGCCTTTTTCACACTTCTATTTTATTTGTAAAACTTTTCCTAGATTCCTTTTTATGTCCTTTGTGCTTGTGAACCATTTTGGAAATGACCTTTTCTGATTTTATCCCTGCATGCCTTACTGCTTCCTCAGTACCAGTGAGATCAAATAAAGCAGTAGGCTCTCGCCTGTGGTACTGCAACTGGAGCATTACTTCTTGTTACCACAGGCAAATGTGGGTGTCCAGGTCTAAAATCCCATCACTGTAAGATGTTGAGACGGAAGTCTTCGGCTCCAGCCTGTTCTCAGGAAGCACCAAATGTCTTGATGAGTGTGATCTTTGATGCTTAAAGAAAATTGGTTTGGATCACCTGGATTTTTTCTATTTATTATTTCCTACATATATGATGTTGACTTACCATACTCTAGTTAGAAAAAGAGAAAGAAAAAAAAATAAAACCAGCTTCCTGAATAATCTTGGAAA
The DNA here is from genome assembly GCA_013400375.1 of Thinocorus orbignyianus. Classification (NCBI taxonomy): domain Eukaryota; kingdom Metazoa; phylum Chordata; class Aves; order Ciconiiformes; family Thinocoridae; genus Thinocorus; species Thinocorus orbignyianus. Next base: position 55,285 of record VXBW01003206.1, on the reverse strand, counting down.
GTCAGCTATTAAATATCAAATGGAATAATCTTTACATTACTATTTCCTTTGAGTTCTGTGAGTTTTTGTACATTACGTTTCCAACGCATATAATTATAGCACAACTGAAATTCAGCCAGCTCTGCAGTGAAGGGCGATAGCCAGACAGGCTGTTGACAAGGCGGAGAAAATGTTGGTGAAGGACAATGGGGCAATCCTTCTTTTCATGAGAAAAGTGTCAGTCATTCTTTAATGTCCTTGCAGAGCAGGCAAGGCCTCATTTTTTACAGTCCTGTATTATCATAATGGCTCTCTGTTATACTCTGAGTAGTCACTAACAAGGCTACCCCTGCCCTTTTTTTTTAATTACTTCCAGGTTAATGCATCACATTTCATTCAGGTTCATCTACCCAGGCCACATTTTTCCCTTCTGGATGCCCATTCTGGCCTCTCTGTCCCTCAAACACAGACAATATGAATATCAGTCTCAAAGCAAAAAATATCTCTGCCTATCAGACAACTCTGTAATTTACATTTAGATTTATTTCATTTCTCAGACTCTGCAAGTTACAGAGCTGGGAACATTTTGGCCTGCAAAACCTTTTTCAAATAGCTGAAGCTGCATTCTCATCCTCTTTTCAAACCATCAGACACCAAGTGCTGACCCAGTCCCATTAACCAATTACTCACATGTCACACAATTAATCTTTCATTGCGATTCGATCAAGTTCATTCCCATCTCCATATTATTCTTTACAATCCCACTGTGTAAAACCTCCACATTTTTGTCACTGTTCATTTTGCCCTGGTCTGCACTGCTTCAGGCTGGGAAATGAAGTGACTGTAAATGTAATTTATAGAATCATTGGCTGTATGGAAACTCTTTTCAGGCTGACCTGATACGACAGGTTGTAATCGTTTCTTTGGAACCACTCTGGTTTGTCAAGTAGACAGGCTTTTTTCTTTAAATATCCAAAATAACAGATTTGTTTGAGGAGGATTAGGTGGCGTTCAGAGCTTTATTGCTGTCTTATCCTTTGTCTCTTTTGTTTCACACAAACCCTTTTTCTTGCAGCCTTCTGCTCATACTGAGCTTTGAGGAGGAAAGGAAGGGAATACTAGCTGGCAAAAATTAGGTAGGGAAATTGAAATCTCCACCCTCACCTTCAGGTATTTGAACTTAATTCAGTGAAAGCCTTTGCCATAGCTGGGGTGCGGGAGCATGTGCTGCCTCTTCTGACAGAAATAGACCTCTCTGTTCCCGTTTTCCTCTCAGTGTTCACACGCCATGGGCAGGGCTTGGCATTTCACATCTTCTAAGTGCAGGGCAGTCAAATATCATGGTTTCATTCCAGAGAAAGAATAGCATGTGGGCCACACATCTCAGTGTTAGCCTCTGGCAGATCGGCTTAGGTGTCATAGGATTACTCTGACTACAGTATCACGAAGGAGGAGGATAAAAGTCCCGTTTTCTAAGATGGACAAAAAGTTAGAGGGCAAGCAGGGGTCTTAAGAGATTGCTTACTTAATCCATCACCCTGCCATAAGGCAGGTTCAACTCTAATTATGGAAATCCTGATAGATTCTTGACTAAGCAGTTAAAAGACTTGCAATGTGGGGACTGCACATCCTCTGCCAATGAGGGGTGCATGCAATGGAAGCGGAATGTAGAGTGGAATCACTGATCTTCTCCTTACAGCTAGAAATTGTCTTTATTTTCTGTCTGAATCACTGTCATTTCACTTTGTGACTTTCATCCTGACCATCAAAGGGATCAAGAACAGAATATTCCCCTTCTCTTTGTGATAATATTCCCAACTTTATTTTGTATCTCCCTCCATTATTCTTTAGGCAAACAGCCCCAGATCTTTCAGTCTTTCCTTCTAGGTCATCTTTTCTAGTTGACTGATTACCCTCCTTGCCCTTCTCCAGTGCCTGGATTTGTTATTGAAATACGGTGTTGGAAAAGTGGACGCAGCTTTCCAGGGATGTTTTACCAGGGCTGAATAAAAAGACTTGATTACTTTAAGAGTGTATCATGCTGTACAAGTTTCTATAAGCCCCAGTATGATGACTACCTTTTTCTTCAGACAGTATGCTGTTATTCCCTTGTGCTTCCTTTGATTCTACAAAAATCCTCACTACATACAGTTTTTTCTATTTGCTCAACAGATTATTTCTGCCTTCAACAGAAAACGTTCTTCTAACCAGTTTCATAACCATGTGGGACTGCTTTTGTGCAGTCCATGTTTTTCTGCAAGATACAGAGGGTAGTGTGAAATGCCAGGTAGATGCCAGGGTATATGACATTATAAGGCATTGCTCTGTGGCTTCTCCCTTGTGTATGTTAGGCACCATGACCTCTGTTCCCCAAGCCTTTTCACAGCTCCTGAACCGTTAATTCTCAAGGACAGTCATTGAATGAATTGGAATAAAATTCCTGACATCCAGCTGATTTGAAACTTTTAAATTTCTTTATGAATTTAAAGCTCCCGAGCCTGTTTCTCTGTTCAAAAATGAGATCTTGTCCCTTACCCCCACCTATGAACTGGGGCAGCCATTTGATCACAGTTTCGCTTTTTAGTGCAGGCATGCAAGAACGTTATTAAAGAGCTTTTCCTGAAGCTGTCTCTTGATAGCCTTCCTTCTCCACTGAATATCAGACCAACATCTCCCTTAACCTTTGTGTTAACTCCAGAATTCTTACAACGTAATTTCTTGTTGTCTTCCATGTTCCTTGCTTGTTGAATCTCATGTTGCATGGCTGCTCTTCTTTTCTTTGAGTTTGGGGTTTTTTTTGTTTTGTTTTGAATTTGTTTGGTGGGGGGCGGTGTGTGTGTGTGTGTGTGTGTGTGTGCTTTCCATGTTTTGCTTTTTGTCCTTAGAAACCCATCTTTGGTTTGTCACACTGTGAAATTTTTCTGGTTCTCAAATCCAGCTTACTCATATTTGTATTTGACAACCTTTCCTCTACACATTTGTACCTATCTCCATGGTTTGTTTGCTTTGTTTTGGTTTGGTGGGATACTTTTTTAGGAAATGCCATCTTTACCTCTTATTTGCTTTGGATCAAATCTGTAGATGATTTTACCATGCAGATCTCTGAATTCATTGAAATTTTACCTCCAGAACTTTTGTTTTGTTATTATTATTCTGCTGGTAACAGTTATCCACCAAATTTTGTTATGGCAATTCAGTTATGAACTTGATCGTGTATCTAGTTTTCCATCATGTCCTGTGTACTTGCATGAGTAACTAAATAGTTCTGGTGGTTAGTTTAACATTCTCCTTTACAGACCTCCTGGGAGTATCCTGATCTCCCCTCATTTTTAGGGCAGTCTATTTATAGAATCATAGGATCACAGAACCATAGGATTACAGAAACATGGAATGATTTGGGTTGGAAGAGGCCTTTAAAGGTCATCTAGTCCAGCCACCCTGCAATGAACAGGGACATTTTCGATTAGATCAGCTCAGAGCCTTGTTCAGCCTGATCTTGAATGTTTCCAGAGATGGCACATCTACCACCTCTGTGGGTAACTTGTTCCAGTGTTTTGGGGCTCCAGAGCTGGATGTAGTACTCCAGATGGCATATTCCTCGTTTCACTATCCTCTATTAAATGCAAATGTACTCCTAAAGTTAACTTAATTATAGAATGCTTTGGGTTGGAAGGGACCTTAAAGGTCATGGAGTTTCAACCCGCCCTGACAGAGACACCTCCCACTAGACCAGGTTGTTCAAAGCCCCATCCTGCCTGGCCTTGAACACTACCAGGGGTGGGGCATCCAGAACTTCTCTAGGCAACCTGTTCCAGTGTCTCACCACCCTCACAGCAAAGAATTTCTTCCTCAGATCTAATCTAAATCTCCCCTCTTCCAATTTAAAACCATTACCCCTCGTCCTGTCACTAGATTTCCTGACAAAGAGTCCCTCTCCAGCTCTCCTGTAGGCTCCCTTCAGTTACTGCAAGGCTGCTATCAGGTCTCCCCAGAGCCTTCTCCAGGCTGAACAATCCCAGCTCTCTCAGCCTGTCAATCCTTTCCCAACTGCTCAGAGATGAGAAAGCCAGTACTCCAGTGTCACCTCCAAAAGGTTTTTACCTGATACGCAATTCTTGTTAGAGACGACTGGCACATGCGAGTTTTTCCAACCACGTTCTAGTTCCTTGTAGTCACTTTTGGCTCTGCCATGGTCATTCCTGTCAGTATTATTAATACCATACAGATAAGCAACATGAGGTATTTGTTGGTGTTAGCTTCCACTGGATGCCATGTCTGGTTGACAGATATGTTCCTCTGTTGCCCTTAGGAAAGAGGTAGCAATCACTACCGTTGCTCTTTTTGTTTTTTTTTTCCTGGAAATGATGATGAATTGCCGAGCCTTTGGAGTGCACGGCTCTTCCTAAACTGCCAGTGAGGCTGGTGTTAGACCTGCAACGGGAGAATTATGGCCAGCACATGGCACCAGTAGGAGTCAGGTTCAAAATAAACAAAAGGAGATGCAGTGGGGGAGTAAAAGGATTGAATTCCTTGCCAAAGGACACTGTGTACAGAAGCTATTTACATGACTGGACAAACAGCAGAAAGAGAGATCAGCCAGGTGCTAGACATGTTTACAGAAATGAATTGTTACCATAGCACGTAACTCTTCCTGCAGTGGAATATCTAGCCTGCTAGACATAGGTAAGCCCCTGCATTCCCCTGCAGGGAACAGGGATGGTCTGTTACTGTTGCTATGTTCCCATAACGATATTTCAGTTGTCTCTGGGAAATCTCACGAGTTTTCTGCTAGCTGCTGGAATAAATGTTTTCTGCCTTCAGTAATACAATGATCTTTGCTTTGTTTCATTGCTTTTTTGTCTTGATGCTATGTGTCTGTAGGAATCTTGGAGAAGTTTGCATTTCACTTTTCCCATTATTAAAAAAAAAAAACAAACAGAAAAAAAAACAACAACAAAACAACACCAAAAAAAACCCCAAACCAAAAACCAAACCAAAAGCATATCTGCACTGGGCTATGTGATAGCAGCTGTGCTTCTCAGAGGCCCCCTGCACAGAAGTGACACTCTTTCAGAACATGACATTAGACGATCCCCCTGTGCTCTCCCTGAGACGGTGCAAATCTGCCACAGCGCCAGAGGCTCTCCGTGTGTCGCTGCGGCTATGATCTACGAAGCATCTTGGAATACTGTGTCAGGGGATTATACAGTTCTGCATGTCGATATAATTAGGTGAGATAAAGGTGAAAGCAGGAAGTCACCATTCCGAGATGTCCTTGTTTTTGCAGGCTGAAAAACTAGGTTCACAGGCTTTTCTGAGATAAAGTCTCTAATAACACAGATAGCAAGTCCTTTGCTATGTAACACTTAAGCTGTATCTTCTTTTTATTTTTGTAAAGAACCTGGAGTCATATTATAAAACTGTAAGATGGAGTTCAAGTTGTTCTTGCCATCAAAAGCCTGAGGTGAAAATACAGCCTTGCATTGTACATTTTATATATGTTATTTCTCAGAGAGAATTTTCATAGCTGTAGAGTATGAAACGGCAAACAGGTTTTACAGGTGACTGCATGCAGGTGCAAAGCCAAGACATTTGCAGAAGTTGCTTATTACAAATATAATCCAGCTGCTGCACCAGACAAAGCCTGATTCAAGGCACAGATGTGTACAAGAGGAAGAGCAAAAGAAGAAACCTCCTTGCCATGTGATTTTTGCTTCAAAGTTTGCGCTGTTGTTTTTTTTTTCAATGTGCAGTGCCTGCTGGTTTGTTGATGGATTGGTTTTAAGTGAATCGTTGTTTTGCCATAGGCTTAACAAGTGAAGGCTGGTGGAAGGGTCGAAGGTGGGCATTTAATTTCAAGGGCTAAACTGAGCAGAAAATCCATGAGACAGCAGACAACACCGTAGCGCTAAGGTCCAGATTAAAGCATACTTTCTATTGGATTGTGGTCAGGGCTTCAGCCTTCGGGTTGTATATCCAGCATATTGTCAACTACAAGGCCCTGGAAAAGAGAGTTGTCCAGGTATTTAGTTTTTAAGGTTCTGGAAGGTAAAAAAAAACCCTTTGTGCTAATACCATTCAAGCAGAGAATTTTCTGGCAAGAGGACTCAGTTCACCTCCTCCTTTTGAGAGTGGGAGAGGCAGCTGCTGTTTCAAGTCTGGCAAGAAAGAACAAAGCACATGAAGTTCGTGACATGATGCTGAGCAGGGTCTCCATCTTCCCTTTTATTCTAGATTTAGGTAGCACACTGCTTTCTCTAATCATTTGCAAATGTTCAGATTCATCTGCTCACATCTGAGCTGGTCCCCTCAGGCTCTCTTTCTAGTCAAAGGAGGGAATAGGCATGGCTGCAGACTGGTTTCTCTCTTTCCGATGTATGCAGTCGAAAGAGTTCAAATTGGCCTGTTCTATACAGGAGAAAAGCCAGGATGAGTGATAAAGAAAAGCCGGGATGAATGATAATCTCTGTTGGGGCTTTTTACATCAGCAACATCTGAAGTTAGGTGAGATGAAGCCTGCACAAGAGATTGTGTATTGTTCCGGTCAAAAAAGAGCTTCCTTTCACTTTTGTTATTATCAAGAGCAATTTGTATAAAATGCATTTTGCCCTCCATTATAGCTGGATTGTGTGCCGGGACCCTAGATTTCAGTGGCTGTGCCCTCCTGCAGCCCTCAGTCTGATGTGGCTAACAATAAGTATCTTCTTTCATGCATGACTTCTCCCAGGGAAGCATAGAAAGGTGTCATATCACAGACTTCTAGGCCTCATTTTTATATAATTAACTGGTTTGCCACCTGAAATGTCGTAATTAAGCTTTCATGTGTAAAGCAGGAGCATATGCCACTGTCAAACGAACGTGAATGAGACAAGTCAGCCATTTCATGTTAATTTAACTTTACTGTGATTAACTTTCTTCCACTTGTTAATGCTGACCATACACGCAAACTACCAGTGGTGACTCTTGCTTGCAAACAAACTTGACGGATTTCTTGGTAAGGTTATGTACTGCACCATGCACTAACTTGACGTATGGTAAAGATGGGAGTTAGTTCTGTCCAGCATGACTAATCTCAGTGATAGGGAGAAAATTCCACTCCGAGATTTCTTACTCCTAGACAGTAGTGTATGTCTGAGTTTGCTTTGGATGTGCAGAAGATTTTTTTCTAACATATTTTAATTTGGTAAGAATGCTAGAACTGTGTCAGAATGTGAATTTCAAGTTCACCAAGTACCTGACCCTAATAGCAGTCTATGAGGGGTCATGGAATGGCCTGAGGCTTTGGTCCATGATCACCCATACAAGTTGTCCAGAGAAGTTGTGGTGCCCCATCCATGGAAGTGTTCAAGGCCAGGCTGGACGGGGCTTTGAGCAACCTGCTCTAGTGGGAGGTGTCCCGGCCTGTGATCTTTAAGGTCCCTTCCAACCTAAACTATTCTATGCTTCTATGACTTAGTGGCTGTGGCTCATTTAAGGAAAATGAAAACAAGACTCATCCTGACTCTTGCTTGACCTCCTCTATTTTTATTTCTTTGAGAAACCAGTGTGATGGCAACACGTAACTGTTACATGAAATATGATTGCAGGATCATTTTTCTGGTTAAAATTTCAGGCAGAAACTTAGCTCATCTCTTCAGCATTGTATTTATTGGGCTGGCAACTAAAAAATAATAATTATACTTACAAACTGCACAGATTGGAGCTAGAAGCAATGAGACAATAAAGCCCAACAATACCAGCTGTATAGCTGCCTCCAGGCTAGAGCTGCACTTTGAGTCATCCCATTTAGGAGCTGTCTCCAGCAGTCACTGAAGTCAACAGGAGCCTTTGATTTCTTCTCAGTGGGTGCTGGATCAGATTGCTACAGTCTCCTTTCAAAATCTAAGAACAAGGGGGCAAAAGGCAAGTTTAGTGAGTTACACTCTATGGATAAAATAATACCACTTTAAGAAGAACCGCTGCCTTTGGAAGAACATTAAATCTGCAGGGGAATAAGAGTTCAGGGCACTGCAATTACTAGATAATGGTGAATTTTCATCAGCAAGCAAGGACAAAGATGATTTCAGGGGTACTGCTTGATGTGCAGCATGGGCAAGATTTATAAAAAACACATCCATGGTCGGAAAATGGACATCATTTAGAAATAAAAACATAACCGTTAACAGTGCAGTTTGCATGCAAGGTACTTGAAGTTAAAAAGGTACTGCACACTAATCTAAAACTTCGCAGGGATATGACATACATTTGCTGTATACACGGCAATTTTTATTTTGTACTAGTGACCTGTGCAATGCACCAATCACTTGGCAAAAAATTGTCCAAAAGGTCGGTTAGATGAATTGGTTGGTTAGAGCATTGCCCATCGCTTTCTCAAGGCGAGTCACAGAGGGGTCAGGTTGTTCTGCCAGGAAAATGTCCTAAGAGGAATATTTTATTTTACCTTTGTCAGCACATTGGATAGGATTTCGCTCCAGTCACCTTTGTATATTTTATTCATTAGGGCGTGATCCTGAAAGGCTACAGTAACCCTCTGCTCAGAATGATTTTTGTGCAGTCTGAGGATGATTAGTGTTTGCGAGGACATGCAGGGGACCTCATAGGATTAGGTCCTCATTTTGGCCATCTGTGTTCATATGTTGGACTTCTGTTCTGAGCTGAAAAATGGGACAGTTTGATTCTTTGAGACAAGGTGCTAAAACTGTGCTAATCAAAGCATCCTAGTAAAAAAGTGCAGGATGAACACTGAATCTTCTTGGTTTTATCAAAATACAAGCAATTCTAATTTTATTTTAATTTAGATTTGTGTATTTAGTATTGTAGATATTGGTGAGGGAAAGGGAAGTAATGATCTTGTACAGCCTTTCTCAGGAAGGACTTAATTTGTTCTTGCCTGCTGGTTTTGATGCTCTAAGCGCTACTCAGTTAAAACTGCTCTTTAGTTTGTGAAAAGATTTACTGTAGGGCAGTCCTTGTGAGAAAAATAAAAACTTTTCATGCCTTTTTTGGGGGGATTTGGTTATCAAGGAATAGAAAACCATATTCTGGAGCTCATTCTGTTCCTCGTGGACCAGAGTGCCCCATGTTCCCTGCGGAGGGGACAGGGAGAACGTTGCCTCTTCTCCATCATCATCCCAAGGCTTCAGCAGTTAATCTGTAGCATGGGTTTGCAGATTGGAAACTGCCACACCTCAAGTGACAAAACCCCCCCTGTTTCTACCTCAGTTACTCCTTCCTCTGGTTCTCTACAATGCCAGTGGATTCAAGGATGGGTATGAAGATTGCACTCTGTAGTTACCTTGCTGTGATGCCGCAGCATGAAATGGCGAGATGCCACCAGCTGCACGGCAGGACCATATTTTTTTCTGTCTAAGCACCTTTAATGCAGTGCCCAGGCACCTTAGAGACGAATTCATCATAATCAATTCCACTTTTAAAGGAGTGGAAAGCTCTTATCCCATTTTTCATTTCAAACCACTTTTTTGCGGTTCCTCTACCTCAGTGGTTGTCTTCCAGGAGCAATGTTGATGGGTTGAGCTCCCAAGATTCATTACTGAAGATGCTGTGTGCAAAATTGATGGGTCTTCCATTATACTACCAAGGTGACTTGTTTGACTGGACTGCTTTGCTTTCCTATCCTATCCATTAGCAGAAAGTGCTCATCATTAGTAAAAAATCCGATCAACAGACTGCATAATTGCCATTTCTGTCTTACTTAATGGAAAGATTCTTGTTACACTGCTTGTTTTCAAGTGTATGCAACAACCCTCATGCTAAAATGCCACAAATTAACCAGAGCTTTTACAAAAGCCATTTTTTTTAACTAATGGTGATAGACTGCAAAGTTTATATGGCTTGCTTTGGACTGAAAATTTCAATTAGCGGCTGAACTGTATATAACAAAGAAACCTAAATAATTGAGAATTAAAACTCCTGAATGTGTGGCTTGCAGAGAGTCATCAGACTTGGGGAGTTGATGTAGTAGCTGTCTTTAGGAGCCATCAGGAGTATGCACACGCTCTGCTGCTGTTTTGGCACCTGAACATTTTAGAAGACAAGCCTTTTTTATTATTCTTAATGTGTGGCTGTAAAAGTGTGGTGGTTTTTTATTGTGATCCCGGAATTTCAGCCCGTATTTCCTGGCCACGGCCCTTGGGGCTTTCTCCACAGCCCGAAACACTAGGAGGGCAGACCAACATCTGCGCTACCTTCCCTGTGCCGGCCACTGTAGCTACCAAGAGAGGTACGAGCATTTTGTGGACTGCTTTCTCTCCTCATGCTCTTCCTTCAGCTATCAAAGTGAGTGGTAGCAGGACTGACACTTGGTTTTAAGACAAAAATATTCTTAGTTTTTATGAGGGCTCATATTTATCTCTGTCAGCCTTTTCCTTCCCTTTATTCATTCGAGGGCGTCGAGAACAAACAGCCCAACAGCATTGCTATTCTGAGGATATTCTGATATATGTCTTCGCATAGCCAAGACACCTGTGGCCACACCAACTCTGGATCACCCACCATCATTTCCTTCATGACCTTTAAAGATGTCAGATGAGACTGCTTCCCCCCTCCAGTTGCTTCATTCTGCTCTAGCTGCAATTTCAGGTCCCAGAAGTGAAATCAGGCAGCACATTAATCAACTCTGCCTCCCAATCTCTGCACTTCTGTCTTCCCATGGTTTATTTTTCTGGCTAATATAACACAGATCTTAAAACAGAGGTAAATTACCCTCTCAAAATACACAGAACTCTGGTGTCAGCAGGGGAATAAGCTCATTTAGATGAAAGGAACTATTTTCTTTTGGTGGAGGAAAATACCTTACCTGCCTCTGCCTGGATTACATCCAAGCTTTACGCCTCCTGCAGTGTATGTATAGGGCTCATGTTGCATGCAAGTCATCTGCATCCTGTATTTTTGGTAGGTTGCAGGAAAATATTTCCCTTAATAATTCTTTAGCATATGCCATTGCATGGATGGTGGAAAGAAAAAAAACTGCATTACCGAAATCAAAATCCAGAGGGGTTTAAAATGTACTCAGGTAATGTGTGAAACTTCATGGCTCTTTCTGGAGCTGAGAGGGAGAGAAAAATTGTGCCTGGACCACCTCTTGCTTATTCTTCATCGGTGTCAGAGTGAGCAGGATGCTTTACCTGCGTGGTTTTCCAGCGAGATGTACTGCCCCTATCCGAATACTGCACTTCAGGTGTAAAACACACAATAGGGCAATGCGGAATGAGTGTTTGGAAAGGAAGCAAATTTTCCAGCTTCATGTGGCAAAGTAATTAAAACCTAATCGATTAATTGGCAGCATGGTTACTTTAATAGCAGAAGGTAATTTTAGAGCTTCTTACATATAGAACTGTTGGAATAAAGTTAGACCAAAAACTGACAAAAAACTGCAATTCATCCACTTCTTTTTACTCCCCAAACAGGTCCTCAAACTTTTAAGTGAAGTTATTTTCCTGCCACAGTTTGGTTGTGTAAAACCCACACATCCCATTAAAAAAATAGAAAATGGTAGAGTAAGGCTTTATTTTGTTCGGGAGAAAACAACATTGTCATGTAATTGCCTTTTTCTGAGCTCTTTCACTTGACCCTGGTTGCTTATTATAATGCTTTAGGTGCCATAGTTTAGGGTTTACCGACCCCTGCTTGTTGCCCGTTTGTTTTATAGTTACCGGGTATTGTAAGGCTCGGAAAGATTAGTGTAAAAATTATAATTTGGTCCCGTTCATTAGAAATGGTGGCGGAAAAAGCCTGAGCAGCAAATGCTGCCTTTTTCAGCTTTTATTATAAAAGCCTAAAGGGCTGCAGTACCTAAAGCTGCTCAGCATTAACTCCTCCAGTTCTGGAAACTGTGTTTTTTGGCTGGGCCAGGCTGAGGGTCGGTTGTATGAGGTAAAACAAGGAAAACTATGTTTTGGAGAAAAGCTGTTTATTTGTCTATTTATTTTTTTTCAACATGTGGTCCTTCAGTCTCCTAAGCAGTAGCGCTGCCATAATTAATGGGGAACGAAAAGCAACTGTGATTTCTTCAGGTTGCTTTTGGTCCTTTAACGATGTGCTTGATTCATATCACATCTCCTGGTACCATTACCACCTCCTGGTGCTGTTGTACTGTTTTAGAATCATAGAATGGTCAGAATTGGAAGGGACCTTAGAGATCATCGAGTTCCAAACCCCCTGGCGTGGGCAGGAACACCTCCCACTAGAGCAGGTTGCTCAAATAATAATTTTTTTTGTTTTGTAATTAAGTTGCTACCCTCATTGTTCCTTCTGGGTGTCCACAGACTATTACCCATGGGCCATAAGCCAGGTGTCCAGCTGGATGAGGCTGATCGCAAACATTCACATCTTGATAAGGTCCAAATATTAGAACATTTCGTATGAATTTAGACCACCGCCGTGAATAAGACGGTGTACGTATGAAGTAAAAATTGATGTAGCAATCAAAATTCTTTTACCGAGTGAAACGGAGAGCTGTCCAAAAGGAATGTGAAGAATGGAAAAGATGTATGTGATAGACCTTTACAGTTCCGTGGTGCCCAGTGACAGGGCAAGAGGTAACGAGCACAAACGTGTACATAAGTAGTTCCATCAAAACATGAGGAGGATCTTCTTCACTTTGAGGGTGGCAGAGCACTGGAACAGGCTGCCCAGAGAGGTGGCGGAGTCTCTGTCTCTGGAGACATTCAAAACCCACCTGGACAAGTTCCTGTGCAACCTCCTCTAGAAGGACCTGCTTTTGCAGGGCAGTTGGACTAGATGATCTCCAGAGGTCTCTTCCAACCCCATATCATTCTGTTTGCGGTTTCTGCCCGCTGCTGAGGTAGAGAAGCAGGGGAACGTACCTCACAGGATTACTTCCAGTGCTTTTATCGGAACAGTCGTGTCTGAGGAAATGGAGAAGCTCTTTTTAAAAGGATTTAATTTTCAGGTGTGAATTACAGCCAGAGAGGGTTCTGCACAGTGTGTGAAACCTTCTTCAATACCTAACACAAGCTCAGTCTCTCAGTTCAAGGGATAGACTCGATACTTACTAAAAAATGGCTTACTGGCCATTAACTAGAGCACACCACTAAAGGTCTACCCCAAGCGTTTTTTAGATTGAATTAACATTTTAAATGGGAGAAATGAACCAATTTTTAAATTGACTTAAAGTGATTCACTCCATATAATTTAGAGGCTGATTTTTATACTTTAATAACAACATAAGAGCATGGAAATAGAATACAGACATAATGCTTCCAAAGTTATTTTTACCTGAACTCATTAGGCAATACAAGAGTTTTTCTGCTATCAAAAAATGTCCCGTGTATTTGTTTGCTTCTAAGGGAAGTTAAAGGAAGATGAAATGTAGAAAGAAAATTTACTGTGCACTTCAACCAGACTGTGTACTTGAACTCTGAATACATCAAATTACGATGGTACAAAGAAATACTGAAGAGGAAAAAAATTACACACTGTATTTATATGGATTCTAAGAAGTTGTATAGCCTTTTTTATTCTCCTAGTTATACAAAAGAAACTGTGAATTAACTTGATGGCTGCTTGAAAGGATTAATTCAGAAACACAATATCTGAGAAGGACTAAAAGCCATGGAAGGCATTTCTAAAAGCTTCTCAAACTGTAAAGAAAGGTAGCTTTAGATCTGTAATTTTTAATGTAAATACTTATTTTTAAATCAGAAGATGCTAGGATGCTAGATAGATTTACTTAATCGAAAATTTCAGCAGATGGATAGTTTTGTAACTTTTCTTTGCTTGATAAACTGCACAGGAATGTCCTGAACTGTCAGTTTTTGGTTGTGGACTATTACCCACTAATTCAAATGAAGAAGTTTATTGCATTCAGGAAAATAAATTTGTACTTCCACCTTCAGTGGGCAGGTCATTCTGCTCGTGTTGCAGAGCCAGTTCTCTCTTCCCAGCCCTTTTACTGCAGCACATCCTCAGCAACCAAAGACATCCAGTGAATACTCAATTAGTGTTTTTTTTCCTTCAACATACATTTTTTTTGTGTTTGAAACACCGTTTTATTTAGTCGGGCACAATGTACTTTGCAGACCGCAATTTTTACTGCACCCTGTAAACAGGGACAGTAAGTCTTAACGCTGGAGGTGCAGAAGACCTTAGTAGAAGAACTGCTGGTAGCTGTATTTCTAGCTGCTCACTAAAGATGCATCAAGCCCCAGTTCTGTGGTTACTGTATGCAAATTCAACATACCAAATGCCCTCTAATTCAAGATGCCCTCTCTGACAGCTTTGCACGTTATTTACGAGGAGACTTGAGGAAACGAGTGTCTGATGGGCTTTCTCCGTATCTTTCCCTGACTTTTCCTTATACTTCTTTTTTTTTTTCATCTAAGGCGGGAAATGTAATCAGAGCGTATGGTGACAGTTACAACAGCCCTAGAAACATGAGATTGATTCCCACAAGGGCTGAAAAACCCTCCTTGCACTATGTATAAACAGGTCCAGCTTCCGAGTTCTAATTAACTTTATTAATGTTTAGTGCAGGAAGTACAAAGGCAACTTAAACGAGGATATAAAAAGCACTGGAGCATTGAAACGCCAGTTTCATGTAACTGACTCTTATTGAAAGACATATTTTTCAGCATTTTGTAAAGAAAAATAGAGTAATTTGGAAGAAAGATATTAGATACCTAATGCACCCATATAATAGGGAAGCTTTGAAGAACGGAGCAAAGATACTAATAGTAGCTTCCTACTTGGTAACACGGGTAGAGATTCTTTATGATGTGCAATTAATAAATACGATGGCAAACACGTAACGGTGTCCAACGACAGTGAGATAACAGAGATGCAATTATGTGGAAGATTCCTATTGTGCCAGCAACTAAGACTTTACGGGCTACTGGAAAATGAGTTTGTGAAAAACCAATTGTAAAAATCTTTTCCATTACATGTTCCCTTTATAGAAACATATTAACTCACATGTGAAAAGATAAAAAAATGACACTGGTAAAGAACTGTGAAGACGTTTTCCCCCACTATGGACACAATTGCAAAACCTTGCAATCACAGGAATTGTATATATTATTTTGATACAATAATCACAACTAAGCTTAACAGCAGCGATATATTAATCACACGTACAATACATTATTTGCATAGATTTTTGGTTTACTGTCCGTGGATTTCCTTTTTTGTAAATATATATATATATATATTTATATAATTCAGCAAGCTTTGGTGTTCTTTGACGAACTCAGAGTAGAACATGGCTGATTTATATGATACACACTTCCTATTACCTTCATTGCAAAGGATACTACAATAATACTTTTTAGGTGCTAAACTCAAGTACAGCAATAACAGTAAAAAATAGAAGAATATCTTTTCCTTTATTTACTGACCCCTATTCCCAAGCATGATGATTAAACATTATTTAAAAGACATTTCTATTTTGAGCTGCTCTCAAAGCATGTGGTCAGCAGTTTGTCCCCTAAAAGGATTGTGCCTTGGCATAATTCAGTATCTCTTCCTTTTTTGTATGCTCACTAGGTAAAAACATGTCACAAAAATCACCTTGCAGTTATGCAAAGCTATAGTGTCATTTTGAACAGTCTTGCAAATGAACAGTTTAGAAATAAAGTATTCATCCATAGAGAAGTTGGGAACTCAGCAGTATGTAATGTCAATAATAGAAAATTAGTGTATCTTTATAGACATAAGCTATTAAAGCCTGCTTTTAAGCTTTGATTTAATCCTTTATATGATTATTCTATAGTGCTCGCAGTCTTGCTAGGAGAGCTTCTACTTCTGGAATGGCTTCTCCCTTAGAAGGAGATGTGATACGATCTATTTTCTTCTCTTTGTTGCCTTCTCCATGGCAGGTTTCCTTTCTCCCAGCAGCCTTGTTCCATGCCATAGAAGAACTTGTTTCCACATCATAAGTAACCTCTTTGGTGGCTGGGCTTCTTGTCAAGTTTAAACTGATACTGTGGTGCGAACATGACTTCTCTAGCTGTCCTTTCTGGTTCTCTGCAGAAGATAAAACAAATAAACCTTGTTTCACTATTAAAATACTCAGTTTCAATATTTTGTAATATAAAAAGACCTCTTGATCAGACAAAAATTTTACATGCAGATGATGTACTAGACGGAGTAATGACTACTAAGGAGGCAAGACAAAAAATATTATCACTTCAAAGGCGGTAGGCTTGGTCCCTTGGAAGTGATACAGACTTTACATGACTTCATTAGATTAGCATCCATATTTCCCACAAAATCACACATAAAGCCTGACAGGATCCTCCTTTCTTGCTGGAGTCAAAAAAAAACCCAACAGAGTACTCAGTGCTCCTCAGTGTCTTCCAAAGTTTTATCTGGGTAATTACATTTTCTACTTTTTTTCTTTTTAATTGTTCAAATTTTAAAATGTATTTAAAAAATCTATTTCAATTTAATTATCCATTGTAATAGTTTTTCTTGCCTTTGTGATCTTTTAGGCAGCTAAGTAATTTCCACAATTTGCATAACTTGCTACTTTTTGATGAACATCACTGGCATTGACTGTCACAAGAAGTCCCACTCAGTTAATATCCAGGAGCTTTGCTGGATTGATGCGGATTAGCAGATAGATTTCTTTTTTTAGTTCCCCCCCCAAATTGAGTGACTGCTCTCAAAACCAGCGTATGAGCGGTCCCTCTCACAGATCTCAAACTTTTTAAAAACAGGCGTGCTCAATATTCATGTAACCTTGAGCAAGGCTTGAAAATGGCTTCAACAAGCTTGACATGACATTTAAAGTTCTTTGGTTATTCGCTGAAAGATGTTCCATCATCCCAATAGTAATGACTTTGGAGCACAGGCAGTCACTCATGACAGTGTGTTTTATGTGAGTGCTGAAGATTCCTACCGAAAACAGCTTGTACATTAAAAGGCAGCTGCTGAAGATATTTACTGCACTGTCATTCCCTGACCAGAGGCTCTCGGTGATGGATGAGGATTTCACACACTTTCTTGGCCAATCTCAGCAAATTTTCTAAGTACGATCACCTTTTGGCAACTGGAGGAAAATAAATACCTTCTTTCTATCATCTTCTAAATTAGATAAACAATTCATAATTAAAAATTTATAATAGTCAAATTTTGCACTTGGCTGAAAAATGTGATTTTCTATTTTATACTATGGAAAATAATTTGACCCTGAAGATGCAGGAGATCACAGGAGGCCAAAGACTGGGTATGAACACATCTTTATAATTGCATATCATAAACCCATCATACACAATTAAAACATCCCTGGTATGTACACTTTTAAATCTCCTGTTCAATTTAAATGTTTGTATTTATTGATTCTGAACACATATTTGCAGGCTGATAAAAGCATGCCACCTATATCAACACACAAAATACTAGCTTTTTGTTCACATTCAGTTTAGGGGCAGTGGGAAAAATATTTGGTGTTTGGAAAGTCGATATAATTTTTTTTTAGAGAAAAACATATTGTCATATAATCAGAGATTAAGTACAGGTGTTGGGCTTTAAAAAAGGCAGAAATAAATTAGGCACTGAAAGTAAGCTTCCCAAGTCTACCAACACCCAAATATTAACTACTTTGCAGTTCAGTGGAGTCTCCAGTCCAAAATACTCAAGCATGAGGAATTAATTAGGCATGATGAACGAGACTGAATAACAGAGGTGACGAACACTTACGAACCGAAGCCTCAAAGTAAAATCCAGCAATATTTTCCCCAGGGTGCAAAAGGTAGAATAAAGTGCCTTAGAGTGAGATTTAGAACAGCAAATAATCTAAGCAGGGAACTGCTGCCGTTTAGGTATCAAGAAGCAGTACGTGCTGGGATCTACCTAAACTCTTGTCCCACTTTGAAACGAATAGAGCTGACTACAGCTCTGTCTTTTTCCTCCTCTTAAAACAACAGCACACAGTTGACATTTAAGACTTTTAAGGCACAGACTAATAAGCAAAACGTTCAACTTGAAGGAAGAGAGTCCTTCCCTTCAGTCTGAGGGGTCCTGCAGCAACGAGAAATGGGATTAGCAAAGTGCCTCCATCACTGGCCAGTTTATGTGAGTAACCCTCATTTCATCTGTTGTGACTCCTGTGCAGTGAAGATATCACAATTCACTGGAAAAATCACAAAGTGTCATGTTCTGAATATACAGCACTTTACTGTTATTAATTAAACACTCTGATCTGCTTCACACACTGATTCAAAGCTTGCGTGTGTTCGTAATTTGGCACCTCATCTGACCCATGGTCACATCTTTAGACTTACTCTCTCAAATCCTGTGCTATAGTGGTAGAACTGAAGACATGCATTTTCAACCTATAACTGCTGTGGTAGGTGGTTTAACAAAGCCAATGCACCTTGCATATAAATTAAAAACTGCTATAAGCCATTTTTAAACCAGTTATAAACAGGAATTTGATCTGTTTCTGAAGACAATATTTGATATGGCTGTCTGCAAAAGCAAGGAGACAGCTTAGTGATATCGGTCACTGTTTTAATCCCATGTTTCTGGAACAAGGGTACCCACAGAAAATCTACCAACCATACAGGTACGAACAGCCTTTTGTAAGCTACTTTGAGCCATTACATCATGGACATACGCAAATTTGGTTTGTGCTTTTGGGATTGAACTATATTTGAAGCAAATTGCAGCATAAAATAAATACATTTACACATACACCTTGGGTCAAATAAACTTTTAAATAATTTAATATAATAAAGTCACTACAGGTTACAAGAAAACTACTAATGGAAAACCACTTCTACATGAAGTCTAGTTAGGAAGAAAGCTTACTTTTCTGGAGATGCACTATTTGTCCACCTACTGTAGCAAGCTGTACCTCCCGGCAGCAGCAAGACAGAAAGAAATCAGACATTAAAAATCACTGGATAAAGACAAAACTCATTAAGTTGCTCTATATATTGGAAGTAGTTGAGGCAAGTTTCTAACTTTTGGTCACTTTTAGCAATCAAAAACTGTCATTAATCTGTATCATAACAACCATTACACAGATGAAAAAAAGCAAAAACTTTGAATTAATATTTAAATTTTCTAAACACGGGGGTGAGAAGACATTTGGCCATAACAGCTTTGACTTTCCTGCTGCTGAATGCTTCCAGGCACAGGTGAGGCAGAGCTCTCACCACACACTACTAAAGTCTCAGCGTCCGGATTCCATGACATTTAAATCTTTTTCTTTCCCTTACTCAGTAGCTAACTCTTGTGGGTCCTTCAGACCTATTAAAATTCCATTTTCGCAGATACGAATTTCCTGAACATTGCTGTTAATCAAAAACATTTCAAAATCATATTCACATAACCTAGAGCCAAATAGCTACTATCATCTAGACACAAGTCTTTTAAAATTACTTTGATTAACAGCAATGCTCAGGAAATTCAGTTGACAGAAAATTGTGCTTAATAGCTTTCCATAGTTTAAACGGTGTCCTAGCAGAGAATAACATATAATGATATGCTTATAATCTACTAAAGGCTACATTCTTTATATTCAGAAAAAGGAAATTGTGCACTAGCACGCGAACAAAAAAAAATCAGTAGTATGAGACCTGCCTGCTGTGAACCTGTGGAAGCAAAATATGATCAGTTGGAGGTTTTTAAATTCTGCATAATATTGTTATATATTACCTTTAACAGAGAACAAAAATGGTAACAAGAGACTCACTAAAGTAGAAATACAGATTTTTTTAAAATGACTAATAAATATTTTTTTTTGACAAGGACTTTGAAAAGCTTTATTTCATTGCATAGTTTCTTAATAAAAGTCTTGATACAAAGGACATATTTAGTTTCTAGGTAAATACTTGTACACCCATTGAAAAATAAAGTTGCAAATACAATAAGGAGAACTGCATTACGTGGCATTATATGCTTGTATTACAGTCATACATCTCAATGTGGAGCATGACAAAACTGTAACATAAGAAAGAACAATTGCAGTTACAACCTCATTACATCTTTTACCAAGTTAACAGTGAAAAATGCTCCAAACCCCAGTGGAATATTGCCGATCTCTCCGGCTTGTGCTCCACGTGTTACATCGTATTCCTGAAGCAGTGTCTCCGCTAAGATTTTTCTTAAGCCTACGCACACTCACCAATCTTACTACCCACGCAAATTATTTTTATACTGTGAGTCATGACTTGCCTGTACTAGAAGATGTCATGAGGGCATGTCCCCACGCCAAATGGTTCTGGCTTGGTAAAAGTCAACATCCCTGTCCATAATCAGTCGACCAACACCCCCAGGTCCTTTTCTGCCAGGCAGCTCTTCAGCCACTCGTCCCCATGCCTGTAGCGCTGCATGGGGTTGTTGTGACCCAAGTGCAGGACCCAGCACTTGACCTTACTGAACCTCATCCCATCGGCCTTGGCCAATACTGGCTTATGTTTCAGCTGGTTGAGATTTACTTAGATGGACCCTTATTCCGAAAGGCTGTGTAAGACCACTGCTGGCAGGTATTTTGAGGACCTCTGTTTTTAAGCTCAGGACAAGGTAGAGGTTCTGAATTTGCACTTCAGCTGCATCTAGCTTCAGCTCTGAAGTGGACAGCTGTATTGGATGTAAGTAGCAAAGTACTGGTAGCAGAGGGCCTGCAGGGGCAGCCTCTGTGAGGAGAGGCCAGGGGCTGCCCCATGCTGGACACAGCCAGTACCAGATGGCTCCAAAGGGCCCACCACAAGGCATGGCTAAGCCCATCACCCCCTTGTAAAACTGGCAATAAATTAATTTTCTCCAAGTTGAGATTGTTTTGCTCTTGACAGTAACATGTAAGGAAACTCCCTGTCTTCATCTTGACCCATGAGCTGTCCTGCTCCTGTTCTTCCTATTAGCCCCACCCCACCAAAGTGGGGACTGCATGAGTAGCTCAGAGGGAGTTCAGCTGCCACCTGAGGCCAACATACCATAATAGCTTATAGACTTCATCTGTCTTTTAGCATTCTCTATTTTAATTTTCCAAATAAAAACTCCTAAGAATTCTGAAAATTGTCATTCTGAACTTCCAGATTCCAAACTTTTGGCTTTTTACTATCAGAAAGGTCAACAGGAAAATTGTTAATTCTTGTTTTTCTCTCAGGTAGGAAATGAGAGTCTTGTTTTCTGAGCTGACTCCCACATTATCTTACTTAAAAGCCTGCCTTACCACCCAAAAGCGGAATTTAGACATAATATGAAAGACTGCTATAGCTAGAAGGTTCATGTCTATCACATAACATCACTCATAAAAAAAGGGATAGCCCCTTGCTGGATAGTATAATGGAAAATACTTAAAATACTTTTTAGTACCACTTTTTATTAGTTTCATATTTTTCAACAATTTCTGTGACTGACAAATGCAGGATTGGAGAATGTCCCTGAAATCTTAAGGGAGTACTGGGTGTTGTTACGACTTATTTCAGTTATACCTTGCAGCCCCAGCCCTAACACCTAAAGGAGCAGCAGCTGTACTCAAATGATCTTTGCTTGATAAGTAATTTCTTACACTATACATTTAGTATTTCATGCTAAATGTTCCCCACTTGACCAATCTGTAAAGCAGACAATAATTAACGAGGCATGGAAAAGTGTTACTGATTTTGGAACATTCAAAAAATATTTTTATGCACATTTCATTTAACAGTTGCAGCTCTTCCTGAGTGTTGTGTTAAAAAGGTGTGAAACACTAATCAGAAAGCTCAATTTAGATGAGAAAGTTTTCAGAACCAGTGAATGTAGGGGTTTTTGTTCTTTGGGCTGGCAAGAAGAGAGTATGTCAGCACTAAGTGAGGCTAGCATAGAAAAGTTATAGAAACTAAATTTCAAAGAAAATCAATTACAAACTGTGTGCAAACCAATTTGTGGTGAGAGGAACTATGCTGGACCAGCTCTCTTTTACTTGGCCCTAAAGCAAAGCCTTTAAAAATTATTTTAATCCCTTCCCTACCTACATCTTCTCAAAGACTACTTTAAGTTGATCACTCCATTCAATCTTTTCCCTATCTTTTCCAAATGTACTTCGCATTTGCATTGAGTTGGGACCAATTTCTCTGTTTAATATATTCTCACCTTTAATATGGCACTGACTTTTTTTACAAGAAATGCAACTTTAAGTTACTGAGATTTAAATGAAAGACTTGAGTCCCTGTCATGATGAAAAGAGAACAAAGTGTAGATCACACTACTGACAGAAATCACCCAAGGTTTTATGTGAGAGAAACAACCTGTGAAGGTGTCTGATGGCCAATTCAGACTTAGGAGTTTGGCATCCTCCCTATTTCTCTCTGAATTACAGTGGATCTTCTGTGTCTTCTCGCACATCTTTCCCTAGAGGAAGGCACATTTGGGAGTTCCTATGAAACTACAAAGTAGAAACTTCCAAAATAGAAACATACTTTGTGGCTATTGTTGATTTTTAGAGCACATGGTTTGAATAATTCTTTAAAAAGTTAATGTGTAAGTCTCTTGATTTAAAATTGGATAATTAATTTAGCATTAACTTTAATATTAACAAATAATAAATTAATTTTCTTAATTATGTTAGGATGAAGGGGAGTAAAAATATAAATCTTGATCTACATGAATACTCAGTGGCAGTGGGTCTTCAGGCAGTGGCCAGAAATGTTATGCAGCTGAGATGTTTACGGGATTTCTCCCAAGGCACCAATAGGATAAATATCAGCTTTTTCTTTTCTTCAAGTCAGGAAATGATCAAGAAATTATAATGATTTAGACTACTTAAAATTCCTGAAATGTGGTTTATTGCTTGTTTTTTCCCCCCACTTTGTTCGCAAGTATATTGTAGCTTGCTATTTCAAATCCTCTTTGGAGTTAGCGGAGGGTAGAAAACGATGACTGTGTAAGTTAGTGATCTGTGACAAGATACATAGAGGTCCCTAGTCTAAAGCTCTCCTCTGTTCAGCTGATGATAATTTATGTTGATCTCACACACTAAACTGCCACTGAAGCCTTTGAGCAGCAGACACTTCATCTCCAAACCTGTCTGCATACCATCTACCTATAGACGAATACTGCTTTTAAGGTATGCTTTGATAAAGAAATTCAGGAATATGCATAAGACTGCTGCCATCAAAGGAAAGCCACTGGCAGTTGCAATGGGTAATGATAAGCAATATGTTGGTGAAAATAACCAAAATGGAAAAGAAACACACAATTTGAAAAAAACCCAAAACAACACAGCAGGAAACCTTCTACTTCTGGAAAATAAACAAATCCAAACAACAAAGCAAGTCTTAAAGACTCACCTGCAGTATAAAAGATTCTGCTCACTGCGGTTCTAAATAAAACTGTTGTTTCTGTTAGGCATTTACTATTTAGCATAAACATTCAAACCTCCCTACATAACTATGTCTGTGCCTTAAGAGTTTCAGACTAAATTATTTCTTATCCACTATTCCTGATATTAAATGTTTACAAGCCGTTCCCTAACTTTTCTAAGAACTGCCACAAATCCATAAATTTTTATTTCCTGTTTTGAGCCCAAGCTTTTGGTTTATCTCTGCAATCAGAATATTGACAGGTTAAATTGCCTGAAGGTAGAGCACAAATATTTTGTAACATCAGGTTAAACCAATGGGAAAAATTGTCTTCCCCTCATCACCTGTTGCACTTCTCTCCTTAGGAATCAATCTGCTTCTAAGGGAGAGGGGGATCTGCAGGGTCCTGCAAATGTCTTTTGCAGCAGTTTAAGGATGAAAGGCGAGAGGTGAAAGTAAATTAGGCAGATGTTAGTTTTAACAGTTGAGTAGAAACATGATTTTCTCGCATTTCTGTAACAGGTACCGGAGCGATGTCCTGGGGCAGTTCCTGCCCTCACAGATCACAGTCACTGTCACAGTGGGCTGTTGTTCACTATTACCCAAAAAGATTGCAAGAACACCATACGGCTCTCAGGCTCCTCTCATTTTAAGACATTTTTAAAGCAAGTCTCAGGAGGGAAGTAGGGCAACAGAGCGCACTGCATGCTGTTGTTGCTATGGCAGGTAAGAATGTCGTGATTTACTAACCTGGAAAAGTATTTATGAGAACTCCAAATCCTAAGTAGATCAAAAAAAGACTTACACAACATTGATGTCAGCTTAAAGATATCTGTCCTTCTTTATAGCATGGGTGCTTCTCAATGGGACAGAAGCAGCCCTGATCGTGAAGTTTAACTTGTGTTTAACTTGCCTCCATGACTACATTGGAGATGGGATGAAGCAGAATGATCGTAGTTTATGTAAGTTTATTTGTTCAAGCATTATTATTACTGTACTTTCTTCCCTCTGACAAAGCTCTGCAGAAAACAGTGAGAAAAAGCGTGCTATCAAGGCTGAAACTGAAGCAGGAAACAGTATTTTGAAGAAGATCCTCACACAAAACTAAACATTGGGAAATAGAGGCAGAGGGAAAGTGATTCATCTTCGCCTTGCTCTGCAAGATTGCATACATATTCCTTTGACAATTCTTCTCTCTCTTTATATGAAGCTCTAATTAATGCTATGCGCTTTCACTTAATTATTTCCTCTCTTTGGGATGGACTGTAATTGGGCCTTGCTCATGTGTGGAGAGAGACTGGATATAAAATGTTTCCAGTCTGCACATGATCCAGCCATATGTGTATTTGACACCAACAACTGTACTTTGCAAGTGTGGCAAATTGCTTCAAAAAGGGACCAGGATTTCAACAGCCTAAAAGAGGAATTCCTTTTTTAAAGACAGCTATTACTGACTATTCCTAATATCACTGAATTATCATGAGACAAATTTGAGACACATTGTCATGGGTAATTAATCCAGTTGTGAATTCAAAATGCTGTGTTTAATATTATTAATGGTATGCAATTTTCACAAGATTAATATATTTACTGTCCTATATTCTAAGAGTTAGACTCTCAGCAGCCACTTTGGTATCTAAAAAGCATCAGAAGACAACTGTAGTGTTTCCAGTTTCCTCTGTTGGTAATCAATCGTATGCAATTACTGTTTAGCAATAACCAGCTATCAGGAGCTAAGCTTGCTATGTAAGAGAGGTTTTTTTAATTTCAAGAAATCTAAAACACAATACATCTTTGCACTTAACAGAAGAAACCTCTCTCACATAGAGAGAAAATTTTAAGTAAAGTATTAAAAAAAGGAGAGACTGAAAAAAACGAACCCTTTACACTCCCTGTGAAATCGAGGCAGAAGGCAGTAAGACCTCCAAAGCCACTGAAACGAAGAATTCTTACACACAGACTTGGTTTTCCTTTGTCTGTTCTGACTTATGAAGCAGCCTTGCAAATGTGTTTAGCTCAAAAAGGTGATATTAAAAAAAAAATCGGTTAGAGATCATCATGGTATATTAATTATGCAAAATAAGCCAAACCAGATTTAATCAGAAAGAGCAGATTCCAAACAGGAAAAAAAACCCTTCTCTCTCTTTTTTTTTTTTGAGAGAGATGGTTAAGAAAACATTTATGGTAATGCCAGAGCATCTGCTGATTACAGTCAAAGCTGCAGGATGCCAACATTAAATCACTGAACTATCTTGACAGCTTCTGGGTACTCAAGTTCAATTCTAATAATAATTTGCTGTGAAATTTATCCAAATCTGAAAATTAGCCAGAAAATGTTTACAAGGAGTATAAGAGTAAATAAAGCAGATACAAAATTGATTTGCATCTGAAAAAACATACCTAAAATAGATGTACAGCATTCAGACATTTCAGAGCTGCCTGTAAATTGGTAAATCTCTAAAAAAGACTAACCACTTGGAGAACAGAATACAATTTTATCATCCAATTCCTATTGATTGTGACCTAGCACTTGTTTTTGTTTAGAATTGTTAGCATGCTTGTTTGTTTAATATAAACACAGATTAGCCGTTTCAAGGAGGCCTGCACCATTTAAAATCAATTCTTAATTCCTGACACCTGAGGATTCTACACAGAACAATATACTTCATTGTAAAGCTTTAATTGACGCATCTATGTGCTGCAGAGGGTGATTACTTGAATAATAAGAGACGTGTGATCTGGTTGCTAAGCAAATGTGAGTAAGAGAAACAGCCCAAGAAACGACGTAACAATGAATCAAGGTGTGATGACAGGATAATTATTCTATGAACTGTCATGTTGAAGGACTCGCAGAACATTGACCCGCACATGATCACGCATCAGAAGATTGCCTGAGGGGTAATTAAAATAATAACATACAAGTCCAGTCAGTCACAAAGAGAAAAATATATGCTTAAAGTATTTCTCTGTAGCACGCGTGGTCAAATGCATTCTCATGTTAAATGTAAACGCTTGAACAGTGCAAGAATTCAGAGGACAACAGATTACAGCAAAGAGCGCTGAAGTTTATCTGAATTAGCATTAATGCTTTTCTTTCTTCAGTTACTCTGAGCATTCAACTAAATATTATTCATACCACGACACAATTAAAGCATAAAAAACCCCAGGAACTGACTTTCTCAAGGAAGGTGGAAAAAATGTAATCCTTTCAAGTTACATTTAAGGTTTTAACATAATAAATTAAAAAAGAATGAATGTGGTGGGTTGACCCTGGACAACAGCAAAACATTCACCCGGTCTCTTGCTTACTCCCCTTTTCCATGGAGTGAGGAGAAAATAGAAGGAAGGTGAGAAGACTCATGGATAGAGACAGTGACAGTTTAATACACATAACAAAAGCTGTGCGTTCTAGCAAAGCAAAATAAGGAGTTCATTCACTGTTTTCCATTGGTAGGCGGATTTCCAGCCACCTCCTGGGTAAGCAGGGATTCAGATGCTTCGGAAGACAAACACCATAGCCATGAACATTCCCCCATCCTTCTCCTTTCCCTGACTTTTTATTGCTGACCGTGACAACGTATGGTAGGGAGCACCAGTTTGGGTGAGCTGGGCCGGTTATATCCCTTCCCAACCTTTTGCCCAGCCCCAGCCTCCTTGCTTGTGTGTTCTGGGAGTGGTGGAAGAGAAAGCCTTGGTGCTGTGCAAGCACTGCTCGGCACCAGCCAGAACGCTGCTGTGGTACCACTAATACCAACCATAGGAAGCACAGCACCCTGTGGGCTGCTGGGAGGAAAGTGAACCCCATCCCAGGCACAGCCAGCAAAACTGCAGATATTGCAACGACTCTTAGTTGCCATTGTATATCTAAATTTGATCGAAATTTTTACCATGACAGAGTTAAGTCTTTCAGGGCAGACTTTAGCTTGATTCCATTTCTCTCTCTTGAGGCTTTGTTCTGTTATTAACTCTATCAGTTCACTTTGGCATACACTGCTCTTCAAGTCTAGACTTCAGTTCCAGGAACGTGCCCCAGGATTAGGTCCCAGTAATGCATTCTGCATATTCTTCCCACGTGCAAATATGCAGACACGCTTGAACTGCCTTTAAAACAGCCATCATCAGCCTTGGTCTTGGCAGAAACCTTCTTCCCACTGTCTGTGCTCTTCAACCTGCTTTTTGGGTAAGCTTTGTCAGTAGTGTGAAATCACTAATGGTTGCTTCTTTACAACTGTAATGATTATAGATGCCTACTTAGTGTAGACAACAAAACCCCCACGAAACAGTCTATTTCCAGAGCCAAGATAGTCCGTGATGGAAACCACTTCATTACTCAGAAGAATAAATTCAGAAATCTCTCCTGTTATTCCCTATGTAACTGAAGACATTGGAAGATAGCCAACTACGAGAAGTTCTGTTGTTACTTTTCAAAAATTTAAGGCCATTGAGAATATCTGAAAAGAATTTTTGGAACACAAGATAAGTGTACAGTTCATGTGTACAAAATTCATACAGACCGGGATGTCCATAGGTTACTCTCACATTGTATATAGGCATGAGACCCCACCTGGAATACTGGGTCTGGCTCTGGAGTCCTCAACATAGAAAGGACATGGAACTGTTGGAACAGGTCCAGCAGAGGGGGACAAAGATGATCAGAGGGATGGAGAACATCTCCTATGAAGACAGGCTGAGGGAGCTGGGGCTGTTCAGCCTGGAGAAGAGAAGGCTCCGAGGAGACTTTCTAGCAGACTTTCAGTATCTGAAGGGAGCCTACAGGAGAGCTGGAGAGGGACTCTTTGTCAGAACGTGTAGTAATAGGACAAGGGGTAATGGTTTTAAATTGGAAGAGAGGAGAGTTAGATGAGATATTAGGAAGAAATTCTTTGCTGTGAGGGTGGTTGAGGCACTGGAACAGGTTGCCCAGAGAAGCTGTGGATGCCCCATCCCTGGAAGTGTTCAAGGCCAGGCTGGATGGGGCTTTGAGCAACCTTCTGAGTGGGAGGTGTCCCTGCCCATGGCAGGGGGCTTGGAACTTGATGATCTTTAATGTCCCTTCCAACTCTAACCATTGTGTGATTCTATGATCATTGCACAATTCTAAAAAAGAAAATTCTTTTTCTCCCATCACATCCTAGAGATGTTAAAAACATCTTTTAGGGAACACACTACATAAAATAATTATCATAATGACACTTCTTCCTAGAACGGATATGTTCTGTAAACACATTGCCAGAGCATCAATTAAGTTACTCACTCATACTAAATATGCTAGAGTTATATTCTCAAATCTTTTCTAGCATCTTCATTAGGGCTCATTTGAAAAGAGTAATGCTGTACCCAAATAGCTTTAAATGCTAAGAAGGAAAACAAATGCTTTTGAAAAATCTCCCAACGTTCAGTAGCTCACTGTGGTCCAAATAAAATTTATTAAAATGCAAATCTCAAGCATATTAGTATTAATTTCCAAGTAACATCCCATAGAAGAAATAAAATTTTTAGTTGTGTAATAAAATAATACCGCTTACAAATCTAGATTCTCAACATTAGCCAGCAGTGCTATGAATAACAATTCGGCAGACTCCAAAGGCATTTGTAAAACTCTTGGAGAAAAAGTGGTAGGAATATATATGTATATATATGGATTTTTAATCCAGAAACTTCTTAACTGACGAAAACTCTGGGGAAGGGAGAACATCCTCTACCTCTAAGACTTAGCTATTGCCACCAAGAATTTAACTGACATCTCTTAAAAACATTTGCTTCTTTGGAGCACTAGCCACAGAGATTTTTTTCGATAAGTTAAGCTCAAAATCAGGACAGTTTCAATAAACTGAAGTGAATGTATAAATTTAACTCTTTTATTAACTAAAAGCGTACAGCTTAAACCAAAAGTTTGATTACATTTGTGTAGGTGCCTTTTGCTCTTTGTTAAATTAACAAACATTTTTGTTGTGTTAATGAATACCCTAAAATATTCTCAGTTAAACTTCAAACCATAAACCAGAAATCTAACTGGGTTTATAATAACTACAACTATGAAATGTAGACAGATGACTTGTTGACTACGGATATGTACGTATTACATCTACAGAAATAAAAACTAGCTCTTAGCTTCAGTGTTGTATAGAATTATTTGGTACAAAAGCATGCTTAGCCCTGTGCATCCTTGTGCCTGACCAAAGGCAGTTGAGCCCAACATGAGATTCACTGGACTGAATGAATTTGTGCTGGTTGCCTTAGGCTCCCTTCAGAGTCAATGAGGAGAAACAAGCACTTCTAAACTGCGCTTCATTTCACCCTGATGTAGGTACTTCAAGCAGGTAAAGAGAGCTTATGTTAACTCACTCAGATGTGAATGCCTGCACTCAAGACATCTAAGGTAACTTCTGTAACTGGAACCTTCCAACTTTAGACTACAGCAAAGTCTGAATAAAAGGTGGACTTCCTAGTCTGGACAGTGACAGAAAATTGTAGAGATTGTATGTTCTCCGCAAGGGAGGTCAGGGTGCAATTTTGGTGATTTTAAAGCCTGACAGAGTATCGATCTCACACACCTATTTAACACAAGCTACAGCATTTCATAAAGCTTTTTCTAGCTGCATAAAGAATAGAAGTGGTTGCTACAGTGAACATTTTGGATATAAACAGGGGAATTTTGTTTTGTATATAACTAACTGACAAGAAGTGTGGATGTGAAAGCTGCCATTATCAAGTACACTGCTCAGCCATTATCTACCACAATTTTTTCCTTTTAAAAAGCCTTTGCGTTCACTAACCTTCTTCTTAAGTAGACATGGATCTTACAGTTGTTCCTATCTCTTACAGAGTTGTCATACCAGTACTCTTCTGTAGCTTTGCAAGTTTCTGACAAGCTTGAAACATATTCTGGATTTAAAACTCAGCCTATAAAAAATAAATGATTCCTACTTCCGTACTGGTTCATGGAATCCTATCCTTCAAACGAAAATCATCACTGCTTTGAACTGAAGCTGGCTTAGATTTAGTCCTGACCATGCAAAACTCATAGACTCCAGCAGTGTACATTCAAACTTAAGAATCTCACATCCACAGAGGACTAAGTGTTTTAGTCTTCAGGGATTAAAATATAAATGTAATGTTTTGTATGGCAAGGCAACTCTGTGATTTTTAGGTATTACTCAGCCCTGTGTATTTGAATTTTTGTTAAGTAAGATAGCTAGCTTAGTAGATTAAAGAATTTAAGGAAAAGTGATTTGAATCCCATAAAAATACTTCATGAACTCTCTCAAAAAAAGCTCCCATAACAGTGCTTATGTAGAGTGCACAGCAAGTTAAAAAATAAGATAAAAGTAGTATGCAGTAGCACGTAGATAAAAACTGTAACAGTACCTGTTATTCAACACTACTTCACTAGCTTTTATTCATATATAGTCTGATTGCCATCCAAAATAAGCAATAAACAAAATATTTTCATTGGATCTTACAATCATGTTTTATGCATGTATTAAAGATTATTTGCTCCTCACTTGTAAAGATACTAAATATGATGTTAAATTTGAATTATTCCATAAAACATAAAGCTGAGGAATTAGTAAAGAAAAGCGTTGGGAAAGGCAATAATAAAAAACCCAACACATAAAGGTATTTTTAAAAATAAATATTTTTACTTAGGACTCGACCTTTTGAAAAGACCTTTTCTGATTAAGTCTTTTACACTATATTCCATCTTTCCTTCAGAAAAAAAATGGAACTATGCCTATCAAAATTAAAATATAAATGCCATTTCCCTTATCAGATTATGCACAGCTCTATATTCCTTCATGCGTGTAGGAATGACTGTGATACATAAAGATCCAGCTGAAATGTATTTCAGATTTAGGAGACACCTTTTTTATAGGCAAGTTCATAAACTATTTGTAGGGTGCTGAGGTTGTTTTGTAATGTACTAACTATACAAGCTACATAATTTTGGAGTGTAACACAAAATGTGGGATGTCGTCTACTGATCCTATGCAGCCACTGGCGCTGTACTTCACCAAACTGAAACCTTTGTAAAGCATGGTAGCCCCAGCGCAGAATCGTTCTGCCTGACTCTGCAGGACAATAATGGCAAAGAGATTGCGCTGTCAAGGGACTAGTCAAGGGAAAAAAGGCAATCTTCAGAGCACAATTAAAAACACATACTTTAGATATCTATTGCCTTCTTTCCATTAGAGAGAGGGCCTCGCTTAGGTTAATTTTGAGCAGATAGTGAGGGCAGCCAAATCAGATCCCCTGTAATTAAGCAGAACATACCTACATCAGACCGTGAACTTTGTTTACCTGCTTTACATATATCTTAAACCTGCCTAAGAACTGCTACCTGTGAACAGCAATTTCTTACCAGTATCTTTTTTCAAACAGAAACGGGCTGAAATAGCTAAAGGGAGTGCATGACAGACAGACACCACTGAGAGCAGCGTAGGGGATGATAGCTGGCTGGCTGCAGTGGCTGCACCCACACAACCTCCCAGCCAGAAAGACAGGTAAATCTTGGACTGAGAGTCCTCACCTGCCCTGGGAAGACATTTCTGCTCTTCAGAGATTAGCAATTCTTGACTGCTTTCAGGGCGATGGGAACATCATTAGGAGGGCACTGTACTTCTTGTGACAGTTCAGTAACAACAGATGAGTTTCAACTGCAATTCTGTTTATACGGATTTCATTCTAAATCAGGTCATAACAAGAGGATAGCTTGTCTTCTGACCCTCAGACCTTCACCAGTTCTAGTTTCAACCAACAGTTTTCATTTGTAGTTGTCCTGGTTTGAATAGTTTGCTTTTAAATGGTGTTCACGACTTTTTAAAAAAGACAGATTAGTAAAATAGCTAATGGCAATAAAATTCCTGTGAGATACATTTAATTAAATATATACTTATATGAAACATTGACTATATAGGAATCTGCATTAGATGATAAAGCATCTTGGAAAGAATTAAGGTAAACTTTCATGATGGATGAGAATGATAAGGAAGATCATTTTCAGTTGCACCTGAGAGCAGATAGGGAAAGGAAGGATAGGGAAAAGCTATATCCCCCCAAAAATCCAAATTTAGGATTATATAAATGTAGGGCTCAGAACAGCACTTAAATTTTGTGCAGACATGAAATCCACTAAATAGGAGCATTTAATAATAGGAAGTTGCAGTACACTAGGGATGCTGGGTCCAGTTTAAGAAGGCACTCACACTTTTCAATTTGAAAAAACACCCCAAAACATTGTAGAAAAAATACAAATGAAGAAGTGATGCAACTAAGATAAAAAATCTCTTGATGTTGTATGCTTTTTGACTGATGCTTCATATTGCTTCTCTTTAAGTCTAATTAAATGTCCTTTATTATTACCAAAGCATGAAGGTTTATTTTAATTGGGCTGAAATAATACAAATCTATGTATAGCATCAGTTAAGAATCTTATGCTCAAAAATACAGTAATTACATCTTCTTACTATATGTATTAAAATATAAAGAAAATACATAAAAAATGCTATCACAGGGTAAAGCAGAATGTTCACTGATGTGAAACCACCATTCTTGGAACTATGATTTTGTTTAAATGTAACTATTTGAAGGTTAGAAGCTACAATTATAAATGTGTTACCAAAGAAAATACAGGCACTATGTAGAGAAAACAATTAGCTTTCCCAGACAAAGTTTAAAGTACTTTAAATTCTGAAAATTTCATGTAAAACGTTTCATTGAATAATAGCCATCGTATTTCAAAAAATAACAGTGAAAATACAACAGGTGATTGAAGACAAATGTCCTTATATTACATCCTCACAAATTGAAGGAAATCGTATTTTTATCTTTGTAACTACGTTACTAACAGGTTATATTCCCATTAATAAGAAACACCACATTTATCCTTGTTTGCAAATTTATTCAATGCTTAATATCCTGTGTTTGATAACTTGGAACTCCTTTATTATCCTTTTTTACTACAAAGAAATACAGGTTTACAGTAGGATGCATACCATTGAGAGTAAGACTGCGGTAGCTCTATCACAATTCTTTGGTAGCCAGAGTTTTCTAACAAAAGAAATTGAATAGTAGGAGTGAAAATACCCTTATTTAAGACTATAAGAAATACTCTAATAGGCAGTAGCAATTAAAAAGATATGCACTAGTACACCTTTTAGAAACAGGCATTTGGAAATGTCTAGTGTTAGTTAAAGACATTAGACATCTTCTTGTGGAAAATAACCCCTCAGAGAAATGAAAAAAACAACCAACACGTAAAACACACCCTGCTCTGGATGATATTGTATATGAAGAATCTTCAGTTCTTTGCAGATCAACTTTCATCACTGGCCATAGATCAGTTTATTGTAATTATCACTGTTCTACCTGATGATTTTCTATTCGGAACCCCCCCACACACATATTCTTTTCATTCTCGCTGCATTTATTGCTTTCAAGGAGTGGTAAGAAAAAATAATTTTCCGAAGTGAACAAAGCCATGCAGAACCACTTGCTTTCTTTCTCCCCAAACAACAATAATGTTGTTTGAATCACTGCTCATCAAAAAATATTTTATTATATATACATAAATACATATATCTTTCAGTTGATTTCAGTTAAAAGAAATACCAGATACTTATTAATGGTGCATTACTATAAAATTAGGGGCAGTTTAAAAACCTGCCACTTGATGCAGTCACTGTTTCACAAAGGGAGGAATAATTTCTTGTAGAGTGACATGTTCCCTTATGTCACAGCTATTCTTCCTTTACAAAAGCTGTTACTTTGATGGGGAGGACAAATGCCTGCCATATATTACTATGCAGTCCATTACAATGGGTTCATTCATATTTATAATACAATCTGTGATGTTGATGCAATCACTTTAGACTTCACTGTTATTTCAAACAAATCCATAACTGAGAAAAAGGCAGGCTGTTGACAGGAGTTAATGTGGGGTTTTCTCTGTTTACAATTGCTTTCTAATCTACTAAATGGCTGTGAAAATTGATGCACTGTTAGAAGTGCTTTTACACTACTACAGATAAAGGGCTGTTATACTGCAGTAATCTCTGTAATGCTAAATTGAATTTTCGACAGTGGTTTTTTTTTGGTTTTCCAATTTGAATGTGCCAAGGTAGGCTAGTCAATTTATGGTAAGCTTAATTCCATCAATGCAAAGCATTTTTCCATCTTTATTAATTGAGATGCCTATTATTGCTAGGGAAAAAAAAAAAAAGAAAAAAAAAAGACAAAAGCTAGAGATAAAACTTGTAACTCTCACAATATGTACTTTGGGAATAATCTTCTAGTGGCCAAAACATGGGCCAGAGTCCCTAAATTTTGTGAGCAAATTTGTGGTATATTGAAGTTACACAAGTGAATCCTCAGCAGGTAAAACACAGTAGCACAGCTTGCACAACTGCTCAGCTTGCCATGAAGGCAAACAGATTCTGCTGAAACAACACAAAATAAAAATTAGGATGATTTGGCAACAAATAAATTTCCAGTGGGATTTTAAGGAGACACGTAAAGATAGCACTTTAGTTACACGACCAATGAAACGAGTCATAAAGAAGTCCAAAGAATGAATATGTTAGTTTACCAGCCTGAAAAGGAATTCAATGAGAAAAAACAATAAAACTTTTTAAGCTTCAGATTTCCCTGATAGAGAAGGGACAAAGAAATACCAAGGCTGCTGCTGATATGAAACAGATGTATAAAGACTTTGGTACTGTGGAAGAAGTACCCTAAAAAGATTCCTAATACACTTCTCTGAAATGTCTGGTGTGTTATTTTAAAACCTGAAGCTGAGGAATGCAAGTCGTTTTATGTTAATCAAGGAGCTGCTAATTTTCTATATGAATATAAAAATATTACTAAAAATTAACGAACAGAACTTTTATACAGCTTCAGATAGAAAGAAATCCTTTATATTCAAGACATTTGCATGTCTAGTAACTTTCAAAATTTGCTTATGTCTTTTAATTCTATAAAATTTAATAAAGAAGCATAGTTCACACAGAATAAGAATAATAGTTCACTCAGGTAACAGAGTGATTTAGGTTGGAGGACACCTCTCTTGAGGTATTTTAGTTCAAACCCAGCTTCAAAGCGAGATACAGTTGTTAAGTTGGATTATATTGTTTTTTTTTAAAACATAGGCTGTTAGGTATAAAGATTCAAACTTCATAATTCAACCTTGGTGACATTTAATCACATCAGCTGAATTCAGTAGTTAAATGCTCACACTTTTGTGCAGGACAGTATAATAAGTCTATGCAGTATAGTAAGTAAAATTAACTTAAACAGTCTATCAACTAAGGCACACAAATGTGTAGTAACCAGGCTTCAGAAACAAAAAAAAAATGCTCATGAAGTATTTTACTTCTTTAGTGGTTTTTTCCATATGACTATTTTCATTTCTTGAATGCCCACTTCTTCTCCTCTCAATTTTCAAAATAAAAAAGGCTTAAGAGCTAAATTCTTTTAGAAGATGGCAGAATGGCAGAATCATAAGAAGTTACTTCTGGAGTTGCTTTAAAATGCCCATCATTTATAAGCTATCACTGATTGTTTAAAACAACCATCTTGATGGCAGTTACAAATGGAAT
Organism: Thinocorus orbignyianus; assembly: GCA_013400375.1. Taxonomy (NCBI): domain Eukaryota; kingdom Metazoa; phylum Chordata; class Aves; order Ciconiiformes; family Thinocoridae; genus Thinocorus; species Thinocorus orbignyianus. Next base: position 19,440 of record VXBW01003206.1, on the reverse strand, counting down.
TTCTTCCCCTATCAGATTAAGTAATATAATACACAAAGGGGTTTTACAGCAAAGCAATTATTTCACTTGAGCAGGGTTAAGAAAAAGTAAAGTCTGCTGCACACCTGTTTTTCTCCAATATTATTTTCTTATATTAGATCAGCTAATACAAAACCGTTCCTTCAGATCATCAGTGGGCATTTTTTAAATGCCGTTAAGTATCATTTTATCCCAACTTGTAGCTATTTGTGAAACAGCCACAGAAACCACCGAGTTTAGCAGCCCTGCTCACTTCGAACACTCACTGTCACTCTTCACAGCTATACCACAAAAGCTGTGTATGTTCATGCCTATGATTTCAGTAGAGGTCCTGCTCTGAAACACTGCATTATATAATATTGCTTTCAAATTTTCAAACATGTAAAACATTCTTCTAAAACTATATTAGAAAAACAAAAAATTGTTTTAAAAGAGTTCTATAATTTGTGAAAATTAGAAAACCCATTAGTTACACTATTTGGGACACTTAATCTTCCTTAGCCCAGATAAAGTGGTATCTCCTTTGTTTAATCACAAAGTTGAGAAAGTTGATATAGGGAGCGTCCTCTTTCCTGTGTTATTAAAAATTTACCATATACCATTTCAAAATATGCCTGAAAGGCTTTATGATATGCAACTCAGTCCAAGCTAATGTACAATCATGCTTCCTTTAGATATTTCAAAAATCATGGGGTGTTTTGTTCTCCATACAATTAAAACTGAAATCAGATTTCTAATTTAGAATTATTCTGCTTATAAAACCATTTGAAAAAATCAACAATTAGAGGCACACTAAGATGTGTTAGTACATCACAAGTTTCCAATAGATACAGTGGCCCTAAAAGACCCAGTTACAAAGACATGTTAACATTTTAGAAGTCTGACTCATGACAGAAAAATGGAAATTAAATAATAAGAACATTTTGCATAACCTCAGAGGAAAAAAGATGATGGAGCATGAATAACTATATGCCTTAAAGACAACACACACTTTGGATAGCAGGCAAAATGAAAGTGGTAACAAGGGAAGATGGAGTTATTACCAGTATGGAACACTATATATGGGGTGTCACGATTACCTGATCATTTATCGCATCACAACCTGCAGTGTGATTCTGGAAGGTTGGATTTCTTATTTAAGTACAAAAGTGAAGATGACTTAATAGAAAAATATTACATCTGTGTGAAAGCATAAGCATCTCTGCTCTGGCAGGCTGATGTGCACATGACAGCCACACATCTGTAGAACTAGACCTACAGAAACTCTACCTTAACATGCACTAGAAAGAGACTCCTTAATAGGAAACTGTCTTAAACTGTAACAAACCTGGTTGACTTGCTATTTGTGGAAATTAAAATGACCTACTTTGAATTATGCATGTAACACAAAGGATTTACTCACCTGGAGTGGAATTTGAACATATGTAACAAAAATAGCCGTGAACAATTAGAGAGAAGTTTGACAGAGTATTTCATAAAGATACCTGCTTGTATATCACAGAAATAGAACAAGATTATAAATGAGCCATAATTGCCACGAAAGTTTGGAATTTTCAGTTAACCTGTCAACAAAAAAGGGCCTTTCATGACTGTAAGACTTTGCTTTGTCTAGGAGAAGAGGTGGAAATACAGCAGTCAGGCCATTTGATCCTTCTTTTCACCATATTTAAGAAAAAAGTTTGTCCTCCAGATGACACTACGATAAGGCAGTGCCCGGTCTCTTTCGAGAATTATTCACTGCAAATAAGTTCATAGAATCATAGAACAGTTTAGGTTGGAAGGGACCTTAAACATTATCCAGTTCCGATGCCCCTGCCATGGACAAGGACACCTGCCCAAAATACTATGTAATTGGCAGTAGGTACGAAGATTTACTTTCTCAGAAAAGAACACTTAAATTATACTTATCCCCTAGATATGTTGCAATTAAGAATCATCTACAGAATATGAAACCAGATATGGGTGTAGATAATTGTCTCCCATCCCTTTTAAGACTCTGTACAGGTACATTCACCGAGGAAAGTCTTGCTAGACAAGGGCAAGGGATGATAAAGAATAACCAGGACAGTTAAACAATTTTAAAAGAAATTTTAAAATAAAGTTAAATTGAGAAAGCATCCTCTGGATTATAAAATTGGGAAAGCATCTGCAGATGGCACCACATCTGCTTTGTACCACTAAGCATAGGAATAATATTCTTATATAGTGATGTTTTGTTATAGGAAACACAATGCAATAGATGAGAAATCTCAGTAAAGATCCCCAAAAGCTTTCCTTTAAGACTAGCATTGACTTTGGTCCATCTATATGAGCAATATTACAATATGAGGAATTAGTTTTTGCAAGGACTGATCAGATTTTAGAAAATGACACATTTGCATGGTGACATCTTTTTCCTAACACTTATAATTCACTGTGGAATCTCAATTTTCTTTCTTCTTTTAAAGTGCTTTTTCACTTGGCTGCATATTCCCTGTATTTTTATTCTAACATGAAAATGTTAGTGTGAACATCAAATACAGTCCTAGCAAACTGATTATATCATGCAACCAATCAGACCAGAACCTAATCTAAATTTTGCTGCAATCCAGTGTAAGAGGAAATGTTCCCCAAGTACCTGGTTTTCCTACCACTCAAGTTGCCTTTGGTATGTTTTGTAGCCAAAACCTGCAACTCTTACCCCGTTTTGGTCTTTGTGAAAATCTGAGCTTTGGCGGCTCAGCTTCGATAGCTAAATCTTTTCCACCTTTTAATAAATTACATTTCCTGAAATGCTATTCAATGAAAACAAAAAGGAAATTATGATGTATGGGCAAATATAATTAAAATCACAGTAAAATTTCAGTATGTAATATTTGTAATGTTTAAAATTAATGACATTTAACCAATGTTAGTGACAAAACTACACAATTGCTTTGTACAAAATGCTTTTTCAGAAAGGAAAAAACAAGTTGCTTTGTAAGTACTCAAATCACTCTGAATTTCTTCTTCAGTAGGAAGAGGGCTTCTCACGAATATTTTATGCCCATCAACTTAGTTTCTTAACATATTATGCTTTATTTTAGTTTCACTATTTCCAAAATAAAATATCAGATGAAGCCTGTCTTCTGTGACAGTCGTCTTTTTCCCAATGTATCTTGCTTGCACAAAAGAGAAAAAGAAATTAAATACAGCTTTTAGAATTTCTATTTCTTGTAATCGTGTCTTACAGATAAGAAAACGGAAAGAAAAATCAATCATAAATGTCAGCCCTGTTTTTTGAGATAGATATTGGTAATATTAAAGAAGCTGTAGTTTAGAAGCGTATAATTTAAGTCCAGGTTGTCTGATTTACATTACTGGCTCCCTGATCTAGCTTAGTTGAATACTGAATTTAAACAGAGGTGCTTGATGTCAGGAGGGACTTACATATGTGCTTATATGCTATGCTGAATCAACATCCCACTGCAGCAAATCACAAGTACAGTATGTTTAACAAGCGTAACATGGCAAGCATATTTATCTAGCCATGACAAAGCCAAAGCTGACACCTCCTCCATGCATTTTTGTGTTAGCAGAAATCAGCAGGCAACAGTAACCTTACTTACTACCTACATTTCCTTAGCAGGAACTAGTTAGCAATAAACCAAAACCAGAGTATACACATTGAAGTTGAAAGGAAAAGGTCCAAACTGGCATGCTTTAGCTGTTTGTTAACTGTTTTTCTCCTAATGAATCGCCCTGTTGCTCTGCATCACTCTGATTGCAGTATAACAGCTTTCATTAGTCATCATAAATACGGCTTTGTGCCACTTTATTTACATTCTTATTGCAAATAGCTAGAACTTCACATTTTAATAAATCAGGGCATTTCTGCAGTTGCTGAAAAATAATCTGGTAATGCGTAACACATGACTTTACCTTAAAGAACCTTAAACCTAAATCTTTAAGGCTTTGGGTTTGTGGTTTTTTTTTTATACAACTTTGCCACTGGCATAATTCCACTACGGCCAAAATTCTTGCCAATAACAAAGCTAAGGGAATCACAATTTTTCTGTAATTAGACTTTGCAAACTGGGCTTCTCTTCTGGTAAAACTGTCACAAGGGGAAACTGATATTCAAAGCTTAAAATATGATTATTGCTTGAAAATGAACTAGGACTGTAAATACGCATAAAAATGAGCTTAGGAAAAATCTGAATCACAAATATGAACAATAATAAATATTAATCAGTAATAGGATGGTTTTCATAACATCCAACTATTTTCCAGATATTTTCAGTAACATTTCATTAAAAGGCTTAATTTTCTTCTCACCACTTTAGCAATTAAAAAAGAGGACAACAATTACCTGAAATACTGTTTGATGGTAGAGATTCTTTGCAAAATAGGTTTTTATCAACAACGTTATTTTACCCAGGTCAATCTAAAGTCAATGAATTTCAGACATAACTGACCTGCTCTGAATTCTAGTGAGTGATTTATGTTCAAAAGTCAGTGTGTTTATCATCCAGAAAGTGAAAAATTTCATATTTTATTCCCTTTACATCAGTGTTACCAGTATGGAATACTATATGGGGTGTCAGGATTAGCTGGTCATTTAATGCATCTCAACTTGCAGCTTGATTCTGGAAGGCTGGATTTCTTATTTAACAGGAAATGTTACATCTGTGAAAGCATAAGCATATCCTCTCTGATGAGCATGTAGCAGCCACACATCTGTAGAACTAGACCTACAGAAGCTCTACCTTACCATGCAGTGTTTTCCTAAAGTTGAAAACCGATAGAAACAAAGCCTGTATCTACACTGAACAATAACTATTACAGAGAATGTTTATCATTACTACTATTCTTCAAACCCACAACCTTTGGTACTACTGAAAAATTAATGCCTGATGCCAGTGAATCTATATGTATATATATATAAAAATAATTTTATACACAGGTATTACATGTGCATATACATTACATTCAGCTTCTTGACTCAACAGGCTTTAATATCGCTATTAATGCCAACACAAGTTTTATTAATGATGTATGCCAATACTTTGAAACAGTGGCTCTTTGAAAACCCCATCTGGCAATCTAAACTCAGTCACAAAAAGGCATTTCACCTTTTAACTGACTTATTCTGCCAAAGAAAGATTTATCAAGTGCATTACAAGGATTCCGAAATAATATTTACATACTATAATGGGGAAAAGTACAAAGACGTGAAAAGACATCTATAAATGAGGCTTAGTCAACAAAAAGGAAAAATAAAATATAATAGATCCTTTGAAAGATAATAGTTCCTTTGAAAGAGGAACAATGGTATTTTTAAATTCATTTTTAACCTTCCTAAAATAACGAATTAACTTCTTTTGTTCAAATATTACAATCTTTTCAATGAAAAGATCAACAAATTCTCCTGTATTTAGCATGTTCCTCCCTGTCTAGCTAAGTTTATACTAATCTCCTCAAATTTGGGCTGTATTCGACATTTCCTGACCTATGCTGCTGTTGAACATAAACCTTGTACTATGGTTTTCCAGGCTATAAAGTATCAGCATATAGAAAAAAAATTTGACTTAATGGATAGGATTTTAGGTATATTTAGTTTGTGATCTGGTTGCCAACAACATGTTGGCAACAGAATTGTCAAAGAGGTTTCTTTCCTTTCACAACTGATTGTGAACCATACATCGCAAACGTGACACCTACAACACATCTGTGTAACCTCTTTGGCAACATGACTACTTAATTCCATGGCAGAACTTGTTCTTAGCACTATTTTTATGTTCTTTTAAATATCTACCATTAGACTTCCAGACACCACCTACAGACTTTCTCTTGAATGCTAGAATTATTTTCTATTCTGTGAAGGTGAATACAGTGCTAATGCTGGTCAGCTGCTGTAGCTGTGAAGCTAGTTAACTGCTCATTTATCAACCTCTCACACCATAACTTTAATGGAAAATGTTATGTCTTCATCTCAAATGAAATTATTGTGCTCTTGCATAATAGATTCCAGTACTTGGAACTAACATTGAGACCAGTTTGCCATCACTATACTTATTCTTGAGCACCAAGGATAACCTGTATCTCAGAAAAAATAACTGTCAAACAGCTTCCTATCATCAATATTTCCTATTAGGAAGAAATTCTTTCCTGTGAGGGTGGTGAGGCACTGGAACAGGCTGCCCAGAGAAGTTGTGGGTGTTCCATCCCTGGAAGTGTTCAAGGCCAGGTTGGATGGGGCTTTGAGCAACCTGCTCTAGGGAGAGGTGTCCCTGCCCATGGCAGGGGGGCTGGAACTCCCATGATCTTTAAGGTCCCTTCCAACTCTGACCATTCTATGATTCTAATATACCACACATATGTTAGACTACATAAGACAGAAAGTGTAGAAAGGTAGAAAAAACACACGGATGGGGAAGTTCTTCACTATATTCAATAAACATGTTGAATTTCATATGCTGAAGAGCATTCTGGAGATTTATAGTATGTCAAAATGAAGGAGACCTTAGTGTATTTTCATGTGTATATTAATCATTAACTATCAAATAGTCTCAAACTCAAGTCAGCTGAAATGTTCTGCATTTCCCAAATGCAACTAAAAATGCACCTTTTTTCCACTTTTGCTATTTATATCTTTTACAAATAATTTAAAAGTATACTATCCATCTTGAGTGCTGGTCTAGTTGAAGACTAAACAGATCGGTATGAACATATCTTAACCACTTAATGAAAGAGATCAGAAATTTTATCAGTTCCAGAACACTCCATTGAACTGCTGTCAGACAACCTACATATTCACTTTTCTTAGATGTAATTAAGGAATAAAATAAAACTGTTTCTCTCCAGAAAAGTATACTTCTCTTTTTAAAAAAGAACCTTTTCAAGTAATTGGATATAGCACTTTACTCAATCTTTAAGACCAACATTATTACTTAGTGCTACTTATTAATAAAAATAGGTTGGAACACCAACATTTTAATTTAGATTAATGCTAGAAATATTTTATATTCTCAAAAAAAAAAGCTTTAGAAAAGGAAAAATGAATAGAGGTTTTATTAACACAGCCCACATTATTTTTTGCATAGAAGAAAGCTCCCATAGCAAGAAATATGAGGAAAAAGTAGGCTCAAAAATATTGGCACATTTTAACAAATGCAACATGATAAAAGTAACGAAATCCCATTATCTCAATGTAGAGAAAGTACAGAAAAGGTAGTAAGAAATCAGCTTGATTAATTCACAAAGCCTCCTATGACGTGAAATTCAGAAAGGAAAAGCACAAGCCATGGTAATTGGATAGAATTAGTATGGATGAATAGACCAGGAGAAATGCAATTGTTTAAGGACAAAATAGAAACATCAGAGCACAGAATGAGCTACAACTAGCAAAGAAAGAAAGTAACAAAACATCCCCCTAAGTACAAGGAGGAGGAGACAAATAAAGACTTAGTTCATTATTCAAAAGGGAGGGAAAGCCTTGAATGGAGGAGGCCAGCAAAGCTGAAATGTTTAAATAATTTCTTTTCTTCAGTGTTCACTAGAATCATATTTTGAACATAATTAATACCAGTGACAGAGCACTCATGCACAGCTAACTGATATTTTCTAAGAATCCCCTCTGAAAACATGAGTCAGATAAAATCAGATCCAGGACATTAGTTAAAATCAAAGCAAATGGCAGCAACACTTGATAATATTTTTAGTAAAGATTTAAGAAAACTGGAAGAATGCAAAAGTCATGACTGTAGTAATAACAAAGGAGAGAAGTGTCAAGGAATTGCTCAACACAAGTCAAAATGTCAGGCTGTTTCTAGGAGGCATAAACAGGTGCATCATCTTTTGAAATATGTAAAATCATGCTTTAGTTCTCCCGTTCATCACCTTCAGCTCTTTGTCCAGTTTTACGCTATGAACTACAAGAAGGAGGTTGACTTTTCCTTTTACATATCAAGAGACTAATAAAAAACATGAATGTCAGAAAGACAAGAAAAGACAGAAAAAAATGCTGTGCTGTTCAGTCTGCAGACAACAAAATACCACAGAAAAGTTAGGTCACTAAGCCCCTTTCTTATTCCCAAGATCAGTGCTGTCTTCTACAGTGAGATATTCTGTTCAGTAACATTTTTTTGAATATATGGAAAGAAGCATAAGAAAGGAACAAATATACAAAAAAGAAACGAATATACTGTTCTTTTTGCCCAATGTGTCTGATTTTTTCTCAGATAGTGCCATCAAGAATGGCTTTTGTATCACTAAACTGTGTGAAATAGATTAAATAAACTCCTAACTATCCAAAGGTTTTATGATTTTTTAAGTCTAGTGAAAGGAAGAAGAGCTCTCTAGTACCAGAAAAAGCTAATTTATTATTTCTCCTGATTAATACAAGTATGGGTTTGGTTTTTTTTTACCCAAAGTCAAGGTAAATACAATAATACAGCAAGATCGCTCATAATGTATAAATGGATTTGTTGAAAAAACTCCAAACAACTGTGGTTCTCCTGTCACACAGAACATGACATTTCACTTAATTCTTGCTAAAGTATCAATAAGAAGATGGAAATGTGCTACCAGTTAAATTATGCTTACGAATGAGCATTTTTAAAGTAAACTTCCATCTGGCATTCATTAACAAATTCCACAGTGAGAATAAATAGAACTGAGAGACAAACCTAAATTTAATTGCTTCAACAACTCTTACTTAAAAATCATTTTTCTGTGAAGTTGGACAGACATAAAACAAGGGCATAAGAACAGAGTCGAACTGCAGCATCCTAGGAAAAGGATGATCAAACTTTCCTTAAGCCTTAGAGTCAACGCAATCTAAGTTGAAGCATTTGCATTTGTCTGCTTTTCCTAGAGAGTAAAGGCTGGGATTTTGTGTGTGTGTGTGTGTGTGTGCTTGGTTTTTTTTAATTGTAGAACAGACACACACAATGACATACTAAAAATTTGCAAATGCTCCAAATCAACTTGAGCGAAGCATGTACAAAATAACATATTGATTTACTTTGCAAATGATTACTATTATCTCATTAGAAGTCTGAATGAACTTAAAAACAAGGAAACAAATTAAAACTATGTAAGAATTGTTATCGAAATGTATTTATGTGCAAAATAAAGTATGAAATGTAGTACTGTGCCAGTCAGGCTCTATCAGAGCTGAGGGTAACTCTTCTCCCTTTCCCCTCACAGCCCACAGTTTTCTTCCTGGCCACTGTATTTCCTCCTAACTACTATACTTAACAACCTGTTTAATTAGATTTCTAAAATGTAAAGTTCCGCAGTGGTGACTATGGAAATGATGAAGAAGTAACCCAGTGAATGAGAACCATAGAATGGTTAGAGTTGGAAGGGACCTTAAAGATCATCAAGTTCCAAGCCCCCTGCCATGGGCAGGGACACCTCTCACTAAACCAGGTTGCTCAAAGCCCCATCCAGTCTGGACTTGAACACTTCCAGGGATGAGGCACCCAGAGCCTCCCTGGGCAGAAGATAACATTTGGTAGAAGTAAAGGCTTTAATATCAGAATGGTAGTTACACCCAGATATTTGGATCTACAGATCAGGCCATTCCCAACTATTATACTTCAATATTTAGTTTCCCAAATAGTTACTATTTAAATGTCTGTAACTGATTAATAGTTTAGGTTTACCCACCCTAGATTAGAATTACCTGTCTCAAATTAAAATGACAGATTATTTTTTAATTCCCTCGAATAACCAACAGGATGATTGGGAATTATTACTACCCTTTCTGGTAGGTTTTCCCTTGGCTTTTCTCCATGAATTAGGATAGGACTCTTAATTCAAATCATCAAGGTGATGATCAAGATCAGGTGCCTGCATATCAGCCTACTGAGGAACAGCTCTCCTCTCTTTTTTTTTATTATGCATATAGCACGTTCAGACCCTTTTCTAGCAACACGCAAATACACATTACATACAATTATCTCATGGCAGTATTGGGTACCACAACCTACAATACTTTCGAAAGCTAGTTCTTTTTCTTTGGAATGTATCTTCACAGAAAGACAACATGCATTACATTAACATACTGAAACCGATATGGAAGCAGATAATTAATATTATAGTCATATACTTGAAATATTCATTCACAGCCATCTGAAACCACAGAAAATTTGGCATGGCTAGGGCAGATTTTGAGATATATACCTATTTATAATGCAATAATATATATATTAAAGTGCTACAGGGCTTAACACATTATAAGCACACACACATACATGTGTGTGCATACAATAGATGAGCAGAGAATAAAAGTCCATTGGCCGTCCTAATAAAATGTCTTAATATAAAACTACCGTGCTGGGCGTTGCAATTTTTAGGTCTGCAATGTTTCAGAACACAGAATCTTAAATAGCATTCTAAGAATGGAAAGACATTGTTTATATCATCCTCTCTGTTCAAGAAAACAGAAAAAAATACAGTGAAAGGGAAAATTGGAAGGTTTTAGGAAGATAAAGAGTGATGGAGATTGTTCAGTACCTTGGTAGGACTTAGTTAGGCATCAGTACTTGGTTAAATATTTTCAATTGCTTTAGAAAAAGGACACAGCCAACTTAGAAATCACATTTGCCCAACTGCAATTCAAAGAAATAAAATAAAGAAAATAATTTCCCTTCTATAAGGGAACATTCTGCATTATTTACCTCTCTTAGCTTACCAATTTTCTCTTTTGTATTGGTCTTTTGCAAAGCAATAATGGACAGAAAACTATGAAAAATATAATAATAAAGCCACAGAAAGTAGAAATGGAATACATAGATTAGGTATAAATGCATACAATTAAAATTTAAAGCTAAAAATGTGTACCCTGAATACTTCTAACACAAAATATTAAGCTGTAAATATATGATTTACTGCAATATAGCACAGCCTTACCCTTCAAGGTAGGTGAATGGGAAGTAAAATTAAAAAAAAAAAA